>VZSC01011770.1:164691-187952 GCA_013398225.1 Steatornis caripensis
CAACTTGGCAATTTGACATTCTTATGCCCTTTTGTTTCTATTCCAATTATTTTAAATCTAAATTTTAAAGGTGAAATGGAGTACCTGTCTGAAAGTTCAGGTAAATGTATTTATGAAATACAGATGCTTATACATCTAAACCAAAAATGGAGGAGAAGCAGCAACTAATTAAAACTGTTGCACAAGCTTCGAAAATAGTTAGCAAGTGGCAAAGCTTAAATCAATTATTAAATATATAGGGTGAAATAGAGGAATGCTTTACTGTATCCTGTTTCCTTACTAGCATTTGAATACTGTGTGTTTGTTTGTTTTTATCTTGTTTCATGCCAGATGTTCTTATCAGGAAAAACAATGGTGGTGTGTTTTAATATTGATGAGTTCATTCTCATGGGAATAATAGTGTATCTACCTTCTCAGAATACAAATTGTGAGAGGTTTTTTATAGTGTAATTCCCATAATGCATTGAATTTTGAATGCAACTCTTTAAAACTGTGGAAAGAAGTTTTTGTTTATTATCTATCTGCTTTCAGAGAGACTCTCCTTTAAAACTATGTATCGTGTTTTTGTGGCCTTTAAAAAGTAAACGTGTAAATCATCAGAGGTACTGTGTAAACTGTCAAAGTAGCATATGCTTAAGCACCTTATAAACTATTAAATAATCATAATATTTCTCTTTCCAAGGTTATTAGTTTATTCATTTAAACAATTGCACAGTAATTAAAGTACCTTGGTTTAACTTTTTTCTTTTTTTTTTTTTTCTCTTTTTCCCTCCAGGAACTTGAACTCCTGCAATTATAAATGAATTGGTGACGAGTTGAGCTTGCAATGCAGGCAATAAAAACCATCGAGAAAGAAGTGACTTTTATAAAGGAAATACTTTTCACTGAATCCTTCCTAAAGAAACAAGAGTGCAGCAGAAGCCCGGAGAGCAGGCGGCTCTGTGAGCAGCAGCCATTGGAAGGAGCTGTCTGCAGCTCTCAGTGCTGTACTGAGCATGTCCCAGCGGAGCCTAGTGCAAGCAGCACATTATGCAAAAAGGCAGCTCTAGCAGATGGGAGAGAGGCACAGCAAGCATTTGCTTCACTTGCATCACCACCGCTTGAAAACAAACCTGGATCACTAGAGGGGATCTCGCCAGCAGGCCAAAGGAATGAAATCCGGGAGCATGGCTTGATTGCCGAAGGTGCTGCACTGCGAAAAATCATGGGGAATCAAGATGGGAAGCTGAAGAAAAATACAGGTGATGTGCATGAAGGAGGAGAGGATGCCTCTGGGCCCAAGGATACAGATGGCACAAAGAAGGTATCGGGAAGCAGAAAGGGACTGGGGAAGCATGCAAAAGGAAGTGAATCCGGTAAGAAGAAGGGTAAATCAGACTCGAGGGCCTCGGTGTTTTCAAATCTGAGGATCAGAAAAAATCTGTCTAAGGCTAAAGATGGGAATAGTAGCTCACGGGAGGATGTTTTGGAAAGCCAGGCCTTGCAGGCTGGAGAGCTGGACAGTACTCATTCAGTTGTAACAAAAACTCCAGATATAAGCATCTCTGCGGATGAAGGAGGTCTCTCAGACACAGATGTGGAACATTTTGAAATCAGAAACGAAACTGTCCCAGCTGCTGCAGAGACACAGGATGGACAAAGGACCAGCTCTGGCTCCGATACGGATATATACAGTTTTCATTCAGCCACAGAACAAGAGGATTTGCTTTCAGATATCCAGCAAGCTATTAGACTGCAGCAGCAACAGCAGGGGGCAATTAACATTGGAACTGAGGACCTTGTCACCAAAACAATGGGCCGACACATGGCTAATTCGCAAGCAGCCCCCTTAGATTTTGAACGGCTTCTTTCAATAACTACCACTGACAAAAAGAGGAGCCCAGACACTGAGGGGCCTTTTCCAGCAATATCTGAAATTGCGGAAAACATTCCCGTCTCCTGTGCAACTGAATGTGAACTGAAAGAAGTGGTAAATGGCACAGGCTCTCCTGGTAACGGCTTATGTGAAACACAGGAACGTAAGCTGTTGATTGAGGAACAGGGACAGCTCGTTGCTGGAGTGGATGCTGTAGCTAGTGAACTAGAAGATGATTTAAATAGAACTGTGGTAGAAAACGGGTCTCAGACACACGGCTCCACACGACCTTTTCCAACCTCGGTAGCAGACGCTGAGACTAAAATTGCTGAAGTGCAGGCTGTTAATTTGCAGGGCTTGGTAACAGAAGATGGTATTTCAGATGCAGGCCGTGGTCATGCTGCTGAGACTCAGGAAGGGAAACACACTCTGTCAGCCAGTCAAGAGGACCTGCATAATGGTTTGTCCACAGAAATGAAAAATGGCATGTTGTCATCCGAGGGGACAGCAGGCAGTCTGATACTGGGTTCCCGATGTTTTAAGCCCTATCTAATTAATCCTTGTTACATCAAAACCACAACTAGGCAACTGAGTTCTCCCAACCATTCACCGTCTCCTTCCCCATCCCAGAGCCCGCTTTTTACAAGGAGGCAAGAGTCCTTCCACAAAAAAGAAAAAGTCTCAATCAAGAAGCAGAGGTCTGCTAGCTTCGCAGGTTTATTTAGTCGTTCCGCAGACTGGACAGAAGAGGTATCTAATCACAAATGCGAGATAACACAGAAGGTGGGCTCTGCAGGCTACTTGGAGCACAAGGGGTTTAGAGAGAAATTTCAAACGGAAAGAGTGCCTTTGACTCATTCAAGAAAGTCCTCAGGGGTGCAGGCTTCTACAGAGACATTTCCCAATGTCTTTTCAGGTGAGTGACATGTATTAAGGGGGTTTTTATCCAGCGAGTCTTTGAAAAGGTATTTAAAATACTTCTATTCAGTCTTTTGTCTGTATTATTGTCTTTATTTGTGCTGACAGTTTTAAAATCGAGGGCCTGATCTTACAAACACATTCACATTTCATTGAGGAGAACAGCCTCTCTGTTCAGTGTCAGGCTGGCAGTACTGCCAGTAAAGGAAGTGCATAACTCTTTGAACTTTTTCTTTCTGCTTTTCTCCTTTGTCGAAATCCTGTAGGAAAAGACTGGATGCCTTAAATTATTCTCGTTGAAAAATGCTAAGGGCTGTACTGTTGTAGGCAGACCAGCTCTCGGCATAAATAGCTCTTTCAGATGAGCAGCTTTCTGTAACTGGGATCCTGTTTGGGGTTTTCTTGTGCTAAGCGTTGTTGTGACGTACTGTAAATATTTCAGAGCTGCACCTGGTATTAGACCGAGGCAGAGATGAGGATTTGCTTAGCACAAAAAGGAAAAAGCCATGCAAGCACCAGATGGACAGCACTGCAGAAAGGAACCGGTTTCCCCTTCAGAAGGGGAAAAGAGGAGGAGAAAAAAATGTTAATGACTTGAAAAGGCAGCTTAAAATGGAGAAGGGAAGGGAAACTGTGGGTAGTACAGTTTGGTAGCTGTGGCAGGCTGCTGCTCAGGCTACATGAGGCGTCTCACTCAAGAGAACATTCTTTTACCTTGCCTGTTAGGCAGCTTGCATCCTCTCACAAAGGCATAGGAATACAGAGTTTACAAATGAAACAGTGTAGAATGAAACAGAATAGATGGTTGTATTTTCCTCCACTTTGACGTTTTTTATCCCCTTTCTCTTCCCCCATCTGAAGTTTGTATATAAAGCTAATGTATTCACAAATAGAGAAGGCCTCTGCCACATAGGTATGTATGCAGAGGAAACTCGGCAATGTCTTCCATTTACTTTTCACTTTAAAAATATATGGAACTAAGGGAATACAGAGAATATACCCTATGAGCATCCGTTACAAGATTAAAACAGTTGAATCTATAATCAGGTATGTTCTGAATGGAAGTCTGTTCTAGATGCATGAGCACAGTAGCCACGTATGTACCGGAGCTATTTGCAAAAAAACACAGTGGGAATTTTTTTGCTCTTTTATGAAAACTAAACAAAATAGTATGATGTATGAAGGGAGCAATGGCATGATTTACAAATCACATGTAAGAAAACAGTTAAGCCATCAACAACTGTTTTGCATAAAAAGACTATCTTGTTTTGTACTGTAGATTTTAGAAATTACATGGTGTGTGATTGTTTGCATTCATAGTTGCTTTCTTTGTGCACATTCTGCTCTGCTTGACATCATAGTAATACTGGTGAATGAATTCTGGAAACAGAATTTTAAATTACTGGCTCTTTTGCACAGCAGCCAGTTCCAGGAGTTTGAAATACTCAGGTAAAGCATTAACATTATTTTCCAGGTTCAAATCACAAGAATACTTCCATTCTTTGGTAGTCTTAAACAGAAATCCCCAATTTCAGTCTTGAAAATAAGACTTCAAGTTTTTAACATAAGAAAAGTCATCCCTCTGTGGAGGAAACCAGCCCCCTCCGAAGTGAGCTAAATCTTTTTTTTTGCATTTTAAATTCCTTCCGCCTGCTTTCTTGACTTAATTTGACATCCCTATCAAAAGTTTTACGGTTTGAGGTGATCACTACTTTCAGATTTATAGCACATAAAAAGCATGGTTTTTTTCCTATCAACATTGGACAGCTTATAAGCAACTCAGAGAGGAAAGCTTTACATTGCATCATCAGTAATAAGACTTTCTTGTTTATGTGGTGCTATGATGGAAACAAATAGTATGTGGCAAACTTCGAGAACATGGAATTACTTTTGAGACCTGTTTTCCAGGAAACAGACTTCTTCACATTTCCTCACAAGGTTTTGATTTACTTATTAATAATTTTTGTTTTACTGTATTTTCCCACCAACTCTTTAGACTGTTGTTGTGAAGGGGCCAATGTCCAATGCAACAGTACTTCTATCTCTTATGGAAATTACCGTGACCCTCATTTGCATGTACATACCAGCTGACTTTACAGGCAGAGGACAATTATACCTTTCCATTCATGCAGAAAAGCTTGAAATGAGGCAACTGGAAATGACATGATAACACTCCATCTCTTTTTGATGATTATTCTTATTTTTAAAAATATATTTACAAACCAAAAATTATCGAGAATATAAAAATAACAACATGAAAAAGGAAAATTAACATTAGTATTGCTACAGACTGTCTGTAACTGCTGTGAGAGCAGAAAAGCCTCTTTATTTAAACCAGTCTGCACAGCAACAATTGCAGAAATAATTTCCTTGTAATTTGCATACAGCTTTTGAAAAATGTTGTATTTTAAATGTGTGCATCGAGGGGATTACCATCAGGCTTTCAGAAATAACATTCTTTGTTGTGGCTCATTCCTGTCTTTAAAAAAAATCAGTTTCTTGCCTAGAGCATTAAATCCCATCTTGCTGTGCATTGACTGCAGTGTTGTTCTGCATTTCTATCTAGAATCAAGTAAAATATTCCACAACACTTTGGTCATCAATTTTAATGACCGCTGGTTCTATGCAGATGATTGGCCTACTTTTGCACTGTGTTGTGGTTTGGCTGTGTGCCATTTGGTTTTCACAATGATCCATATGAACAAGATCTTCTAAGGCTGTCTTAATGTAAAATGTAGATGGAAGCCAACAACTGGAATGGTAAAGACTTTGCATATTTTAATTTTGTTTTATATAAGAAATAAATATAGTATTTCAAATTTGATGCATTGACCAAGAACGTAGTGTTGACAAATTTATGGGCATTTTGTAGTTCAGGAATCAGATTTATTTCTTTTATGATGAGGACAGCTGTATTTGAAATTGCAGTGACAGTAATTACAAGTTCTAGATTATGTGATGCGCAGTGGAGCCACAGCTTTTATGTTGTGGTCCCAGGAGAATAAGAGCTGAACGTGAGTGGAAAGGGTTGGCTCTCTTTTCGGTATGTAGCAATGAATGATTTGCACTAACATTGAGAGTGTCTTAGTGAGAAAATGAAATTGATGTTTCCAAACATTAAAGTAACTGAAACAGAAGAGCTAATAGATTGATTTAGTAAAAATGAATTTATTCTAGCATTCCTGATTGCAGGGGGCTAGCAGTAGGGATATCTGTTACATAAACTGAGAGTCCCATCAGCTGCCCCAGATGGTAATTAAAATCATCCCAGACAAACCCATGCCCTTTCTGGTCTCTGTTGGCCGACTGTAACTCACTTGCAGCATGAATCTCTTTCAAAACGGTCACTTATCTTTAAATTTCTCTTCAGAGATTTATATTTGTACTGCCGTTAGCTGTAAACAAGAGACAAACAAACAAAAAATCCTGGTTACCATAAAGCAAAATCTGAAGTCAGTCCTGTGCTTGTGTGCTCACAGCTGCTTTCTGATTCCCACAGAGTGCTGGCCTGCTTCTCACAAAGGGCACTTTATCTCACTGTTCTGATATGATCTGCACCCGCTTCCAGCGCAGTGTCTGCAGGCATGTACAAAGTTCTTAGTATAGATAAGTATGTGAAAACTTGAAAAAACAGGATGAAAGTTTGTTTCTGAGACATAAAATAGATCTTTTTAGATACTTTTTCAAGGTTTTTTTTCATTCTGATTCATATGATGATGCACACAATATGGATTTGTATCTATTGGCATCCTGAGGAGATTTCTTTATCATGCAAGTGTTATTTAAGACTACTTATGGTTTACAGTTTCACTGATAATGTTTGTTAGCAGTAATACAAACGTTTCTTTTATGAGATGGCAGGGCAGTGCAGCCTCATCTAAGGGAGCTGCCCAACAGCAACCCTTCATGTGATACGGGATCGCATGCTACACTGAGTGTTGCTAGTAAGCAACTGAAGAGAAAGATCCTCCTCTTTTTGCCTAGTAAACCCAAACCTGGAAAGGCAAGGTGGGGGAAGGGCTGCAATACTGCACTCTGACTACGATAAAATGTGTTTGAAAATGGGCTGCAATATGTTACTGAATGACTACTGAGTGCTGATAAGTTGCTTTAATGTTACTGTGCCAACACTGCAATACGGGAATCTGAGCAATATGAGTAACATCGCTGGAATGCAGTGCTGCCACAGGGTTGTTTCGATGGGGTCTCATGATTAATGCTTTGATCTTTATCTACAACTGCATTGGGAGTAGCAGGTTTTGGTCATGGGGTTGAGTGGCTGCATCTCTCAGGCAGTCTATTTCTGAGCAGCAGCCCTGTCTGACTGGCAGCCTGACTCGCTTCCAGGGTAAAAATATCTTGGTTGCCTGCTGGTCTCTTTTGGGGTGCAAAGGGGGAAAGGAAAAGGGACAGTTTATAGCTGGAGGTCCACGCAGCGCTGCTTGGTTCTGAGATGTAGTACCAGTATCATATCCATCACACGTGGGACCTGGCTAGAACTGGAGGTTAAAGGATGTTGCGTGCTTCAGTGATTTCATTTCTGTGAAAAGAGCTGTGAATTATTCCAGTGGAATAGTTGTATGAAATTTAAGTTTGAATATATTTATTGTTTTGAATATATTATTATTTTTTAAATATTTACACGTTATTTAATAGCTTGAGGGGTGGGGTGTGTGTCAATTTTTTAAGTTTTTTTGAACTGTGCATAGGTAACCTCTTCGCAGAAAAAACGCTATTCCTTGAAGCAGGCTTCACCTTTTTCTCCATGCTGTGGTGTCTAAAGAAAAATTAAACTTGAAAAGCATCTCTAGGAGTATTTTAGGCTGTCTGTATATGAGGGATCGAGTTCTAATGTGAATCATGGTGATAGAAAATGTGAAAATACTGATTAGCCAAGGTATTTTGTTTGTGCTGTAGTTTAACCAAGCTCAAGATATGGCCAAGTGTATGCCTTATAAAGTGCTCCTGCCAAAATTTGAGCTTACGTAAGGACTTGATGATGAAGTGTGTATGCGTAGGTGGTTCTGTGACTGTGGCTTTGATTATTTTTAGATACATTTGAAAGCATCATTCTGTAGCGACTAGGTGGAATACAACAGTTTCTGGAAACTTAATTTTATGCCTACAATTTGTCTTTTTCCAGGATGAGGTGAGTTGATACAAGTGGAAGGGAGCAGAAGCAGTGAGAAGCTGTGAAAGGAAGGCGATGGAAGGATGTGAGGACTTTACATTGTGTCACCTCATTCCTGCCTCTTCATATGATAATGAAATGTAGCTGGCCTTGTATTAAGTGCTTTAGTAAAGGCAGCGAAGTGGGTTCAGGAGCTGTGTCACACTATTATTTCTTTTAAGCAGCAGCAACTTCCTGCATTCCTACATTGTGGTTCATGTAAAGGAAGTTAGAATGAGATGATCTGTTGTTACCTTGAGTACAAACTGACTGTTCCTCATTTTATTTCCATATTGCTGCTGTCCAGAATAAGTTTCCTTCACAATGGTGGAAATAACTAGGCTTCATGACCGTGAATAGGAAATAGGTTATGTTTTCTGATGTAAAACCTGGCTTTGTTCTCAGATAAATACAGAACATGACGTCTTTTATCCATAGATGCATAGTTGACAGAACCCATTAAGTCAGTTAGCGGTTTTGTGACAGTAAGAAGCAGTGGTTATGAGATTCTGTGTACATGTGTGTAAACAACATCACAGCTGTAAAACTAAATCCTAATATGCATAAAATTAAATAGAAATATAGAAGTACAAAAATATTTGAATTTAATCATTTTGGTGTCTTGACACATGCAGCTAAATACTGACAGGAAAGCCTAGTCACAAACGAGATTTCATTGAGACATTCTTATTTGTCAGTAAAAGTATGAATTGTTTGATCTCAGGATCCATACGAAATTTATCAGAAGTGCAAGAGCTCTGAACCTGGTGTGAATCTGAATCAGGAGGAAGCACAGATAACTTTCCTGTGAATCTAATTACAGGAGGCAGCTTTCATTCTAGAGATTATTTGATGCAGAGGTCTGGCTCAAATGTCCCTTGAAGACACATAATACGTAGTACGTACCAGGGGGAAAAAAAACTCGTATCGTTTCCTGTTACTTGCACTGATAAGGAAAAAAAAAATCACTGTACAAAAGATGTCAATTCTGCAGGAACACTATAATTAACTGCATTAGCATCTGCTAATAGTCATGGAAGAAAAAGTGGTTTTCATTTAAAAAAGAAAAAAAACCCTGAAACATTGCCTTCATAATAGAGGGTGTGTGTCTGAACACTGTTTTGTCATGCAGAGTCAAGACAATACAGTATGCTGAGAAATAGTTGAGGGAAGTGTTTGATTACATCACTGAAAGAACATGAAGGTCCAGTTACAGCAGGGGGAACATGCTTAGGTTTTATTCGGGAGTCATCTAGAAGAACATATCTGCGCAAATATATAGGTGTGCATATATGTATTTTTCTTTTTCATGGAATGTAGTTCTAGTTTCCTGTTTTTCCCCTTTCTTTGTCTTAACAGTTTTTGTTTATACAAAGAAGAAAAGCTTTTGTACGTTGGGATAAATATTAAAAAAGTCAGCAATTGTTAAAGTTAGAAGAGATTGTCAGACCTTGGGTGCACAGGTCCTGGAAAGGAAAGAAAGCTAAGGCACACAGGAACTCTAATGAGTAGGCTGAAAGAAATTTGTTAATCATGTCCCACTTCAGAGGCTTGCTAGTTCAGTTCAGTTGTGTTTCATGACCTGTGGCTGCTTGAGCAAATATTTGGATTTAGTTCTAAGGCAGAGATGGGCCAGACAGCATTAAATGTGAAATAAAATGTAGAACTATTAGAAATAAAGAAGTTTTACAAAAGTGGGTTGTAAAGAACAGCGATGTATCAATTTGGACTGACAAAAGATGCTGTTAATAATAGCTGCCCAAAAAGACATCGGAGGATCTTCTTAATTTAAAGAGCTAGACCGAAAGAATTGTGGCTTTCCAGGAGTCTGTGAGAACCTGGCACAGAATACCGCCTGCACATCGCAAATCGCCACAGAAGCTAAAAGGGTAAGATTGGGCGGAATTAAATACTTGCTGAGAGGCACCTAAGCACCTGGAAAACACAGTATGAAAGTTGCCAAAGATGCATATGGTGCCTAAAAGATTCGGTAGACACATATAGATTGTCTTTTAGCATAACCCGCTATAATTAGGGTAGCTTTAATAATATACTTCTGTAATCTGCGATGATACTGCATTAGAACCTGAAGAAAAATCGAGGTGAAAGGAGACATGCCATATAATGTTGTGGGAGGATGCATCTTGTGTATATTTTTGGAAAGGCATTTTGTACCACTGCTGTATCAAAGATGGGGAATTGTTTGGTATTTAAAAACTTCAGCTTCTGAAAGATGTTTAGTGACATATGAGATATATTCTTACCTTTCACTATATATAAAAAATATATATGTAAAATACATATAGTGAAAGGTAGGGATAAAAGCATAGCTTAATACTTTGTCTCAGCTTATCCTGTGATATGTATGTCATATATCAGAAAATTCAGTATGGGGAAAAGATGTTAAATCTTAGTCACTGTGGAACCAAAATTTCAAGGAGCTTAATGCTCAAGTTGGGGAGATGGAATGCTTAAGAGACTTGCTAACCTGCAAGAATTCTGAAAGCGCTATCACAGGCCATCACAAACATTTTAATATATTTAGAAGCTCTGGTGATAGCGAAGTTAGAATACCTGCTTTTTTAAAAAAAAAAAGTGTTAGATTGTTGCTATTGCAAGTGATCCAGGCAATTTTAGTCGTCTTATTTTGACTGCAGCAAGCAAGGGTTTGGAACAAATCTTGAAGGAGGAAGTTAGAGGATATAATTAGTTATTGGGTGTGTGATGAAAGGCTAAAGAAAAATGGAACAAAATGCAGCATGGTTGTAGCAAAGATCAATAAGACTACGTTGATAGCTTTTCATGTAGAGCTGCTTTCTAGACAAAGCAAGAATGATAGGAAGAAATTTGTCTGGGTTTACGTATAAAATGGCAACACTGCAAATCACTTACCCAAAGAAGAAAATTACGGGTGGTTCTGATAAGGGACGTAGTCGTGTTACTTCTCTTCCACCTAAGAGGAGTAGCTTCATTTTGGTTTACTTCTACCTAGTATTGTGATAGGCTTGGTCAGGCTGTGAAAGTTTATAGCATGATTAATGCAAGAGTGGAGCCGCGTCCTGACCTTTGTCTTGACATGAGTGTTTGCAGGACTCGACCTTTTCATCACCACATGAAATTTTCAGTGAACTTTTGGCTTTCTGTATTATAATACAAGTTTCAAAATTAGGAACTGGGATGACATTGTGAGTTCGTTCATCAGGACCAAGGTTTGCATTAACCAGTTTTTGACCTGACTGCTTCAGCTTTTTCCAGCATGATTTGTGCAAGTACGGCATATGGTTAAGTAATCTTTTAACAGACCACTAGGGATAAGCTGAAATTGGTGGTGTTGCCATGTCTCATAGCCAGCACAAGTGGTGCAAGCTGTTTTAAAGTACAGCTGCTTGGTCATGGGACGCTATGGATAAAGGGTGAGATGGGTTTTTTTTTAAAACTGGTTGTAGCGTCCTTTCTTGGATGGCTTTTTACTTCATTAAATCTGAGGTCTTTCCTTGCCATCTTTATTTTTGGGGAATCTTCTTTTCAAATTTTTGCCACCAGGAGATTCCTGGAAGAATTTCAATGGCATCTGTATGAGGTGCAACTTTTGCCCTGTGTGAACTGTGGTGGCCCTGGGGGCAGCAGCAGGATTCTCCGGCCAGCAGCAGCTGGTGCCCTTACTTCCAAAAGGGAGCAGAAACACACATGTTCCCTGGCTTCTCTTGGGATGTCTCAGATACTTGAAGCTATTCATATTATGTGATTCTCTTGCTGTAACTGCATGGTGGGCTGCTTGTTTTAGCTGAGTGAATTGAAATCTCAGTGATATGGTTATTCAAGCTCTCTTGCAAGAACCAGAATCTGTTTAAATGATTAGTGATAATTGTGGGGCTAAAATAAAGCAAAAAAAATGTACTTGCTTGAGTTGCACAGGTGTTGGTGTATTGTGGTTCTAACTTAGAGCTAGTTAAGATTTTTCATGGAAAATTTTTAAACAGTCAAGAGGGTACTAAAAGACGTGACAGTATAAAAGGAGAGAGACAGGTGCCAAGAGGTTCAAACAGCTTGGCAAAAGTAAAGCATGGTGTTTACTGTGATAACCGGATACAGGACTGAGATGTGAAATTAATAATTGATAGTTTTATTCCAGTTGTGGAATAGTGGAACACACAACATATTGGCTATTATACTGATAATAAAAATAAAAGGAAATATCTTTATAGCAGAGTTCTAGAAATTTGTACCATAACCGTAAACCTTGAAAAATTTTGTCATTTTTAAGGTTTGTGTTTCGTGGAAATTAAACTTCTAACATACTTTACTTTGTGTTTATTCATAGTGGAAAGATTTAATTTGGTTTTTTCCTTTTTGTTGTGAAACCATGTTGTGTGTGCAGGCCTGTTTCTTGGTGAGTTTTCCGTGTTTTATGTAACCAGGCTGTGAGAAAACTGTCATGTGGTTTTAGGAAAGTATCTGTCAATGAAAATTTAATCCCTTTGAAAAAAAAAAAAAAAAAACCAGCCAAAACAACTTCACAGGATGAAGTATCTGGAACAGGTTTCCAATCTAAATCAGCAGAGGATTAGAAACTCTGCAGTGAAAAAGAATGATAAATGAAGTCGCTAATCCTGGAATATTGGGCGTAATCTGCCAGGTCAGGCTTCAGGCAAGCAGGAAACTGAATTAATTTGTTTGGTTTTTTTTTTTTTTAGTGCAAATGTATATTTAATATGCATTTAGGCAGGACTTGGGCTTGTTATTTGAAGAGGAGAAGAGATAGCTAGAGTACCAATTTCCAGTTCCGTTTCGTTCCACATGTACCTTTGAAAAACCTGTTCTTTCTCAGCAGTCATGTGTTGCATATTATATTTAGGCTGACTGGTACTGGTTAGCTGAAAAACTTGAAATTTGGCAAAACTATGAAATGAAAAGGAAATCATTAAAGCAATTTAATAGTTTTGATCCTTGAAATATTAATTTTATATGTGAAGTAGTAGTCACTCAGTGTTTTGTATATTTGAGACCTAGGGAAGTACATTAAACATAGAAAGGTGAAAATGAAGTGTGATTGATTTGCCCCTAGAAAATGGTTCAGCAAGCTTTTGCTGTGTAGTTTGGGGAAATGCAATGGAAGAATAAAACTTGTACCATAAAGTATTTAAGAAATTACATTTAGTTGCAATTACTAGCTCATCTTGTAATTATCAAGGAAGCATATATGGAAGTCTGCAGTATTTCTGTCTCTCAGACATGTTTGTGCTCTTCCATTCTGGGGAATGTTTTGTGCTGTTCAGGTGCCTTGCCAGGTAATTTAGGCCTGATTTAGCTGTGACCTTGATGGTAGTACACGTAGAAAGGAGACAAGAAAAAAATTGGAAGGAAGGTATGTTTTAGGGATATATACAGCAGCAGATATCTGAATAATAGTATTTCCTAACTTTTGAATGCTGTATAAATCAGCTTTTCTTTTCCCCTGTTTTCTGCTCTCTTTTTTTAAAAAAAAATTATGTAACTATGTTCACAATTGTAATACTTAGTGAATTGAAAAACCATAATAAGTTTACAATTGTCTCTTTATGTTTTGTAAGACTAATAGAAAACATATTCTAAATGGAAATACAGCACTTTGTCCATCTCCTTCCTTTTCCTTTTTTCCTGTCCTAACTGCCCAAAACAGAGCATTGCGTATGGTACTTTTGGCTTATGAAATCTCTTTGCTGTGTAAGCAGTTATGTTCTCACAGAAGTGGGCAGCGGGGGGGGTGGGAAAGTAGACTGGGAAAAGAGGGCAGGCCGATGTCATTTTGTTTTTTGAAGATGTAAGCAGTATGTGCATAAGTCACTGTTAACCCTTGACGAGACTCTGTGTAGGATGTTCAGGACTGGTATTACACTGAAGCCATTCACTCCGCATCGGGAAAAATGGAAAGTCTGTCTCCAGTCTGTATAGGTTAAGATATGCTGATGCAGCTTCTGTGCCAACGGTGGAAGTGTGGTGTAGTAGTCTCGTTGTTAGAAGAGAGACTCGTGGGAGACTGGCAGAAGGGGGAGCCTTTGGAGTACAACTCATTCGGATCATTGGTATCAACTTGTGCTCACTGACAGCTGTGCTCCCGGGCTTTTGCAAATGCAGCGCAAGAGGGATAGGAGACACATCTTTAAAGACAAATGTGAGGTTATAACAGCAGGATCCTCAGGGAAACATTATTACAAGCTCTGCTGTAGTGCAGGGCCTCGGTGCGCGCATATGTGGCTTTTTAGTATGTCTGTGACTACTGTAGCTTTCTCCTGCTTCTCTCATCCTTTTGTCCCTCTCTCCCCCTTCAATAATTAAGCAAATCCAAAGCCAACAACAACATGCTCGTGGTATTGCTAGTTCTTAAGGATTTATTGCTCACCTTGTTGCTCTTTGAAGGGTTGGTCTTCTAAGCAGATTGGACAGGAAAAGAGCTATAATGTGAATTCATTGAGCTGGGATTTGCCTTTATTTCTCTGGACGGTACTGAACGCGCTTTCAACATTCACAG
Organism: Steatornis caripensis; assembly: GCA_013398225.1. Taxonomy (NCBI): domain Eukaryota; kingdom Metazoa; phylum Chordata; class Aves; order Caprimulgiformes; family Steatornithidae; genus Steatornis; species Steatornis caripensis. Next base: position 179,143 of record VZSC01011770.1, read on the forward strand.
TTCCATAGGTAATCAAGTATAAGGCAAACCTGTGCATCAGGAGAGTGTAGATCCTTATTTTTAGTGTCTGCTTGAGGAGGAAAAATGTTACCCTGGAATACAGGGTAATTGTAATAGAAAGACCACACATGCTTCTTTCTAAAATAGGCAACCTCTCCCATCAAAAGTGACTCATAGTCCAGGCCATGACAGACAAGGTGGTTCAGATTACTGGTGCTGTTGCAGTTGCTGCCATATGGAAGGAGGCATAATGCATATGGACACCTCTCCAGGCCAAGGGAGACTCAGTGGCTGTGTCAGGCCAGTACAGACTGGGATTATTATAAGAAATTATTATATGCATATTATATAATTTATGTAATAGTTAATATTTTACAGTATTTCATTATTAAATGATTGTAGAATGACAACTGGTGAGGTAGGCTTCCTTTCTCCCTCCACCTTGTGTTTGGGTAAACATGGTTTTGCAGTAAATCTAAAGTTGAAAACGATCATTCAATAATACAGTTACCGGTATTTTTCAAAAAGGGAGACAGTATGAATAGAAACCATACTGGGACTTATGAATTTTAATTCTGCAGTGAACAGCTTACATGTTGCCAGAGGTGGTTTTGATGAACAATGTGATAGGATGAATACCTATAATGACATACAGGAGATCATAAGATCATAGCGCTCCATCTTAATGAGAATGGGAGGAGGCAGCAGATGACAAAGAGGTGGAGAACATGGAGTTTGGAAGCTGACCCAATAGACGTAGGCTGAGCTATGGCAGCAAAAGAATCACAAAATATCAATGGAAGACCAGGGTACCCGATACTTCAAAAGCTAGTTTCATGTTCCCATTCTTTTAGTTAATTAATTGTGTAATCCTTTGTAAGAAAAGAAAACAGGAAAGTCTTTTTATCCCTTACTGGGACTTAGTAAGTCATTCTAAGCTCTGAAAAAATAACTTATTAGTTTATAGTTGTTTTATTTGCTGAAGGGTATTGGCAAGATCCTCAGAATACTGATTTCATCTAAAACTGCAATTCTTCTCTAATTGATGTGCCTGTCACCTCCCCCCAACCTAACACTTAGGGGAAAGGTAAGAATAGGCTCCTGGAAATTCTGGGAAGAAAAGTTTAAAATATAAAAAAATCGAGGTTTTTTAACTTTTTAGGAAAGAAAAAAAGAGCTCAGATTTTTGTTCTTTGCTATTTTCATGGCATGTAAAGACAACTGAGAGAAATTGCTTTACCTCTGCATTTAAATCCCTGTAACAGAAATCAGCTGATCATTTAATAATTAACAAATCATTAATCTTTTAAATATTCCAGGTTACTTGCAACCAGCTTCACCTATTGAGAACACATTCAGGTATCACCTCATGTAACTTACAAATGTGAGGTGACTAATGATGTCTGAAAAAAAAAGGCTGTTCTTGCTGCATTTTATTTATATACCACAGATGAAAAATTGTAGCTCAAAATCTTGCAGCTAAAATTGACTGGAATTTAGCCTATACATTAAATATGGCTGTGATTTTGGTTTCCTGTTTAAGGAATAGGTTCAGGGATTGATATTACACAGTCAATTTCATGCATATAGACACAAAGTCATTTTAATTTGAATTAATTCCAGGCATGTGTAGTGTAGATAGATGAGGTGCTAGCAAACCCTTTCTGGTTCCAAACAGAAGTTGTTAAAAACCAGTGGAGTCCAGTGTTAAAGAGATATTTTGCTATATCTAAACAAAAATATAACCTTCATCTTGCCCTTAATCAAAATCTTACATGTGATTCCTGATGAGGAATGAAACTCCCTTGCTTTGACATCAGTACAGGCGTGGGTAGGGTCTGAGGGCAGCGAGGTGCGGGCGGATTTGGCACCGGCCTCCTCGGGCCACAAAGGACTTTGGAGCTGGAAAGCTTCTGCTGTAGTGACAACTGGCATTTACCTGACAGCAGGTGAAAGAGAAATATCAGATGCCCTTAACAAGGGTGGAACTGCTTTGTAGTAAGCGATGACTTTTGAATGTTGTTCTCCTATGTAAAATAGCTTTAGCCCTGTCTGGAATTACAGCGCCACAGTGGCTCCGTCTGTGGGCGGTGCATTGTGGCGTAGTGTGGTCTCGAGGAAAGGAATGACGTTCCCAAGTACTGACACACTTTCTTTAAGGAAAATATGCATTGTCCTTTTTATGACTTTGGCTGGGATGCAGGGTGGTTGGTTCTGAGGCTAGTAATGACCATTCAATTTGATGATAAGCCCTAGCTGGTTAGGTACAAAACTTCAGTGGCTTAACTGTCTGTTCTAAATAGATTGCCCAGCAAGTGCTTTAAACATATAACCCATTTGTTGTTGATACAGAGATTTTTTTCACAGCTGTTTGCAGTGAAGCTATTTCTGTATGCATTGCAAATTGAAAATTCAGCTTGCGTTTGGTAAAATGTGTTCACTGAACTGGGAAAATGTATTTCTGTCATTCAAATTTCTGTGTGCCCTCGGGTCCCCATAGTAATTGTAAGGAACACACAAGCTGTGTTAGAGCACGGCTTTATCTGAACATTATTACCTTTGTGTGGAGAACCGTTGTTTTTTTGACTCAACATGTATTCGATGCAAAGGACGGCTTAATTGTACTAAAGTTAGTTAAATGACTGATTCTTTTAGGTTAAAAAGTACTAGCTAATATCATTAAATAATTTTTACTGCCCTGTTTATTCCAAGACTCACAATACACTGGAGAGAACGCTTCATGTTCAGCTGGACAAAATTACATAGGTAATGCAAAGTACAGTAAGAAAAATTAATTTCATTAATGACTTTTTTACATATATACTTATTCTATATTGTCTGATTGCTAAAGTATGTCTAGACAATAGTTAATAATCACTAAGCAATGATAGTTAATAACCACTATACAAATTAAACTGCAACTGAATGGCAGCTAAGATTCTGAACAAAGTATTTGATTGTGAGCAAAACTGTTAAGTGCTACAAAAGTTAGAAAATGAGTGGACTAAGGTAAAAAAGGCCTCATTTACAATTTTGTCATTTATGGATATTACCCCTGCTAATTAGGTTAAATCAAAAGGTGAAGGGGAAGTGAGGGTGCTATTCTGCTTCTGGATGTCCAGGAGAAGACTCTCGCTAAACATGACATGGTTATTTAAATACAGAAACATCCAGACAAAAAAAAAAAAAAATCGTCTGACATTCGAAAGTCATGGATAACATTTGAATATTTAATATAGCATGAAGAAATGTGTAGTTTTCTTGCATAGTCCTTTTTTTGTGTGTGGGTGCAGAGTGCTCTTCCTCTGATGTATTTTCTTATTATTTTTTCTTATGCGCATTTTAGATAAATGTAAAGCATTGACTTCCTCATTCATCCTCATCACTTGCAGTCTCTCATTTAACTAGACAACTTTCCGTGTTGTTGAACTTAGTGATATAAGGTTATACTATGGTAATATGATGTGCTTTGCCTCAGAAATGCTACCTATTGGTGCTCTGGTGTCAATGTGATGCCAGTCTTGTACTCTTCTTGTTTTGTTTTGGGTTTTTTTTTCTTTTTTCCTAAAACTTGCTTATATAGCTTAACCTCAGTATTTATAGCTAGGAGAATCCATTTATTGCAGTAAGAGTGTAGTAGCTGGAGAGTTTTTTAGTGTTCTTTTACAGGACCACTAAGCATTGGCAACTACAACCCCAAAGGAAAATTACTGAAACAAATCACAAAAACATCTGCCGGCAGACAGCAACCTATTTGTGCTTCACTTCCATGGTTTTATACTGTTGGCTTTCTTCATGTAGGAGATCGCTATGCGTTGCTGCAGCTGTAGGTAAATTGTTAAAAAGCACAGTTAGTAAGAAATCCTGTCTTCAATTAATTAATGATGTTGAATATTTATCAACTGAACTGTATCTTTAGCTAAGTAGAGGGATATGTTGAATAAGCAATTATGCTATCATCACCTTATAGGTGGTGAAACCAAGGAACAGAGGCAAACTAATCACCAAACGTAACGAAACTTGTGTATCTTACAAGTTTATCCTCTGCCTTATCTCCTTTACTGTACTGTATTGTGTCTAATGAAAGGCTAGGAAACTTGGACTAATAATTTAGAATTATCAGATCTTTAGATGTGGAGAGGAAAATCTTTGAAATAACTACTAACATTTTAATGTATTGTTTATTTTAGGTTATGTTGCCATATAAAGTTAAAATAATACAGAAACTTTGGCCTAAATGCAACTTACAGTATCCTTTTAAAATTGCATCCAGATGTTTAAAAAACAAATCTTTTTAGTATATTCAAAAAGCCTGGGAAATTTTACTTTTTGAATAAAATCAACATTCAAACAGAAGTCTCGCATTTGTATGTAAAACCAGTATGATTATTATTTTTACTACTACTTTAAATGACACTAAAATGCTTTCTTAATGCAGTATATTTTTTTCTGGAACGTACCTTTGGCTTCCAGTGAGTGAGTGGAAACCAGACTATAGAAACTGATTTAGTTACAAATTGTATTCACAGCTAGTTCATACTAAAACATGAAATTAACTTTTATTACTCTGTCTGCCTTTTCTCTTCCAATAGGCCTATTTCATATCTTTATTTATATCCTGTAAATCTGAACTTTGGCATCTTTTGACATTTTAGAGCTTAATCAAGCCATTAAGTATTCTTACAATGTAGATTTTACTCCAGCCTGTGTATATAACAAATTTTTGTACTCTCTTTCTGGCTAACTGCACACCGCACAAAGGTCTTTCAAACCTCTGGCATTGTCTCCTGTAATATGCTTTATAGCATATGCCCTCCTTTCATGCTCTGGTGAGATAACAAAGCATTTTGATCGTGAAATCTGACACTGTAATAGGAATAAGTCTCTCTTCTCACTCTTCAGAACTTCTCTGAATTGCTGCTTGTGGCAGTGCATTTTAGTTTGGAGCGCTCTGCTGATTTGGAGCTATATTAAATACAATTTTACACCGAATAGTTGTCAGTGGTTTTTTGTTATTCTTTTTTTGAGTTTCTCCAAAGAAATACAGCCCAGTTTCTTAAAGACTATGATCATTATAAGATTTAAAAAACAAAGGCTCATTCCAAGAGTTAGGGGGCTTGATTCTATAATAACTTTATGTGACACCCTTGGAAAAAGTTCCTTCATTTCTTGGTAATGCCTCAGTTTTCCCATCAGGACAATTGTCTAATATAAATAAATAGGAAATTGATACTACAATAGCATCTCATGGATTTTGTTCCTACTCTGCAGTGCAGCCAACACAGTGTGTATTTTCTTGAATATCCTAACATATCAGGCTACAGATCTGTTCAAATTATGTATATAAATATTTTATATTGAAGACTTATCTTATACTTTTCCTCAATAATTTTTTTTTTATTTCATATCTTTACTTCTAATAGTTGAGATTTTCAGGACACATTGTAATGCCTTAATCTTTGTGTCCTATAGATAGCTACAAATTCTTATTGATCTGTGTCATCACCTTGGCAGGACGAACTCTGCTAGAAAAGCTCTTCAGCCAGCAGGAAAATGCACCACAAGAAGAAGCAGAAAAACTATGTTCTCGCATTATTGCAATGGGTCTTTTGCTTCCATTCACTGACTGCTTCAGAGAACCATGTAATCAGAGTGCCCAGCAAAGCACACCCACGTTTGATGTAAGTACTGAAAAAGTTATCTTTTGTCTGATTTGCCAGGTGGGACACGATTTATCAATGGCCTGTCAGTCCTGGGAGAGTTCTGTTAGTCCTTTTAATGACAATTGCCCTTATGAGAGTGGCCAGCTATTTTTCTGAGCTCAGGTGTGTGCACTTTTGTATGCAGGTAAGCGTAAGGTTTTAAGGTTCTCCCACAATTTGATTTCTTGAACTTTTAAATTCATATCTCGGTCTGCTATACTGTTCTTTACCTGTAGTTTTCATTAAGTCTTTTTTCTTTGAATCAAAACACTCTGTAGGACTACCAACATTTCAATCCAATAGCTGCTTCACCAAAAATATAAATTAAAGCAACAACAGAAAACAGCACGCCACAAAACTTTACAGAACATGAAGGGGATGTCTGTGCTAGATAATTTTTCACCCTGAGAGGGCTCTTGATACAAAATAGCGCAGGGGTCTGCAAATTTGCTGACACTCCATCTCTGTGCTATCTGTGCCTTTGGGCTGTCTGCCCAGAGTGCTGTTATTGGTGGTGATTGCACACTGTTACAAAACTCTGGTGTAGACGTCGCTTAACATACTTTTCCTTCCTCTTGGATAATGAATTCAACATTAGGGTGTCTTTCTATTGTATGATACTGTACAACCCATGAAGTTTTGCAGTGAACTTATTTTTATGATCCTTGCCATTAAATTTTATCTTTGACACTTCTTTCTACTGGTTTACATGACTGAAGATAATCAGGGTTTTTCTCTTCACTAAGTAACTTCAAAATAATGTACAAATATTAAATAATCTACTTAACACCTTACTAGTATTAAGATCATCCCTATTCTACATGTTAAGCTGTAGCTTGGTTAGAAATACTCAAAAAATGATTGGCATTGATAGGAGAGAACATGGGTCTTTTTAACTCTTTAAACCTTTCTCCTCTTTCCTGAAGAATAGTTTAACAAAACTGGTGAAGGGAAAATGAGTAGAATAAATTTGTCCAATGAATTCTTACAACAAACAAGCTTTCCTAGATAACCTATCTTATCTACAAAATCATTCCGTGATTCCTCTAACAATGTTCAACCTTTATGGTTTTTTTAAATGATGTTTAAAACATTTTCAAACGGTTTTTTGAAATTAATTGACAAATGGAGTGTGACTAGAAAGCTGAAGTTATTCAGGCAACTTAAAGTCACACATCATCTGAAAATGGAAAAGACACATTTCTTATTTTTCAAGTTGTTTAAAAGAGTTTGGCAATGTTTTCAGTTCTCCTGGTTTTACTATATATTCAGCAAATCTCTTCCTTAGAGTATTGAATACAATATTCTTTAAAAAAAAAAAAGTTTCTCCTCACTTATAAACAGATTTTATGAAATTAAAAATTTGGAAAGAAGCAGAAGCAACTCTTTTGTCAACTGGTACACCATACTTTGTCTGAATAAGAGAATTATTCTAGTTATGTTTCATTGATTGTATCCAGCAGGATGGACTTTCAGAAAAGAAACAGTAGCATAGCCTAGTGGCGCGTGAACCTGTCAAAGTCAGCAACTGAAGATGTTGCTGGTTTAGCAGTGATCTTAATTTGAATTGTACTATCAGTAAGCCACAAATGCTCTGTTACTATTTTTCTGTATAAATCCTCTAAATAGATCATGCTCCTGTAAAACAGCGTGAGAAATGGTGTAAAGCCACATGTATGCAACTAGTAGTGCATCCTACTTCAAAGTATCTCAACAACTGAATTTCCCATGGCACAAAGGTGAGAGCTGCTGCTGTTGAGTTTGGGAATACGTTTCTGCTTGAGCCTTGGTGACCACAGTACAGGAACACCTACCTGTTTATTCATTACGTGCCCTGCAAGGGTGAAAATGTTTAGAACTTGCAGTATAAACTGTACTGTCTGAGTACTTCAAAACTGGGCTTCTCCTAGCTGATTTTTCTTCTTAGAGCGAGTAAATAAAATATCTTACAGCAAATAAATGCTAATAGTTATGTAAGGAAATGAAACAATTAACAATTAGTGTAAAAAGCTTATGGTGATGCTGTATATTAGTTAAAAAAGGACATGTAAGATCTGTGACTTGTGTCCGCTCTTGCGTATCTCTCCATGTCTGTACCTTGCTATTTTCTTATTTAGGTTTTTTTCTTTTTTTTTAGTTCATTATAATAGGATTTTAATGTTGATCTAACCATTGATTTCAAAGACACAGGAATTTTGACTAGCCTTAAGTAATACTTCAATTTCACTCATCTAGAATTAGGAGATACATCATCTTTGGCCTTACTCTGAAATTTGGGAGCACAGCCAGTCCCATATTCTTCCTTCATCTCTGAGTTCATCAGATGTGCCTCCAGTTCTTTCCTGGATTGCCTCCTTTACGTATTTCCTTTACGTATGAGGGCCCTAGCTACAGAGCTATTGATTCTGTTGGACTCTCATATCCCCAGGGTATGATGCTGAATCTATGATGCTGAATCCTGAGCAAAGTTTGATGGGATCAAGCAAGTTTGTTCTGTTTTGTTGANCGCTCAGCTGAAACTGCCATCAACAAAGCTCTTGTAACCCTGTCCTGGTCACAGCCAGGTTTGTCTGCCACCTCGTTGTCCTTCTTCCTTGCTACATCCAGCTGTGGTGCTTGTTCCTTAATGTTATTTATTTGGCTGTTTTGATTTTTGTCTTAGTACGGTTCTTATCAAGTTTCTTAAGTCACCCCTTCAGCGTGTTTTTTTGCAGAATTGCCAGCCTTTTTTCCACCGAAATCCTTCCCTGAATCCCTCCTTTTCTCCTTTTGTGACTGATCTCATGTGTTTGAGGTTTAACTTACTATTTATTTTTTCTTATTTAACAAAATCCATGATTCTCCCTTTCCCACAGACTTTTTTACTTTTGAAGATGTTAGTTTACAGTTCACGAAAATAATTAGGTAAGTTTTGTTCACTCTAAGATCTATTGCTCATGACTTGAGATGAATATAAACAGATTGTTTAAAAGTCCTGTTCTCTCACTCTGATCTCCTTTTCTGGATGTCCTCCAGTGAATTTAATTTAAGATGGCTAATGCTTAACTCTCAGCTGTCTTGAAATCTTTGCAATTGCACATTCTAATTATATGCTCATTTTCTTTATTG
>VZSC01011770.1:191214-208221 GCA_013398225.1 Steatornis caripensis
ATTTGTCACAGCAGTATATTGAGGGTCAGTAGAAAATAAGACTTTAAAAGTTAACAAGTGAAAATTCTGGAAGAGACTAGAGAAAACAGATTGTTAATCGGCTGTCTTAATCTTTGTTTGTCATGTAGGTTACCATGGCAATTGAGTTTGGCTAAATCAAAGCCCTCATGTCTCCCCTTCCTTTTCCATTGCCCAATCACACTTTTTCTTTTGTGGTGAGCAACTTTGAGTATTCTTGACAGTAGTAAAATGGAAACAGTTGGATGAACTCTGGGCTGAAGTATTCCTGTTATGCTGTTTCCCTGCTTCCTTTTTTAAATTTTAATTGCATATTTGTTTTACAGTTGTTACATCTGTCCCTGCAGTCTTCTAGCATTCTTTTTTTCTTTTTTCAATTCTTTCTCCTTTCCAGTTACTTGTGGTGGTGCTACTGTATACACTTTCAACTGAGGTATTTTATATGTAGGATGTTGCTAGGTTTTCATGCTTCTTTTTTGCAGAGAGCAATGCTTACCTCCTTGTTATTCTAAAGAACTTCTTCAAGAGCCCGATGTTAAGTTTACACCATCTGTTTAAAATTTTCAAAATCATTGTGCATAGGGTGAAGGTGATGATCACCATGTCACCTTGGGAGATCTTTATATTTCATGACTTTCTGTACATGAGTTCACGTTCCTAAGAATGGCAGTCATAACACAATGTCTTTTTTCTAGCTTGGAATTGAGAATACACTGAGAATTGGATCTGTGTATATGGCATGTCTCTGTTTTCAAGAGGAAGTTTGTACAGTAGTAATAATCACCTTCTCAAATTAAATAAAAGTGAAAGGAATTTTCTAATGAAAATTATTTCTTTGGATAATTCAGATTAGTCAGAATCCAATCTTATTGCAAAGGTGTGTAAGTGAAAACAACTCCTAATGGAGAAACTTCTTGCCTTAGCCTAGAATTTCTGGAGAGAGCGAATGAGAGAGGACACACCGTCATGGTCTTGGGATATGGTCTTCCAAGTGGGAGTTCAGGTTGGATGTGTAAAGAGGCTAGATCTTGAGGTTCTTCTGTTTCATAAAAAGCTCTTCCCCCTTTTTTTTTTCCTCCCCCCCATAAAACTGTTCTGTCTTCCAAGGTTTCTTGTAAGGTCACCAGTTCAACCTATTCAGCTATTATAGATGTAGAAGTGATTGGGGAATAGGAAGACCAAGACAGTAACTCTGGAACTGAATGAGAATAGGTGTGGAAAACTGAAATTTAGTTTCCTGATTTCCTTTACGTATGAGGGCCCTAGCTACAGAGCTATTGATTCTGTTGGACTCTCATATCCCCAGGGTATGATGCTGAATCTATGATGCTGAATCCTGAGCAAAGTTTGATGGGATCAAGCAAGTTTGTTCTGTTTTGTTGAGGAGGTTGAAGTAATTTCATGGGAAAGAAATGTTTCATGTTTTTTTTGATACTTGAAGTGCTTTTAACTGAATTGTTGAAGCACATCAGTTTTCTGAAAAGAAAAAAGTCACTCCAGTAAAATGCTTATGCATCAAATTTAGTTCATGATGATAAAGTGCTACTTCAGCCATATATTACAGTATTATGACTGACTTGCTGTTTTTCAGCCTTGGAAGGCATCTGTGCTCACTAGCACAGCCAAAGGCAGTATAAGCAAAGAGCAATGTTTCATCACTGCTTTGGTTCTGTCAGTGGTCAGACAGAGCTTTGTTACTGAACCTCTCCTCAAAAAGTAAACCACTTTCCCCATTCTTGATAGTATTGATTTCTTTATTTTAAAAGCTGCTTAAAATAAAGCAGTCTCCTGCTGCTAAGAGCATTTTGAGGTAGTCCAGCTCTAATTTCTCGAACTAAAACCTTGCTTGGCCAATTAACTATTTATATGCAGTGGGAACATGCAATTGGCTTTATTTATTTTCAAAGGTTGTATACTTAGTATATTAGAATGATTTAACTTCCCGAATGGAAAAAAAAAAAAAAATTCCTTCCATGCACTTGAAACAGCCTATATGACAAGCTGTTACATACAAACATGAAGTGAGCTCTTAGCCTGGAAAACTCATTCTGAGTTATGGAGTCTGGCTCCAGCTTATCCCAAGTACCATAAAATGTAATACCTCTATGACTTTATCTAGTTTCATCTCAAATGCAGTTATACTTTTTTCTTCTTCCTACTTCTCCAGCTCTTCCCATTAGAAGACTATCCACATCCAGACTGATTTGATGAGTAGGAACCTTCTTGTAACTACCAGTCTGTGTTTACTCCTGGCCCATTTATACCTGTCTGCGGAAATGCCAACCCTTCTGTCCTCCCCTCTTCAGGATAACTTTGAATGTTTGGGGTTCTAGTGAAAAAATGTTCAAGTTTACTATTTGAAAACAGATGCCCCACGAGATAGGGCCTGATTCCATCATGGCTTAACACAGGAGACATCAGGGCAGTTAGTACTATTCACTCTGGTGTAAGAAGGTTTAGAGGTACCGCTGATGTGCCTCCCCTCCATTGCCGATTCACGCTTTTGCAACCAGTTTGGACAGGTGTGTATACATTTATTGCTGTTTCAATTCCATCTCTTGTACCTCTTTTAAACATTTCTCACAATGGCTATCTTTGTCCTTCGAACTAGAAGCAGATAAACAATTGATTAAAAACTGAAGTCGCATTGAACAGAAGGTCGTATTACCTGCATGTCTCCAGGAGCAACACAAGTGCCAAAAGCACAGGTTCAAGGTTGCGCATTATGTTCCTACAGTCAGGAATATACTAATCTCTAATTCAGTCTGTGGCCTGGGGAGCAAACCTGGTCTCTCTGTGTGAAAATACGACCCTTTTTCTGAAAGCTCATGGCCCTAGTTCTGGGTCCACTGTCCTCTTTCTATATGTTATTTGCCAGAGGACTGCCCTTTCAGTAGCTTACAGCATTGGCTTCCATGTTTAAAGACTAACAGGAAAGCATATATTTAGCTCAAGCTGTGAAGGAACATAACTAATATTTAATATATTATGTACCTGAAAGGTAATGCTGTGGTACCCAAGAATGAAAATTTGTTTAAAAAAAGCCAGTCTTTGTGCCTACTGAGAGCTGACTGGGAAGAGAGTGAGTTAAACTACAGACCTGACCCTGAATCTATTCTAAAAGCTAGCATCTCTAAGTGGTAAAATGCCTATTGATCAGGTACCATCAGATCCTGCAGGCAGTTTGCCTCGCCCATGTGCGAATGCTCTGCAGTTTTAAGAACCAGTGGAAAGTGCTGTGTAAGGATATGTGGAAATGAGAACTCTTCTTCACATCATGTTTAGTGCACTGGACTCAGACAGCTTTAAGCTTTCAGTGTCCGCCCAGAGATGAGCCTGAATAAATAAGACTGGGGTCATTCATTACGAGGATTTTTTGTTTTCACGCCCAGAAGAAGTGCTTTAAACACTAAATAGTGGAGTTAGAGCAAGATGAAGTGGAAATTCCAGATGTATTCAAAGCTTGATCACGGTAAGAGTATTCACTGGCTCTGCTTACAAAGATATCTGAAATGAAAATATTGAAGTAGAAAAAGTTGGATGTGAAACCCAGGTTCATGGATGTTTGTGTTACACTTATTAATGATAAAAGCAAACCTGTATTTTTTAATTTGGATTATTTTGTTTCTTTCACTTGAATAACACTTCAACATCATAGAATTGCCTGCATATATCTTCAAAATGTTCTAATAATCATGCAGATTTAGGGAGTTATCAGATTTGAAAAAGGAGAAATGAGATGGGGTAGTATATTAACTGACAAGGAGCTAAAGACTAAAAACAAAATGAATTAGATTTTGGACAGTATCTTGAGTGAGTAAGAATTAGGACATTCAAATGATTCGTCTCTTTTGAAGGGCACAAAAGTGAAGACAGGGTTAATCTTTTCCCATTTTAATTGTAGTTTATGGACTATCAACTTGACATCCAGTCCTTCAGACTACCTTTCTGTCATGAGGGTTTTTCACATTTAAAATTATGTGTATAAGTTTGCAAGTAATCTGAATGTAGCTGTTGCTAAATATCTTTTTTATATGTTGAAGGCAGATACGTTTTGGTTGTAGTGCAAGTCCTTTCAAGACATGTTTGTAAGTTTACATTTACCTCTGTAAATTTCTATTACATGATAAGTCTATTCCATTATCCTTCTCTATGTTGAATAGTGAATTAAAAGAATCCAAAACCAAAAAACAACACAAACTGAAAAATACTCTCTTTTGTACATGGAAACAAATCTTCCATGCTGGATTAGGAGTCGGTTATGGAGTTGTGTGATGTCTTAATTTATAACTGTTCATAGTTTATATGCTGTAAATTCTACCAGCAAGAACATAGGTACTTCATATTTTATTACCCTCATAATGTATCCCATCTGTACAATAATTCTGAGACATACCATGTTTTTTTAATAGTTCTTAATGCATGTAGGCTAATCATACTTCAAAAATTTGGTGTTAAATGATCGTACTATTTCTTTCAAGAACTGACATGGTGAAATATCATGTCCAGGAACAGTTTAACTGTTTGTCTTCCTCATTCATGCTAAGTCACTATTATCTATACTCTGTCATCTTCTGTTTTTTGCCCTATAACCCTACATGTAATCCTGTTGAAAGTCGACTGTGCTTACCCAGCTAACACTGTAGAGCTTGGTCTTCGCTGTGTTCCCTGGACTGTGTAAGGTAGTAGAGTGGGCAAAAAAAAGGTGTTCTCATTTGCCTCTGACTTTCTTGAATATTATTTTCCTCTGTGTTTTTGAGATTTGGATGGTGCAGAACCAAGACAAATAGCAGAATCCAGAATCTTTTCTGTTTCTTTACACAGTATGTCCAGTACTAGAAATAAGGCAGAAACCCATACATATCTTCTAAAAATCTGGAATTAGACAAAGGGAAAGTACTAAGTTACTGAAAAAACTGGGTTAATCAAGCCTGTTTGGATGTTCAAATGTAGTAGTATAGTAATGGAAAAGAATAGGCTTTTCAAGGAACACAGAGTTCAGGGCTATGTGAAGAACCTGATGTGATTTTGTATTAAGTTTTTTATCCATTTATTTTTACCTTTATCTAAGGTCTGTGTATGTGGGTGGATTTTTGCCATGTTTTTCATGTTGGAAAAAAAAGATTTGATGAGCTTCTTTTGACCCTGACCATTTGAGGCACCCTCTGTAAACTCAAACTTTTTACTTTATAACCAGCATTTGTCTGTTTTAAGTAAGTTGCTCTCAATAGAATATTATCACTCTTATCACACGTTATTTTTAGGCAAGTAGAAGCGTAGTTACATGGAATAGCGATTATCCCTACAAAAATGATAAATTATTTTGTTCTTCCATTGCATGTCTCTTCAATGTTTAGTATCTGTGTAAAATAAAAAAAAATAAAAAAAAAACAGGTTTTAATCTAAAAATTAAATATGCAGTAGGACAAATACATATTACCAATATTTCACTCAGGCAGTAGTGTGAATGAAGTGTAATGAACATGATCTTTGTAAGAAGGTATTATATTGTGCTATGACAATATTTTCATCCTGTGGCTTGATTTTTTTTTTCCAGTTTTGTACTACAATATTTGCATATTTTCAAATCACTTGTTAGGGTACTCATGCAGTTGCTGTGATCTCTGTAGGGTTTACAGTATTATAGACTTAATCACATGGTGTACGTGTTGATGCATACTGGGAGTCACAAGAATAACTACTTGAATTATGGTCAGATAAAATCTTTCTGTTGGCTTAAAGCATGAGTTTGCCCTAGTTTTCATCAAACAATCTGGATGTCTCCTACTTTTAATAAGTGAATCAAAATCAAAGCTATTGAATAATAAGGATATAGTCTGATTTGAGCCCAGAGGATTGAGAATACTTTTAGCTGTCGGGGTTTTTTTAAAATTTTGTTCTAAAAGAAAACCTACCTTTTTAGCTGCCTTGCTATGAATATGGAAATGTAAATGATAAAAAAAAAAAAGCATTGCAAAGAATAAATATCTCAGTGTAATTAATGCTGAAATAATCCTACTTCTTTTCCTTACTTTTGCATTTCATGTAAAAAGATTACATGGAGCGTGGACTGAAATATTTTTCTCTAACCTATAAACATAGCCATATGTAAAGAGGTACAGTCATGGTGCACAGAACCTGTTATCTCTTTAAGGAAAGAAGTGGCAAAGAGTTCCTTATGCTCAAAAAAGTGCTGAACTATATTCTAGCTTCTCATTGTACTGTAGATAATTAAAATACTGGATTTTCTATTGTTAATAGAGGTAATTCCAAAACATTAAATTCTTTTAATAAAGATTTATATTGTCTTTGTGAGAAGATGAAGAGCATAAAAACAAGTCTGCCTTGCTATAGGAGTGGATATTGAGCTATTTGTGTCAGAAACAAAGGCTTCAATATTTTGAGCTTGTCTTTCTATATGAACTTCTCATTGGTTTTTTTTCTGTTAACCACAGCAAGACCAGCTTTATACTTGGGCTGCAGTTAGCCAACCCACACATTCATCAGATTACGTTGAAGGAAGCTTTCCAAGGAGAATTCCATCTGTGTGGCCCCCACCCAAACCTCCAGATGAAGAACAAAGACTCAAAATTACGGAAGAAGGTATAGTTCTTGGACACATACAAGATATATGTATGGCATGTGGAGGAGGTGCTGTCTTTTAGAATCCAAAATATAAACTTAACATCTTCACTTCTAACAAACACCTGATTTTGAAGATCTTGGGGTAGCATCAGAAATAATGTTAGGTAGTATGAATCTAATCAAAATTATTCAGCAAAAATGCATGGGTATTTTTAACATCCCAGATGTGCACCTGGCATCTGCTGACTATTGGATTTTACCAGGTGTTATGACCTTTATTCTTTTCCAGTTCACATACCTACTGAGCCATGAAATAGGGGTACTTTTCTCTTAAAAATATGGAAAACTTCAGAAGCCCACTTGGTGGTATACTGGAAGTTGTTAGAGTGATGTAAGGTATTCCTTTGTGGATTTAGCAGTCCTCTGCTGACAGAGAGGTAGGAAAAATGTATCATAAAAACAAGTTAAGGTCGTCTTTACAAAGTCAGTTTATCTTAAAATTTGTGAGGTTACTCTACCAGCCAAATTTCTGAAATCTTCTGTGTATTCATTAAAAGCTTATTTTAAGCTGAGAATTAAACCAAAACAAAATTACATAAAACCTCTTGTAGCTGACAAAGAAATACAAAAGAGAATTTGAAACCTGTTTTCTGTTAGTAGTGTTGATGGGCAAATACTACAGGTTCTTGGAGCCTAGCTTTGCATTAGTTAGTATTCAACAGCTTTCAACACTTTTAGGCGGTTTTCATCCCCATGATGTCCATGAAGAGCCACTGAGTATTCTCAAATTTTCCATTTCCTACCACTCCTTTTTTTCATTACTCAGATTGGAAGAATTAAGTCATTATTTCAGCGGATCTCTTTGTATTGCTTGTAGTCATTGGATGAAGTTAATTTCATATTTGCTTCTCTTTGGGACTTCTCTACCACTTCCTCTGGAACACAAGTGGAGGGAGTATTCCTTGCATAGACATGATTATCATGGCAGCACTTCACTTTTACTGATATCACTTAATTCTAGTGCTCATAAGCAAAATAAGAGATGCCAACAAAAATGCAATACTGCTATATTGTTCTGCTATGCTGTGGCTTTTACCAAAGCAACCCTATTAGTGGTCAAGGAAACATTTCTGCATCCATAACACTGATGCAATTCAGAGTGTGGAACACTGCAGTACTGGACTGTTGGGCTAGTCTAGTTTTTGACTAAAGATCTGCTATTTCATGCTGTGTTCAGTGAAAGTGCTGTCATATGTGGTAGTAGAATTCATTGCTGTGTAGTCTGAGAGGACAGATTGTGGTTCTTAACTTGGAGACTTAGCTAACGGACATGTGATCCGAGTATTTATGAACATGCTCTGCACTGGAAAAACAAAAGGGTGAATATTTTATTATTTTAATTTGAGGCTTTAGCCCGACAGAGGCTGGTGCAAGCTAACAACAGTTTTGTTGCT
This sequence comes from Steatornis caripensis, assembly GCA_013398225.1. Lineage (NCBI taxonomy): Eukaryota > Metazoa > Chordata > Aves > Caprimulgiformes > Steatornithidae > Steatornis > Steatornis caripensis. Next base: position 199,272 of record VZSC01011770.1, read on the forward strand.
CTAAAATCTAGAATAACATTGATTACATAAAATATTTTGAAATGTTAAGATTTTTACTATTTTTACCAAATTGGAAGAATATTTCTACCAAGAAGATAATACGAACAATTTTAAAAATTATTCATTTTATACATTATTTGTTTCCATCCTATGTTGTTCTGTTTACTATTATACCTACTGCATGGATGTGGTGTGTACAGCGCTTGTCTGTTCCTTATCTCAGCCACTGCCCTCTCATATTAAAATAGAATTAGAAGTAAGATGGAAAATTGTGTGTTGTGATTATTTTTAAATGGAACATAAATAGGTCTCAAAACTTGAAGTGCTGACAAATATTATTGAGATTTTGTTTTTTTGGTGTGAATTTGCAGTGTTAGGGCATGGAGGGAAAAGGAAAAATTATAATTGTTCTGTATACAATTCAGGTAGATAAAATTATTTAACTTTTTGTTTGATTGTTTGCATACTTGGCATGTGGAAGAACCTGGAGGTGAGTGATGTTTCATGTGAAGCCTGAAGGATAAACACCTAACTCAAGATTTGTAACTAAATTATTTTATGTATATTCACTTTGGAAATGTGGAGAGAGCATGTTTTAAATGGTTTAAATTACTGTGTGCGGAGTAGCTATGTTTTGCATTATATATCATTATTGCTGCATGGATTAAACAGATACAATATTAACATTAGAGACAATGGTTTATAAACAAAAACGTTCATTTTAGACAGAAGTATTGATCCCGAGAGGAATGTAGCAAGATACTTGTATATGTAGAGTTTTTATTTTTATTATACATATTAGCATGAGGACAATAATAGATCTTCAAGTTTTAAGGAAGACAAGAGGAAATTCTGCAAGGGTTTAGGTAATCTGTTCCTAAATTAGCAAAGCAGTTAATCATCTGTTTAATATAGTATATATTAAGTAGTTTTGCTGTGAGCTCTGCGTCATGTGGAGTGGTTTAGAGTGTGAGGAAAGGGCTATTAGAGTGGTCAGAGGGGTTTTTTTTTGTTTTTAATTCAGGTTGATTTGGGGTATTTTAGTTTGTTTGGGGGGGCTTTGGGGCGGGGGTGTGTGTTAGTTTTTATTTAAAAACTGAAGTTTGGAAATACCTAATATGAATTTGTGTTCAAGTCAGCAGGAACTTAACCCAAAATCATTTTTCAGTTTTGGATTCAGAAAAGTTTTTTGCTAAAATGAATCTGTATCACCAATAAGATCAACGTGTATGCCACTAATTTTCTGTCTGAATACCCAAAATCTGTTTCTGTCACTTCTTATGGTATTTGATTCTACTACACTCACATGCCAGCACATTACCTGAATAAAACATAGCAGGGCATTTGAAATTCAGTTATTTTAATGCTTTGCTGATGAGCCTATTCCATTTAACACACAGGAAAAGGCAAGTATGCAGGCACTAGAGCCCAGTCATCCTGTCTGCCATGTGACTGTCCTAACCACCTGGGCAGAGACTCAAAGATTATGCAGCTTCTCCTGCAAAATGAAATAGTCTCAAAACACTAAATCTCTCTGTGGGTTTACACACTGAAGTCTAAGTTAGTCTCTTTAACAAAACTAGGCTTATCCAGACATTTATTTAATGAAAAATGAGGAAAAAAAATATGTTTTGTTTGGGTTAAAGGGGAGGTTTCGTTCATCATATAGCACTTTTTTCTTTCCTTAACGCTTTCCTTTTTTGTTGCGGTGTTATGTTTTGATGCCTGTTTTCCAGGTAAAATGTGCGGATAAAAGTTCTTAGTCCCATCGCTATTTTAATTTTCATTGTCACAGTGATAGTTGGAGATCTGTAGTTCCATTTAAAACCATCATTCTGGGACTAATATTTTTTTTTCCATTTAAAGATAGTAATTAAGTGAAGGAATGCTTAGATATTCGTTAGGATTCTCATTAGTTATTCCAAATTAGAAAATAATTGAAGAAGATACTACTAGAATGAAGTACTGCTGTTTCAATTTTCAGTGTAAATGAGTAAGATGGTCAAAATTCAAAAAGTCAAATTAATGCTGGTCCTGTGCCCAAAAGAGAGGCTGTGGAATTCAGTACAAAGGTAAAGAATTAGTTTTGTATCCTCAACTTGAATGTCACCAGTTGTGCGAAGCTCTGACTGTACGTTTACAAGATGAGTGTACAGTCCCAAATCATCCCGTTGTATGGCTGAGATGCTGTAGGCAGTGAATAATAAAGCTATAATGAAATTCAGATTTTTCAAAATGTAGTTGTGATAGTGAGGCCAGTCGCATTCAAGAGCACTTTTAAAATGTGAATTTGGATCTGTATCGCTATCTATCCTGTTGTGGAGATATCACATTTTGATAGGGCAGAGGAGTATATGAAAAAGACAATGTAGCTGCCAACAGTCATCATCCTGCTCATGGGTTCTTTTGACCTTTTGTGAACAGACACAATCTGCAGACCTTAAAGACAGAAATACTTCTTAATGAGAATGGGTGGGAAGAATAAGCATGCAAATTTTTCCTTTGCCTTCTATGGAATGTGTATAATAGAGCCATAAGTAACCATTTTTCTTTGGGAAATTTTGACAATCAGAATGGCCTTTTTCAAGTTTTGGGTACTACACATTTAAGATGATAGCATTTAATGCTGGGTCATAATAAATACATTGCAAGTTGAGGTTAGACTGCCTTGCTTTATGCATACAACCTGTTCATTTAATTTTAGTTGGGTACTTTGGAAAGTGGGACAGTTAATACTGTCTTCTTAACTCTACCTTCTTTTAATGAAATTGTTAATGTGTATTTCGAAAGATCAATGAATCTTTTTTATATAGAACTTTTAAAATCTGTATCTTCTTTTCAAATTCAGAATTGAAATCTACTGCCCTAGAAAGAGAGAAGCAATGCATAGAAGATGTTCAGCAGATACAAGTAAGATTCTAACGAAGTGTTTTGGCTATCATATTGTAAAACAACTGGAAAAACAGTACTTCAGACATTTTTGCAATAGTTTTGTGTACTGAATGTTCTAAATGCAAATATTCAGAAGCGTGTTTTTTATTCTAAATTTTTATTTCAAAATACTTATATGCTCCATAGTGTATCTAGGTACAGAGATTCAAGGTTCCTGACTGCCTAAGGTGATTCTTGTAAAATGTTACTGTTCACTCAAAAGTAAGTTAACACTTGGTTCTGGAGGTCTCATGGTGTTACTAACGGATAGCAATAAAAGATCCGGTTATATTAGCTAATCTATAAAAGTTTATGTGAATAACAGTGGCAGAGATTTTTTTTTCTGTTTCTCAACTGAAGCTTATAGGTAGTAGGTGAACATATTTAGGGTGCTGTGATAGACTTCAAAAGCAGGTAATGTAATACTGCTACGGTGGAGACTGGGTTGGACTTGTTCAACATAAACACAGTCTGATTTTTTTAACATGTCACTATTGATGTTATGTTCTTTAAATGTGGTGCAGTTTGATCAAGTTGAGGAACTTCAGATTTTGTTTCCTCAAAAGACTTGCTTATTTTCTGTGAAAGCTCCCTGATCACAAGTACCAAACTTACCTTGCTAGTGAGTAAGGCTATTCAATTGTTCGGGAAGTCAAAAAGAGTAATGCAAAGTTCTGGTTTCCTTAAATCTTGGTTTGGAACAAAGAGTGGCTAAAAGCTCTTTATAGGTTTCCTTTTTATTTTTCCCTTTCTTTTTTTTTTTCCCCCAGTAGGGTTTGGTTTTTGTGGATTTTCTTTGGGTTTGGAGAGTTTTTTGTTACTGACTGGATGGTTCAAGCATCACTGCGTTGAGCAGCATTTGTGAAAAAGATCAGTGATTTGCTTTTGAGCCTAGTGGAATGCCTAGTGAAATGCATGCTACTGATCATTATACCTACAAATTTAATGCAGCTTCAATCAAATATTTTATGAGCATGGATGGGGAGAATAGGTATATTACCTTTATGGCTTTTGTCTCGCCAAACAACATTAACAGAGTTCTAGTCAGTAATCTAAATTTTTCTACCTCCATAATTAAGAACATTTCAAAACTAGAGCCCATTAATTAAAACAACATCACAAAATTATTCTATGTTGCAGTATTTTAAATTTAAAGTAGAATATATTTGTCCCATGCTGGTTTTATATTTCAGTTACCCAGGTTTCAGTAGCAATGCTTTCTAGTATTCTTTGTGAAAAAGAACTTTCTCCTGTACTTCTGAAATGGTATTGCATGTAAGGAGCATATTGAATCTGTCTCTAGGATTTTAATTCATTACAAGAAACAACCTATATAAAAAGACTTTTTTATTCAAAGTGTAATTTGCAGAAGTAGGTTCATGAATGCTTAGGTACTTTACCCAAAAAAACCATTCTTTTGCTATGAGAATGAAGTTTAACCAACAGCACTAGAGCACTGTTAGATTGCTTGATGAAACAACATCTACTTCAGGATGGTTTCTTTTTTTTTTTTTTTCATTTTTAAAACTAGCCTATTATGTTGTCCAATTACTGAATTGCATTTGCTCATGTTGTTAGAGATCCCCATCCCTTTTGCTTGGTGTGGATCTCTTATGACAGTAATGTGATCTTCCATTCTGTACTGTTATTCATCAATGAAGAGCAGAAATAACAGTTTTGAATGCATGATCACTTCACTTGCAGAAAATAATCTCAAATTTTTGCCGTGTTATGTCATCATAATTCTGTTTTATTTTGAAAATCAGACTGGAACTTATTTAATTTGAGGAACTATATGTGGATAAAATGTTTCATGTGTTCAAATATTTCTGTACGGTCCCAAACAGTTGAGTCTATTCTATGTATCTATCAATATCTATCTTTATCAATCTATAAAAACATCTAGAAAGTAGAATGCTCACACTAGTTTTTTTTATCGTTTATAGATGAATCCTTTACTGCAATCAGATCATTCTTGGTGTTACTTGTACTTTCTTAAAGTGATGAAATACTATGAAATGTTTCTATTAGAAATCTAGCCTCTCTTATTCTTTGTCTAGCTTGTGCATAGTTTTTCTTTCTGAAGAAAGCAAGCATTGGCTGGAGTTAGCCCAGTAGGTGATTCTTCTCTTTTCTTTCAATACGCTACAAAGGAAGAGAGCCTTGGTGTAAAATTTGAAACTGATCAACTACAGGCTTCTTCCTTCTCCCTTCCCTGGGAAAAGACTTTTTCCACGTTCTATTAAAATAATTGGAGATGGTCGATACTGACACAGAAACAAACGCAAATGTAGCATGATGCTGATAATTTATCTCACATGATAAACAGTTAACTAAAAGATTCAGAATAATTCTAATTGAAAAGCACCAGTAACACATGCAGCCTGAATTCTACACTTTCTTGCCACTGGAAGGGGCTTTATTATATACATCCTCTCCATTTTCTTACCTTTACAATGTTAGACGTAATTTTCATATTTCGCAGCATAATTTTCTAAAGTTTTTAAGACTGCTCTTTTGAGTCCAAAGTAGCTATTTCTAAAAATCACAATTAAAAAAATGAGGGTCCGAAGGTGTGATTGCTTTTAGTACAGGAATTGGTAAGCAGAGGAAGAAGAAAAATTGGCAGCCATTTCAAGTCCTGGTTTTGAAATGCCAAAGCGGAGCAACAGTGTCTGCTTAGTCTTCCCAGTACAAACAGAGAAAGCTTTGTTAGGCCTAACTCCTTTAGTGATGGAAGAAGAAAAAACCTGAATGTCCTAATTTAGAAACTCCAGCTTTAAACCTGATACTTAGATTTGACAGCTGTACTTTGGTGCAAGAGCCAATTTCCTTTCTGTTTCACACCCCTGATCTTTTCTGGTACCTTTGCAATTTCCCCTACACTTTAAATAAATTTTCTAGTTTACTTGATTTTGTTTATATGGTAGGTAAAACCAGAGTCTTAGCAGAAAGAAAAAAAAGAAGGAAAGCATCTTATAATTGTAAAATGAATACATGAAGACTAGGCTTTGGTTGGTAGCGGGACATCACAGAACCAAAAACCTGAAGTGGTTTGGAAGTCATCTACATTTTTTGTTCTCTTATATGCTTTATTATAAAAGTATTTTACATTTATTCGTTCTTGATCACTTGTGATGAGTGCCTATTCTGAATATCACACAAATTTAAAAAGAAAGCCCTCATTACGTTTATTTAAAGGTCAGCATCGGGATGTAGTGAATTCTTATTCATGCCATTGATGATGATTTGTCTTTGTAATCCTGTCTCAGGAGATGAAGTTTTGCTAGACTGTTCCAATTTCTAGCAGTTTGGTATGAGATTGTTTACACTGAGTATTTAAACTATATTTACAGTGGAAAAACTTGCCATCGAAAAATTCCTTTGCCTGTAATGTTTCCAGTCTAATTGTTCACTTCAGTTTGGTTCACCCCATTTAAACCAAAAATAATCCCTCAACCAAAATTATATGCCTTCTTGGAACGCCATGTACTTCAACTGGTAGTAACAACCAGACACAATTTTGGCAGTTCTCAGGCACTGAACACAGATTTATGCTGCATGATCTACTGTTGCACTTTCCAACAATATCATAGGGAAACAATTCTAGCCTTAAAAACCTTAAATTACAGGACTTGTTTTGCCATGTGGAATATACTTTCCACTTTGGAAACATTGTAAGACTGACTCTTGGAGTGTCATTTTAGAGTGTTCCTAACTATCGCACTTTGCTGGTAATTCCTGTCTCAGCCTTTCAGCGGGGACCTTTTTTCTTAGTCTAGTCTTTAACTACAAATTATTATAATTCCTTAGGGTAATAACTTAGTGACATTTGAAATGTTCCAATTTTGACACTTAGTAATAGAAGAAAAAAGGTTTTGAAATCTTTTAAAATAAATACGTAATCAGTCTATTTAGAAAATACAAAATATTGGTGGGATTGGGATTAGCTTTTCATTATTATGAAACGTCACAGCTAAACTTTGTCTTGGAAACATGCATGCTGCTCAGAACTCTCTCTTAACATTTCAGAAAGGTGATTTCTTTACAGATGAAGGTAAGATAAAGAAGCTAAATGTAAAATTTTTTTGAAATGGTGCAATGATTCTACTACACATAGAAAAAGAATAAAATTAAAAAGTGAGATTATTAAAAAACCATTACATGGCTTTCATCAGGGTAGAGGCAAACTGTAAATGAGACTGGTTAACAATTGTGTTCAACAGAAATTGGAGGTAAATTGGGAACTTTTCTTTTATGAGCTCTCAAACGGTCTGTGGCTGCAGCTCTCTTTCTACCACTTCATTTTGTGAGTTCTTTCTTGAGATATTCATTCAGAAGGACCCAGTGATCCTGGGAACACATGTCACTCCTCTCCCATCCCTTCACTACTTCCTGGGTTACTTTTTGTGAGAAGAAAGAGATGGCTTGGGAAGGCAACACACAGTTCTTCTAAGACCATTCTTGTGCTACAAAAGTCTGATTGCTAAAGTATTAGATTTCAGTGGGGAAAAAAGATACACATTTGGGTAAAAAAAGAAAAAAAATGAAAATAAAAAAAACAATAAAAATGTGTGACACATTCACAAGGATCTGCTATATTCAGTTGCCTTTTTGAGGAAAGGAGTATGAAAGCAATGAACTTTTTTTTAAGTTTTCCATATGAATCGAATGATAGTGAAGTCTGTTCTGTTGCATTTTTCAAAGTACATCCTATAGCTAACTGATGATCTCTGTCCTGACAAATAGAATTGAGTGTATCATTTTAAGAGAACTGTATCAATGTAAACTTCCTGCAACATCATGCCAGCATACCTTTATCTCAGAAAACACAAAGCTGAAAAAATTCAGAGGTATATATCTGTTCTGTTCTTACCTTGCAAAAAAATAAAGCCTGACTTGCAATATGTAGTGTGCAGGAACTTACATTCTAACTGTAGGTCCAATGTGTAATGTTAGAATTGGGATTAAAGCGGATGAATATCAGGAAGCATATGTAGGCAGATAGTGTTTTCTTGTTAGCCTTGAGAATAAATTATGTTTTATCAAAAATGCACGGAAAGGAAACAAAGCTTGTGTGAAATGAGATTGTAGAAACCTGGCAGAATACTTTACTGCTGGGGTCATAGGAACTGCTGAAGTGCAGAACATTTTGCTCAGGCAGTAAAAGGAAGCCTAATCTCTGTCAAATGTCACTCCAGGACATAAGTGCAAATCAGGTATGCTCTGTCTTTCATGTTCATGAAATATGGTTCTTATACAGGAGTTTCCAATTTTATCGATGGAAATCTGTCTTTGATTCTTAATATTAGAACTTACGCTTCAGTTTAAACGTGCTGCAATTTTCAGGCTTCTTTTTGGTTTGTTTTCAGAAAGCACTGATAGATTTTTTTGATATTATATAACTGTAGCAAATTAATTAATTAAACTTTTTAAAACATGAAGTGAGGTTCTATGAGTTGAGACCTCAGTATCATTTAAACAGAGATTGTGTGTTCCAGTCTGTTCTTATTCCTATATGACTAGTAGCTGAACTTTGTGATTAAAACACTGTCTTCTGATAATGTCGGGATATCTTAGCCCATGAAGGAAGGATGAGAACACAAGTAGAAATATTAGAAATGAGGAAAGAAGTGTTAATTAGAGTCTGAAAGACGTCATAAAGTCGGCCTACTCAGCCACTAGATGGCAGTTAAGCATTTTTGAATGGACTGTGCGAGGCACTTGTAAGTCATTCCTGGGGGGGTCCTGCAAATAACCCTACAGTGAGAATATTGATTTTTTTAATTTCTTTTTTTTTTTCAGTCAGAAAGTGGTGGCTTTCTGGTGAGTAATAAGTTAGCCTATTAAAAGTGTGCACATTTACAGTGTTTGATCTAACTGAGGCTTAGTAATTGGAGCATCTCTCAAAGATGACAAAACTGTGTCCTAAGAATAATAACAACAATCCCAAAACATGAAATGTTTAGAAAGTTCTGTTCTGTCACTGTTAAGTGTTTTTTTTTTTTTTTTTTTTTTT
>VZSC01011770.1:208350-231820 GCA_013398225.1 Steatornis caripensis
TTTTTTTTTTTTTTTTAATACCAGTGAAAGGCACGCATTTAATTTGGTCTACAAGACTTCTGGATGTCTGTCTTGGTAGTGATAATTTGAAAGTTTTCCTGATGAAATTCAAATTAAAAAGTCATTTTTTCTGTTGGATATGAAGTTAATTTCTTCAACCATAATCCTGAATCTTTTCCGCTTAGTTCTGATGGAGAGATTTTTTGGAAAAAAAAAAAGTGCATCTGACATAATATGTATCAATTAATTGACATACATAGAATATAAGTCATACACTCCATATTTAAATAAAAATAATTAAAGGACTATAATATGTCAAGTCTGTGTGGTAGAGAAATAAAAGCAGTTAATTCTCAGAACAAATGTTAGTATTTTGTATTATATCCAGACTTCACAATACTTGGATTGACTTCCGTTGTTTTGCTTGAAGGCAGTGTTTGCTTCTTTAAAAGGAACAATACATCGGTATAATTTTCAGTGGAGTGACAATAGCACATTTTTGCACTCTTCCTCCTGGCTATGGTGAGACTAAAATTTGTTTTGTTCTAATCTGTGTTCTTGATGTTAATGTCAAGATGAAGTTTTATTTATATGCTCATTTAAATTCAAAGGCTCTTTATTCTGTTTTTCCTCTTTGGTATGTGGCATGCTACCTCAATTGTAGCTCTGAAATAACATAAAAATCAGAGAATAATTTAGGGCTGAATAGCCCTTAGGAGGTCATGCTGTCCAATCCCTTCCCCATCAGCACCCTCCCTCAAGCAAGGCTAGGTTAGATGTTTGGTTGTTTTTCTCAGGATTTTGCTCATCTCCAAAGATGGCTATGTGGTAGTGCTAATATGTACTTCCTGCTTCGCCTAGTCAGTGGTAAAATGATAAGTCTTATTATGTTTCTGATGTGTTGTTTTGGTAACAGCTTAAGGAGATGAAAACGTGCGCTCTAAAAGCATTTATATTTCCTGTGAGTTACTCCTAATTCAAATACTGCATACTTACAGGCATTGATTAAAATTCTCAAGAAACTGCTGGTCAAGTTCAAGAGATTCGTCTGGTTTCACAACTTGTACATCACAGAATTGTTTTATATTATGCTCTGCCGTATTCTCAATTTTGCATCTACTAGTTATAATGAGCATTCTACGTTTTCCATTTTGACTATGCTTTATACTTAGACACAACTGGACAGTCTTTTTTGTCATTTTAGGTACAACTTCTTTGAAAAGTAGCACCAACATTAAGGTTCAGGCAACAATAATGCCTGAACAGTGTGCTTCCAAATTCTATCCAGTGGAAGTTGATTTAGGGTTTACAGACTTCCCTTTCTTCTATTATTGATGGGAAAACAAGAAGAGATGAGAGCAAAACTGAGAAACTTACTAATTTTAAGCAGAATTACTTGGTGGTACTTAAAATCCTTGGCTATAATGTGAGAGACTTTCTTCTTTCTCAAGAGGTGAATATGAGAGAAGTATGGGATAGGGCTTGGATAGGAAGAATTACCTCTTCTCTGTCTGTGTGTGATTCTGAGCCAATGGTATCTTTTTTTTTCTTGTGCCTTTTACAGTGAGCTTCTTGTAAAGTACTAGCAGAGCACTGTCACTTCTCTGAAGTAGCAGGGAATGCATGATACGCATACACATATTTAAAATACAATTTTAAGTTGCTTTCTATTTTCTCCGCTGACTCCTCACTCTTTTCACTTGTGAAAAGCAGTAAATTGAGAGTGTGCATTCCATCTATGTATTCCTGGTCAGAGCCAAATATATAGCAGAGCTGTATTTATCAATTATTAAAATACTTTTTTTTCTTTAATTCTCTAAAACTGAAATCCTATTTCAGGTGAAATTCTATCAACTCCCCTTCTCTCAATTTTTTTTTTTTTAAATTGGAAGCTTGATATTTCTATATGGAAATTCACCTTTTGGAGAGAAGTGAAGACAAAGATTTTTTGTATATTCGATGGTACCATATTATATTTGGATTACATAGAATATTTTAGGTGCTATAATATTTACCTACCTTTCAAACCTTTTTAAAAAGAACTTCACCGAAATTGAATTGAACAGATGAAGAAATTGTATTAAATACAAGAGACCAGCATGAAAAGGTGCACATATATAAGTTTATGTGCGTGTGTGTTTATCTGTGTGTATACACACACACAGATGCACATTCCATGAAACGTGTCTCTAAATAGTATCTGGCCACTGAAAAAAATTTCTTCTTGTGACATTCCTAGCAGGACAGACTGACCTAATTTGTTGGCTTAACTTACTTGAGAGATTTCATCTAGTGAAAAGTGACCCGTGTTCCAAAGACTAAATTCTTCATTTATTTCTCTCAGTGTTAAAGTTCAGGTGGTACTTTACAGTGGTGTAGATCCTGAGAATTTCCACAGGACCCTATGTATGGAAGAGAGATAAGAAAGGCTTTTCTTAGTAAAAATGAGTATTTCTTTAACTTAGAAATATCCCAAATTATTTTAAACAAACAAACAAAACCCAACCATAACCATGGTATATTGCCATACTTGAATGAGAACTTAAAGGTAAAGTTGGGAAGAATTTCTGCTCTTTGTGTACCAAACAGACTAACCATTTATCTTCTAGTTACAAGCAGATCAAGAGATAGTTATCATTAGGTTTTCCATTTGACGTTGGTATAAGTAAACCAGTAAGTTCACTTTTTTCTTTTCTGTATTTTTAAATACATATTTTTATTTGTTCTTTAGAGAATATGCCAATAGGTATATTCAGAGACTAAAACTACTGAAAAAAATGAACTCTCATATTCCTGAATGTTTAATTACTTTGTTTTCAATATTCAACTTTTCCTGAAGACTTTTCACTTGAAGACAAGTGATTTTTTTCTAATCTCTGTGATACTAAAATTTTGTACTTAACCTCTCTAAATATAAAGCTCATATTTGATGATTTTATTTTGATTGATTTTATTGAATGTTCTCTCACCCAAAATAGTAGAGCTTTGCTTTTAATATAGCCTTCGCACTTCCAAAGAGTTAGAGAAGCTGACTGACCTCCAGACCCCTGCCTTCAGCATGTTCATGGATACATTTATGAAGACTCTGATGCCATTTCTCCAAACTTTTTCCGATGTGAGTAGTAGACTCATATTTCAGGGTAGTGAAGACTATTTATCCCTTTCTACAAAGACTTATTCTTACTGTGGATATTTTTTGCTGCTTATACCCTGCTGGAAGCCTGAAACAAAAGCAACATGTGAACCTCCCATTTTGTGGTCTGGCTGAACTCTTGGATAAAAAGGGCAAGTACTGTGTGGAAGTATCATGCTCTGGACAGTCGCTTGTCAGGATGTGGCAAAGTTCACCTGGAAAATCATTACCTTTTTTGATCTTCAATACTAGACCATCACGAGAAGAAATTAAAGGCATTTTGAATCCTTCAAATTTAGATTATTAAAGTTCAGATTTTGGGCAATAGAATCCTTACTGTTATTTCTAGCATAAAAACTAGTATAGTTTCTGTATATAAAAAACACAGAAATAATAATAGAATGACACAGCGCACACAGTGACTACTTCCCAGATTGCCAGTGAATCTCAAGTTGAATTGAAAACCAAGAAAAGGCCTGGTGTGAAAATGTTCAACTCTCTTCTCTAGTATGCCATTGTAGTAATGTTCAAGGTATGTCAGATTTTATTTTGTGTTTTAACAGAATAAGATGGATGGCTGCCTTGGCCTGGATACATACAAAAACTACTCAAACCTTTTAGACTCGTAGTTAAAATATTTGGGAAAAATGCAGGCGATAGAAAAAAGAGAGTGATTGATCATGTGATAGTAATTTCAATAAACAGCATAAATATTGAGCAGAAAATAAATCTAGAGTAGTTTTTATACAAAATTTTAAGGAAATCTGTGACTCTTAAGATACCTGTTGCTTATTGGATTGCTGGCATAGGAGGCTAGGTTTTAGTGAGCTCTTCATCTGCTGAAAGACCCGAGTGCAGCTGGTTCTACTATAGCAGTCCCTTTGAGGTCAGCAGCAGGACATCTAAAAAGACAGCAGAAATAGGCAAAATAAGGTTATATTATTATAACATTAGATGTATTATTATTATTATTAAAATAAGATTAGATCTCATTTACATGCTTGTTTTATACTGGGTGAAAGTCAGAACAGTTAAACCAGTTTCTGGGCTAAATGAAGCTATATGGAGGGTTAAGCCTTTTTTGAAGTCTTTATTATTTACTGCTGTACTGTTTCATGCTTCTCTAATAATGATATTTCATGTATGCTTGGAGAGAAACCTTCAAGACTTGAGGGAGTTTTTTGGTTATGTTTTTGGTTTTTTAAATAAAGCAGGTCTAAAACATTCTGGGCAATCAGGCTGAAAAATGCTATTTGTGCAGGATAAAAGTAATATTATATAAGATGACAGTAATTATACTTGACTGCTGTGTAGCTCCTAGGGTGGTCAGTGGTTCTGTGAGATTTTATTTTGTCTTGTCTTGTTTGTAGTCTGCAGATACTCTTTTGAGGTTCCTATTGTAGCAGAACTTGCGTATAACCTGAGGTTATATTTCAGCTCAATTAAGAGTCTTGCAGCTTCTAGAGAGAACAGTCTTTCAATCTTTGATGCATCTCAAGTTGGTTTTTCTCTTTTCTTTTTTACTAAAATGGGAACTGTAAAGAACTTGCATCTTATCCTCTGAAATTCCCTTAGCCCAAGGATAAGGAATTCAAACTGTTCAGGTACAGAAGCTTCAAGAGACTGAATCTGAACAAAACTGTTTTCTTCTGACTTCCAGCTTTAGAAGTTGACATTTGTAATGCATGCATCTTTCTTTAAAAGTCCATGCTCCCTGCTGATCCTATGTTTGTTTATTTGAACTATTTGAATTGCAGTAATTACGGATTTCTGCATGTAATGGTTTGGAGGGTTTTTGTTACCTGTGATAGGTTATGACAAGACCTCTTGATTGATTAGACATGTCCTAGCTCTTTAGCTTAGAAAGAGCTAAGTAGTCCCAATGCTAGCACAGTGCAGGCAGGTGTAATCCATCTGTTGCAGGGTGTCCCTATGTGGGAGATTAGCTCACGTCCACCAAATAAAGTTTCTCACTTCAGGCAGGGTAGCGCATTACACCATTCCTATTCCAGGGCTTGCTTGCTCAGTGCTACCTTGGGGAGCTGTGCATCATGTTTCCTTGTAGTTGTATGAAGAAACATGGAGTGTAGCCTAAACTATTGTGAAAATGTGTCTCCTTTGTCCCTATACGTGCACCTTCAGTATAATAAAAGCTTCTCAGAAAAGGTTTGATTGCATGGTCTGAGGAAGAAACTAGTATCAGGTACTAATTCTACTCCTTCAGCAGTTCTCTCTGATGCCATTGGCAAGTTTGCCACATTTTTACTCAACTTCTACTAATGTAAAACTAAAATGCTGCAATGGGTTTGAGGATTGAGTGAAATGTGAGAATTAGATGGATGCTGTTTTGTCTGAATGCAAATCAAGTGTCCATCAGTACTTCTCATTTGATGATCGCTGTAGCGCTGAAAATGCCTGTTAAAATTGCATCTCCTTTTGTTAAGGTTGATCTGCATTTGCAAGAAGCAGCTTTGAAAATGAGACAGCTTTAAAGGGAGAAATGTGTATATAGATTACATTTCTCTGAATTAAATTCTTACTGTGGCACTACTTTGTGCCATTTGGTGAGCGTGCGTGCTCAAAAATTTTTCACTTCACGTAGAAAAGAGGCATTTATTAACAGAGCAGTTGGAAAGAGCATCCTTCCAACTAGATGCTGCTAGTACCACGAGGTGTTGCCTTACTTATTTTGCCTGTTTAACTGTATGCTTCTATTCCCTGTGCGTGCTTGCAATCAAGTAGCAGCATAGACTCTGAATCATTAATTCTGATGTAGAGAAACTAAAAGGTTAATGTTTTGGAATAAAACCGAATAAGTATAATCCTATCATCTAAATATGAATTCTACCCAGAGAAGAAATTTGATTAAACTAAGCGACAAATTGCTGAAAAATGATCAAACTGCTGATGCAGCTTCTTGGCTTGTAATAGTATAAGGCATTAATTTCTAAAACTGAACTGTAATGTGTCTTTATTTTTCAAATACTCCCAAATCACCATTAAGAACTGCCATTATGTTTATTTTCAGAAGAAGATGACACATTATGGCTGTATAAGTGAGTGTAAATTTAGACAGATAGATAGAATAAATACATAATATAGGCACACATATATATTTGTGTGTGTATATATATATATACGTACATATAGACTAGGGCTATATTTCACAGGTGTGTGGGGTTTTTCTGCCTGGAAATTTACTTATAGAAGAGTCTGTAGGATTCAATCACTCAATTGAGAAACTAGGACATCAGACTCAGTAGAGAAGGTAGCTGCCATCTGAGCTTTTACATGTTTGAAGATCCTAGATGTGTTTTATCTGTATACATCAGCTTTGTGCTGGACATCTGATGTGCAAGTGTGGAAAACATGACAAGACTGGAAGGAATTGAATGTAATGTATGGGCTTTTGATACATGTGCAGATCCAAGTGTACAACCTTTATATGGTAAAGCCAGTAATCCCAGATCACTTGGGTACTGTGCACACACGAGCTTATCAGTGCAACAGAAATGTAGTAGGTTCAGCAGTCCCAGATCGAGCATCCAACTCACTGCACATTGAGCATGTACAATTTGTTTGAGAAATGCTGGGCAGCATTCTGTAGCCATACACCTCTGGATTTTTTTTCCTGCTCTTTCACACTCAAGTCACCTGGATAAAGCAAGGCTTAAGCTTCCACCTTTCTTTCTTTCTTTACAGAAAGAAGACTGTTCCACAGTACCTGTGTCCTGGGTAAGAACTCTAGGCAAGACAGAGTTCCCTCATATCTCTTTTAAACCCTGTAGGTTTCTGCTGTGGAATTATCCATTGGATTAAAAATGAACCTTCTTTTCATTATGTGTATTTTTTTACCTGGGTCTCCTGGTTCTTGTCAGCAGCTTTTGACCATCCTTTACATGTGTGAAAAATTAAGTCTTCTCTTGCTTATTCTTCTAAGAAATCTGTCTAATTTTCATTTCTGGTTGGACTTATATCTATATCTTTTAAATTTCCTTCCTCGTTGAGGGTAGTGGAGCCTTGCTGTGGCTTTTGTTTAATACAGCCCTTTCTGATCTAGAGGAAGACTTTAAACTTTCTGCTAGGGGAAAGGCAGAAATCTAATTGAACTAGTCTGAAGGCATCTTAAAAGTCAAAAGGAAAAATATATTTATCTAAAATAATTACTGAAGCACATAAATACTGAGCCTTTGTTTTGGTTTCTGTTTGTTTGGTTTTTAAACCAAATAAATTTAAAGTATATAATTACCTCTTATAATATCTCTGTGTTCACAGCAAACTCTTAGTTGTTCATGGTATGCTGTTTCTGTGAAAATCTGGATATATTGGTGATTCTTGGGTAACAACACAATAGGAAATCACCAGATTGTTTGAAATGCTATGTCTCAAGGACTGTAGAAAAACTGTTTCTCAGGATAACTGGTAAAAAGTCACTTTAATTCATCCATACATTTTTGTTTCTTGTCTGAATTGCTTAATCATCTCACTTGATTCCCCCTTTTTTTTTTAAACTTTAAAAAATACTTCTCTTCAAAGAAATGTCATGGTCTGCAGGGTAAATTCTCTTGTAAAACAGTGGATTCTAGGTTTTTCTTGTAGTTCAGTTAGAATTTCAGGCTGCAAGGATTGCTTCTTTTTTTTGTTGTGAAAAGTTGAATCCAGTCTCCTGAGTAAATGAGCTTTTAAAACAGAGAACTGTTCTGAGATCAGACGTCATTAAGGCAAATCTCTTCAGAACCATTTAATATTGTGTCTAATCCTCTTGGCTTCAATTTGTTTGCAGCAGGAATAGTTTTCCAATTCAGATAGAACTGGGAAGCTGTATCTGTCATAAACCCCTTGGGTGGAGCGTTCTTACAGTGTAAAATGGGATCTTAGGAGAGTTACAGTCTAAGGGAACTGGATTTGTTCTCAAATAACTGCAAACTAGTATGTGGCCTTCCTTTGATAATGTTGCATCTTGAAGAATTAATAGGCCTTATTACTGTATTTGCAGGTGACTGGTAGGGGGATAGGAAGAGATGACACAAAGGGGTAATAGAATATTCCCTTTCTCCTTTATAATGAAGTTCTTCAACAAAACTGTTGCTGCTACAAAGTACTGAGTTATTAAAGGAAACTGAGTGAATTGAACACCATGTGTGTAATGGAAATGTCTTTTCAGCCTTTTTTTCCTTGTTACAATACTGGCTTTTTAAAATGTCTGCTGTGTTCATTCCTTCACTATTCTTTGAAAAACTTTTTTTATGGTCCTTTCTCTGTTTTACATTTCTCTGCAGAATTTGGTAGGAGATCTAGTTACAATCTATTACTTCTGGTTCAAACTGCTGTTCCAGAAAGTTCAAACAATGTAGGGGATTTTAAGTTTTGATAAAGGTGCTTCAAAATTAAAAAATACTTGGTTTAAATGTAGTAGTTGCTGTTTCACTTCTGGGATTGCTTTAGGACAGCTGAGAAACACTAAGATAAACATGAAATTGAAATTTTATGTTTGAAAATCAATTCTATGCAGAAACAATTTTTTAAGTATTAATGAACATATATTTTATTAATAGTCCCCAGCTGGAAGTTACAACTTCATTTTCCAGAGAGAAAAATGACTTTTAAATGTTTCATATGTCAAAGGATGAGATGAAAAACATCATCTTCCTGAAACAAATCAAGGCAATTAGTATATCAGGTATTGTATATTTATTTGTAGGCTTCTTTACAAGACCTGTAAAATCTCAGTATTTGAAAGATTTCCTATGAAGTAAGCCTACGGTCTCATGCATGAAGCTTATGATTTTATAAAAGGGAACAAAAAGGCACTAAATAACTGTTTTGCTGTAATCTCTTGGGAAACCTGTTGCATGACAAGCTTATTCCAACTAAGTTCTTGAAGTGCTGACCAGTATTTGAAATCTAAATAAAAATAAAGTTCTAAAAAGTGAATGCATGCAACTAGAAAATATGAAGTTCTTTATTAGAAGATTTTGTGTTGTAAAGTCACGTCTGATCTGTCTCCTGTTCAGCTTTCCTGAATTGAGCACAAATGGCTATTTTTGGGCTAGGTTGCGTCTTTTGGTACTTTTTGATAAAAGCACATACCCATTAAATTTAGTACAGTTTGTTACTGGTATTTATTTAAAAACATAGGAATTAGTGTGCCATTTAAGGTTAGTCGTTCCTCATCTCAGTCTACAGCAGACAGATGCTTCAGAGAAAGATACAAGAAATGTGGGAACTATGAAATACAGATTAACCATTCCATACAGGAAGCTTTTCTAATATTACTCACTCCCAGTCTGTCAGTTGGCAAAGGAGTTTCAAATCTGGGGTAGGAAGAAAGTTCTCCCTGAGTTTTGTCTTACTTCATTTCCTTCCCAAGCATGCTGGCTGGAGAAAAGCATAAATACTCTGTTCTGAGATTAGCTGTTTTTGAAAAGTGCATATTTGTTATGTTTTGCATTCCTAATCTGTATTGTATCATTAGATATATATGAAAACCCAGCAGTCAGTAGCGTGTTGAGTCTGTTATGCACAGTGCATCCCTTTGCAGAAACACTTAACCTATTTTCAGTTAACAGAATTAAAGTAATGCAGTGCCCTTCCCACCGCTGTGTCTGCACATCCATGTTGTACACAAACGCTTGCAGTACTTGTGCTCAGTGGTTGGTTGTTTTCTTGGTCAGGCTTTGTGGAGGTTGGGAGGGGTGCTGCTGATTTTTGGTTTTGCCAAATATAATCACAGCCTAAAATATGCTCATACGGATGAAGGTAGTTTCATACTGAAGCATGTCATTTTCATAAGCTATCTTCTTCTGCTGTAAGATGCAGCTAGCCAAAGTGATGCCTCTTTTTTTAAAGGCTTGTCGTAACTGGCTTATTTCTGACCATCTGGAATACCAATATTCTTTTTCTAAATTTATTTTTTTTAATGTAATGATGAATGCTGTCTGTTTGGTGCTTATTATATATTTATTTTCTTTCAAAGGATGATTTTGAGGTGAAATCTGAGGAGCGTGCCAGCATCATCCAACAACTTGAGCAAACTATTGAGGATCTGAGGACCAAAATTGCAGAGCTAGAGAAACAGTTCCCTGCTGCAGAGGTGCAGACTGCTGGGAGGAAGCAGGAAAATGAGCACACGCACACAGTCTGTGGGGAACTCAGCAGTGTGACTCTTCAAACAAACGGAGAGGACACCGTACCCAGGACTGTGTCACATGCAAGATCTGTACAAACGTCACCAACAGAGGATTATTTAACACACACAATGCCTTCAGCCAATGCACTGCCACAGCCACCCCCACCACCGCACTTAGAAGGGGACGAAAGTGAAGGGCCAACTCAGAAACTGCCAGATCTAGAACTGCAGCCCATGTTTTGTTCTGAAATCTCCTTAATTCTGTCACCGAAGCTAATCTCGGTGCCGCTGGATGCAAGCCAGTCAGTACAGAGTATGCTGCAGTCACCTCTTCCAGGACCCAAAGTTAATTTGTCCTTTGCATTTGGAAGAGAGACTGAAATGCCAGCTTCCCATCAGTCTCTAAGTACTGTAGATGTGACTTGTGGTGAATATCCTCCTTTGTTGCCCCCAGAGCCCACATGTAGCATTCCCCCATCACTGCCAGCCACTGAACCAGCTGCTCCCCTGTCTGGAGCACATGGCCCTTCCCTTGCCACTCCCATGTCCATGGCAGGAATACCACCCCCACCACCCCTGCCTGGCTCAGGACTCCCTACTTCTGCTGGTTCAGCAGTGCCACACCTGGACCACTCCTTGCCGAGCATGCCACCGCCTCCTCCTCCTCCTCCACCGTTGCCAAGTGGGGAGATACCGATGCTGCCTCCGGCCCCTCCTCTCCCATGTGCTGGAGTTCTACCACCACCTTTGCAGGGAGCAGAAGTCCCATCCCCTCTGCCCGGTTGGGGCATCCTACCTCCCCCTCCACCACCACCATCTTTACCTGGGGCTGGTGTCCCTACCCCACCTCCTCCTCTGCCTGGCCTGGGAATGCCACCCCCACCCCCAGCACCACCTCTGCCTGGAGCAGGACTGCCACCACCTCCCCCACCTCTGCCCGTAGGGGGCATCCTGCCCCCTCCACCTCCTCCACCGCCTCTGCCCGGTGCGGGTGTCCCTCCTCCACCTCCTCCACCGCCTCTGCCCGGTGCGGCTGTCCCTCCTCCACCTCCTCCACCGCCTCTGCCCGGTGCGGCTGTCCCTCCGCTTCCACCACCTCTGCCTGGAGCAGGTGTGCCTCCTCCTCCACCACCTTTGCCTGGTGCTGGTGTCCCTCCACCGCCCCCTCCTTTGCCTGGGTTGGGGATACCACCTCCAGCCCCACCACCTTTGCCTGGAGGAGCGCCACCCATTCCAGCACCAGCCCAGGGCAGCACCTATCCAGCAATCCCACAGGTCTCTGGGTTTCTTCCTCCTCTGTTACCATCTGGTTTGTTTGCAATGGGGATGAATCAGGAGAAAGGGAGCAGAAAACACGTGATAGAGCCTTCTCGGCCAATGAAGCCTCTTTACTGGACAAGAATTCAACTCCACAGCAAAAGGTAAGTTGTAGAGTTGTGAAGAGAGTGGTGTTTTCGCTTTATGGCTATCCTGATAGTGTCGTACGTTATGAGCAGAAGTCTATTCATTTACTGCTAGGCAAGTCTCTGGGAGAACCTCAGTGCAAACAGGATTTTATTTGTAGATGGATACGTAAGTAGAGTGCTCGTTTTATATAAAGCACACAAACTCTGAGTAACATTATTTGCACATGAAAGCTCTTTGAGGGTAATGTTTTCAGCTGTCCTTTGGGGTTACATACCATGCATTGATCGGAGATCCGGGGGTGACTATGTGCCACTAAGCGTTATGTGAGATGGTTTTTAAAATGTTGTATTTGTGCTTCCCCTCAACTTTCAAGATAGTGTTAGTCTCTTCGTGTAGCACCTTATAAGTTTTGGTAGTGTCTTCCTGCTGGGTGAATCTATGCTGAACATACTTTATCCTCCTTTTTTCTTTCTCCGGTAACATAGAAATCTTTTTTTTTTTTTTTCAACCTGTACACTTAGCAGTCACATTCAAACTGCAATTTATTTGTATGGCAGCATAAAACCATTCTGGTAGCCCTTCCTTTGTTATGACTTTGATATACTTGGTTTTGATTGTTGATGCTTTTTGTTTGTTTGTAAAATATCATTCTTGGTCATGAAAGCAGTTTTTATATTAATCTTGTCTTTACGTCTCCAAGTACTGATTGTAAAACCCTTCTGCTGTTATTTAACAATGAGTTTCCTCTTTCCTTTAAAGTTCTTACCACTGTCACGCAGATGATCTGCAGATAACTATTTCTACTTTTCTTTGTGTCCATGTCTGTATGTTTAATAGCCTATACACAGCCTAATTATATTCCTATGTATGTAAAGTAGGTGAATATAAATGAGCCTGACCGTTATTGTGTGTGAACAAAGAAGCAAACAATGGGGGAGAATCATCAGTATATCTTATCAAAATGCTGCTGGTAGAAGTTAGGCATCAACTTTTGAATTGCTGCTATTTTATTTTCTTCATTCCTCCATTTGTGACCTTATTTAGTTTGACATTGCCCTACATAGGTCTTTTGCTTAACTTTAGAGATTCTAGTGCTTCACTTGTGTGGGAAAAAATTGAAGAGCCTTCCATAGATTATCATGAGTTTGAAGAACTGTTTTCTAAAACAGCTGTTAAAGAGAGGAAGAAACCCATTTCAGACACCATTACAAAGACAAAGACTAAACAAGTGAGTACTCATTTAATTTCAGATCTTTTCTAGGCTGGTTTTCACATAAGGACAGAGTTTTGCATGCAGCTGAGATGAATTTTGCCTGATGTGAATTTGTTACCATATATACATATTTTCACTACATAGAAATATAAGAAAAGGAGAGAATGTAGGATGAGTTTCAAAGCTATATCTGTTAAAAACTGAAGATTTCTTTTTTCATAAATTACTTTTCAAGTATGTATTTTCTTAAAAAATATATTTGCTTTATCCACTTAAAAATTAACAAAAATAAAATGAAAATAAGTGCATGTATGATGCTTTCAAAATTACTAATTAATTTTATAAATTACATATTGAGTTGCATATGAATTACCATGACTTCAGAGAAAAAATATGTATAAGTCTTAACGTTATACCAATCATAACAGTTCTAGGCTTGTGTTGTTTTTATATATATATAGTGAATATGAAGTTTATGCATACAATAAATGACAAGCACAGTTGGGAAAATCCAATATTAATCAAACTGATTTCTTGAAATGGGATGGTGTGCAACAAAATAAAAACAGGAAGCATATTTTACATGTAGAAGTTTAAACCCTGGGGTAAGAAAATTGAATATTTATGTGACTAGAGAGCTGACATCTTGTTGGTATCTGTGTGAAAATCAAATTATGGTGGTATGGTAATTAATTTGCAATTAAACTTGCAGGCTATAGAGGAGAATGTTCTCGTGTAGAACCCTAAACAGCAGTTAAAGTTCTTGTTTTATCTCGATTTCACATTTCTGTACTCAACTCATGGCTAAGCTGTTCTTGGCATCAACTTTAACATACCTGTTAAACGCTATGTAAGATTTTTTTTCCCCCATGTTGAATGTACAGTGAGACTCTTCAAACTGTCCTTGCAGTAGACCTTATGTTTGAATGTGATCTCTCAACCCAGTAGTTCTGGAGATCTTGCTCCCGCAGACACACTTTGGTCAGCAATATAGACATGCAGGTGCTCTTTCCTGTGCTAGCAACCTGCTGCAGACAACAGAACTGGTAGTGAAGTTAGGATGATTGTCCCAAGGTGTTGGATATAACCTTTGTCTGGATAGATGGGACGGATAGTTCAGCCACAGGAGTGTGGCTGCTCATCACATACCTGTGTGCTGCACTAGGCTGTGCTAACTGGGATGTGAGGAAAGGTAACAGTGCTGCTGCAGCGCTGCTGTCCTGCAATAAATCTCCAAAGTGCAAGATCTTTGCTCTTCTTTCCTTCTTCTAGAAAAAGCTTCTTTTAATGGTTATTCTTAACTAAATTAATATGATAGCTCTTTAAGTAAAAAAGGGAGCGCAAAAGGTATACCTGATGCTTTGCCTATGAACTGTTGACACATTCACATTTAATGAGATTTGCTGATGCAAATCTCTAAACAGAGTAGAAATGAGGACTGTTTAATTCTGTAACGTAAACAGTGGTTAAAGTGATTATGAATAAACATTAGATGTGGATTTTAGTAGTAAGAGTATTTATTTTTCCTGCAATGCCAAAAATTTAGATATTGTCAATAAATAAATAAAATGTAGACAAAACTAAATGAAAATGACTGACTGTTCTTAACTTCTTTGAAAAGAATGGGTTGTTTATGACAGGGATTTCCACACAGAAGTTTAAGGTGATCTAAGTAGGTGCTGTCATCTAGAACTAACATTCCTGTTGGCCACCTAAATTGACAGAAGAGAAACCTTTGTGTGTTTCTCTTCCTGTTGTGATCTAATGAATGTACTGCTCTCTAAAAGAGACAGAAGGTGCCTAATGGAAAAGTCTGATTTGTTGAACTGTACTATCTGGGGGGGAAAGATCAACCAAACAGATAATCGCAGGCTTTCATTAGCACTACAATGAGAGCAATCATATATTGCAGATGTCAAATGTTCATGTGTGCAAATCTATTTTGGGCTTATCATAGTATTGACATGAGACAACTGAAGTAGAACAGCTTCACAAACATATTCTACGTACGCCCTCTCAGCAGTTTGGAATGCAGGCCTTCATTTTTTAAATTCTCTTCATTTATACCACAGTAAACACTTGGTAATGAAGTCCATCCATGTTTAGCAGAAGAAACAGTTATTTGGGGAAAACATAGCTGTAATTCCACAAGTATGTTTTTATAGGAAGCACCAAGCGCTGTTTAAGTGGTTACTGATTTACATGGCTTCTGTGATAGTTACGGGTGTTGTAAAGATCTTACAAATGGTGTTTCTGTAGTGATTTTTACAGGGACATGTTATTCAAAGCAGATGTGTTCTGTTACCTGTTGAGCAACGGAGAAGCATTGTACAGAACAGAACCAGGACCTGCAAAACTCGCTCTGCTGCTTTCCAGAAACGCTCTAGTCTGGCAATTGGTTTTCCTCCTTGCACTGTTGTGGAGGTGTGCTGAGTGCATTGCTTGGATGAATTGAATGTAAAATACTAGCTACATTGGAAGTAGTAGTCAGGAGAAAATGCGCAGATAACTTTCAAATGCATAACATATTTAGTACTCTATGTAAACATCTGATTTTAATAAAACAAGGTTTTTATTGTAAGCTGAAATAAAAATGTATTTACAGAGCAGGCCACATGACAGGGAGGTGGAAATTCTAGCTAGTCTGAAGAAAGATTTGAAAGTTTTGGGATGTTTTAGCGAGTGAAAACTAATTATTTTGGAGCACACCGCTGTTCTGCACACAGCGCTATTTATGCTATATGCCATGGAGCATATGCACGTGTCCACTTGTTTATGTATATAGATATGCATAATGTAATTATTTCTAAACAGTGGCCCTTTTTTAAGTGGTAAAATTATCTATATTGCTGTGTGTTGTTTTGGGTTTTTTTGAGTTAATGATTGAGTTAATTTCACCCAACCGAAGTGTTGGTTCTAATTTGTTTTTTCCTTGTCATGATCATCTGCAAATAACTTAATACAATATAAATCAATAATACTTTAAAAAAAATCATTATTACATCTAGCACGGAATGAAGGTAATATTACAATCCATTCCAGAACTTTAAAGAAAGAGAAAAAATGAAGTGTTAATATTCATTTGTGAATGCAGCTGATTTTATTCTTACTGTCTCTCATTTGGTGCTACAGCAAAAGTTGTGATTTATTTTGCTCCGTTAATACATATGTGTCAAATTCTCAGCTGCTGTAAATGTGTGCAGGCTCACTCAATGAGAATGCCTACTAAATCTTCAAAGAAAGTACTTTATGGGCTATATTATAGGTGAGGCTGCCATTGCTACCTATTAAAGTGGTCTGGCTTTCATTATAAGTCCCTGTTGTTATAGCTTTGCCAAAATTTAGCTCTTTAGGCTGCAAGTTTTGTTGGGTTGGGGATTTTTTCCCCCGCATTAGGTGTCTCCTTCACTTTCCCAGTGTTAAGAAATAAAAAAAGCCTGGTTTTGCTCATATCCACATAGTTTCATAGACTTAAAATACGGAAAAATCTTACCAGATACATGTCTTGTTAATCGTGTAAAGGGTTTCTTAA
The DNA here is from genome assembly GCA_013398225.1 of Steatornis caripensis. Lineage (NCBI taxonomy): Eukaryota > Metazoa > Chordata > Aves > Caprimulgiformes > Steatornithidae > Steatornis > Steatornis caripensis. Next base: position 224,765 of record VZSC01011770.1, read on the forward strand.
GTTTTGCCACTCTGCACGCTGTATCTCAGTCCCTGTTGCTCAGGAGAGACTTTAGGTATAATTCTAAAGACTTTTTAACTCTGTACTGGCAGGTTGAAAAACAGACGCCAAGAGGAGAGAGGCAAAGGAAGATTAAGATGAGTAACTAGGGAGGGAGTGAAGAACTGATATCTGACAGGTGGAAATATAGAGCATAATAGGTCTGATTCTGTGTCACTTCTGTCTAAAGTAATTTTTCTCAGAAACTTGCGAGCCTGGGGTATCCTTGATGTGGATGTTCTTTTCATCAAATAGTGGATCTCATCAAACCTATGGTGTTTGACCCAAGCAAAGGGTGAAAATTCACTCTTGAAGTGGCTTGTTCAGCCATGCCTTGTAGTTATAATGCTAGCTTTGCTACATGGCTGGATAGTATTTTCCATAGGACCCTTTCCATAGCTAGAGTGAACTGTGTGGAATGAGCACAGTTCATGGTTTCTTAGGGAATGAAGATGTTACATGAGTAAAAAATGCTTTTATCAGTTGTTGCAGCACTTAAAACCCATGTAATTAGTGAAGCAGGACGAAAAATTCTCATGATTAAGGCCGCTTACTCAAGAATTACAGGAAATGCAATATTAAAAATGTACTTACATGGCAAATATTGGCCACTGTGCACTGAATGGGTTCAGTGGAAAAATGGTGCATAATCAGAAAATCTTGATATCACTGTCAGCATAGTAAGTATATAGAAGGGGATGAGCTGACTCGCATAGATTGCTTTCTTAGCTTTTGAACAGTCATCTTAGAAGCCTTACTGATAATCCTCTAACTGTGTTTTTGGAAAATAATATACATGTAACTGCAATGAACTTTTCAAGAGCACACCATGTGTTTGTAATCTATCATGTAAATGAAGCAAAATCGTTAAAGATATTCCCATATGGAAAGTTCACTATTAATCTATTGACATTAAGATTTTAATCTTCCCTTTCCACCCCAGAAAATAAATAATAGGTTACTAAAGTTTCATTCTGTTTCAAAAGCCTTAGATGCAAACAACATGTATCAATAAAACTTAGTTAATGATTTCAGCATTTTTGAATTTTTAAGTTGAACGTAAAGAAGCTGTGGTAATAGAATACCCCTAGAAATAAAATGCCATGTGAAGTAAGTATAAATTGGTAAATAAAGTAAATGCCATATTGAGTTAACAGATAAAAGTTTAATCATTTTATTCATTAACAAGGAATGCCATAAAGGGACAAATAATTTTCTTAAAAGGAGGGTTTATGCCCTCTGCAAACAGTAGAGGCACTGTCTTTGGGAGTGTTCTGTATCCACGCTTACTGATCTATTACCTGCACAGCCACTGGCTGTGATTTTATGTACTCTCCAGACATACAGCTGGAGTTCTGCTGCCCCCACAGACAGGAATTTTAGAGGACTTGACTGATGCATCATTTTTATTTATTTAAGCAAACAATTAATAATGTCGTGAAATTATTTATCAAATTAAATAATATCTCACTTTATTCGGCTTGTAAGAATAATTTCTTTTGTAAGATGCTGTATGAACGTGATCTCTGTTTTTACCTCTCATTCTCTTTTTTTCATGGCTTATTGCATGTTTTATTATTATATTATTTGTTTTGTAACTGTATCTCCAAAGTTCTCTTTGTTGTAAACAAGGTTTTACATGACTGCGTCTATACATCAAATATCTCTCTACCTGTTCAGGCTTCACAGGTTGATGTTCNGGCTTATTGCATGTTTCATTATTATATTATTTGTTTTGTAACTGTATCTCCAAAGTTCTCTTTGTTGTAAACAAGGTTTTACGTGACTGCGTCTATACATCAAATATCTCTCTACCTGTTCAGGCTTCACAGGTTGATGTTCTCTATTAACCATATGCATTTCTCGTTCTTGTTTCCTTCTTTTCTTTGGATAATATATTTAAAAACAAACACATGACCTTGGCATCTGACAATCTTGCAAACTCTTCTTACGACCTAGGAGCTCTGTGGGTTTCTCTGTTTTGTTTGTGTATCTTCACTAGCACTGAAAGGTTCTGCTGATGTCACAGCCTGTTTTAGATGCTGCTGCTGCTGCTTACAGATTCCATATGGGTGAGAAAGGTTATGTTCATTTCTTAACTAGAGGAGCTATGTAGAGTGTCTGACGATGGCCTCGTGTTTCTCTATGTTCTGGAAGGCCAGTCTTACTGAAAGTTTGCTCAAATAAAGAGAAAAATAAGCTTTGAGTTGGAGTGAGTGCATATGTTCTGGGAGACTGAAAGCTGCACATATAAAAAGCATAACACAGATATTGAATCCCAGCAGACAGACAGCTGCCACCCTGGGCTGTGTACAATTCTTACTCTACCTGACAGTGTTGAGTAGAGGCATCTTAGTTACAGACAGCTTTCCAGGGAGGCTGACGATCTCACATTTCCCACAGCCAGTGGTTCTACACCTTTTCAAATACTTACCTCTCCATCTCTCCATGGTGCTTCTGACTCTCTCAGTGCAAGGGCTCAGTGCAGTGAACCTTGTAGAATTAGACGACATCAAGGCAAGAGGAAAGGAAGAAAATATGAGGTTAGCAATTCACATTTCTTCTCCCATCTCCCTGTCCGTGTTGATTTTGCTAAGGAGGCAAGAAGCAACACTTTTTCGTACAGTAGTTTTTAAATCTGATCAAGAAAACATATTGCTTCAGAAAAGATGTGCATATGGATTGAATGTGTTTCACTTAGAAATTAGTTTAGTACGGTGGTCATGATGATTTAGAAAAAAAAAAATCACTGCCTAACTTAAGTGTGAATGTACTATCTATTACTACGAGATCCTGACTGACTTACAAGTTAAACAGATTTCTACTGTCAGCATGAAAATCAAGGTTTTAAGATTAAGTTATTTTTTTATTTGTAGAGAAGTATTGATTTTGCAGTTTTTTCATTATGGCTATGTTTTGTTACTTAATGCTGACTTCAGTACAAACAGCAAGAACAGAAAATGTTATATTCATTTGGGGCAGGTACAGTGAATAATGTCATACTTTTGATTGTAACTGTATGTCCCCCTTTAACAATGGGAACACTAAAGCTTTTACAGCACGTGTTGTTTGTTTGTTGTTGATATCTTCTACTAGATATCATAGTGGATTCTCACCTTTCTTTGGGAGTTTTTTTTGTTTTGACGGGTTTTTCGAGTTCTCTACCCTTTCCTAAGCACCGCTCCCCCCGCCCCCCTGCTTCCTCCATGTCTGTCTCCCTGATTCAGTGTGCTAACTTTTTGTAACGTAATTAAGACTATTAATTTCAAATGTATTTGGGCATGCAATATGTTTTGCAAGAGTTTGCAAAAAATGTGTGTGATTGCATGCCTAATTTGAGTACACAGTGACAAGATTGTCTGTAGCAGTTGGGCTAATCACCTGCAAAAACCACCTGCTGAGTGCATTGCAGACCACGCATGGAAATTCTGGCTTTTATTTAGAGTTTCTCAGGAAATTTTAGCTTTTGGGGTTTTATTTTTTAAAAGAGTTTATATTGTAGCATCTGAACATGCATTTACATTACTAACCCGCAGAAACATTTTGACGCTTACAAACATAAGATCTAAAAATGTAGAAACTAAACTTTAGGTACCCTGGTCCTTTAGCTGATGACAGAAGGAACAACTGTAATTGTGATACATAACAACAAGCTAAGCTCTCAAAGAGGAGCTTTAACTATGGAAAAATAAAATCCTTGTGACTTATTTTTAAACTAAAGAATTTAAACTTTGCTATTTATCTCCATCTCCTACTCTAGTCCTTAATGTTAGAATATTATTATTGTTTTTTGAGGGACACTTTACTATTGTTCAGCCTCCTGTTGAGGAACACAATGCTTATCTAACTTACTACTGTATATCTGAATCTAAGCAATCTAAGTATTGTCATCTAGTGTCAGAAGTGAGGAATATTAACTGGGGTAGCAATCTCTTAGTAAAAGATTACAGTAATAGTTCTATGCTATTCATTTCAAACAGTACTATTTTAGTGATAAAACAGCACAGAAGGGCATGAACTGCTTCTCATCCATGTCGTTAAAATCTTTATTTATGAAAGCACAGTAGGGTAATAGATAACATGAATGAAAAGTAAATATTATGTTTAATCTTTACCCTCAAGCGTGAAGTTACAGCAGCCACAAACTGGCAGACACAGCTGCTTGGCTGCACTAATTTGCATAACATGTCAACAACTTGCATCTAGAAGTATATGACAAAGAGAATTTTGAAACCCTAGGTATCTCATTGTAGATTCTTATAATCTTCATGGGGATTAGGGTAAGAGACGGAGAGGTGCTCAAAATTACGCTTTCTGATTTATGTTCTGTGGTAGAAGTTTAGTTCAGTCAAATCATTATGTGCTATCAGCACAGATACGCTGTTAGACAGCTAGAACTGGGTGTCGCTTTGGGGGTTTGGTTTCTTTTTTGTAAGTATTAAGTAGAAATGTCTGATCTCCTACTGTACGAAAATGACCTCACTACTACAAGCAGTCGCTGTTTCCACTCTCACAGTTGCCATTACTAGCCAGAAGTCACTTCTGGATTTACCTTTAAAAAAACCCAAACCCACACACAAAACCCCCTGCTCATAAGAGCATAATATTATTCTGTTATATCTGTAAGAAAACAAGGATATACACGTGAAAGATATGATGGATCCAGTTCTCTGATTGCCAATTTTACATTTGGAATACACTTGAATCCAGAGAAAAGATCCGTTGTCACAATGCCTAGTGAGAAGTTCACTGCATTAGTACCCTGATCCTCTCTCTTAACATCTTGTTTGGAACTTTGTGGTTTCTGCATCCTCTCTGCAACAGTTACAAGCTATAGGCCTTTGTACAGTGGAGTTTCTAGCATGTGACTTTTTGTAAGGTACAGTAGATTTTCTTAACCAGTGAGAGCCTTGGGATAAGTTTGCTCAATGCTGGCAGTGAAAATCAGAACCAGAGAGCAAGAATCATTGCAAAATTCCATGCATTAACTAAATATTATTCTGGGGAAAGGGAATCTTTGTATTTTTGCTTCAGGGTTCTCATCGAACATGTGTCTTGCATTACCTTTCACTAAATATCTCTTTGACTGTTTTTTCTTGTGTTAAACAATCAGGAACAAATTTGGCATGTAGTTTGTTTACTGCTTAACAATAAGGACCACTCAACAATTAGAAAGTTTGTCCTAGACTTCAGACTGCAGATAATATCTCTAGTTTCCTTTTTATTTATTTTTTTAAAATTTGTTTGAAGCAGAGTTCCAGAATCCAAACTAAAAAGGAGCTGTGTATTGTGTCTGATGGTTTAGATCTTGTAGAGATTGCATTTATCAAACTTCTGTTGTTTCGCCCTTTTAATGGCGTCACTCGTCTGTAGCCTGTAGGCCCAGACTATGCAGCTGATTTATTTTATTGTTTTATTTTTAAATGTGGGAATTGCTTGAGGCATTTATGCTAATATTCGTATTTTCTGAATTAGTGTTGTATTGTTACAGCCATTCTATTGGAGGAAACTATAGTATTTAAGCAATTGACTGAAATGGGAGTGAAATGCATAACAGAAATTAGTGTAAAAGTTGACATAAGCCCTACATCTTAAATAAAGCCAGACCAAACTGGTAGCTACTACATAAAAACGCTTTCTCTGTTGCTGTTCTGCACCCATCCACCTGACAGTCCCACTCTTAGGTATGCTTTCAGTGTCGTTCAGAATTTTGGCAGCAAAGACAACCTATTCTTCATGAGGACAGTGCTTTCTTTTCCCCCCTCTGATCACTGGCAAAATGTGGCACTCAGTAAATAATTAGGCTCCTGTCCATCAGCTCACTTTCAGAAAAAGCAGCTTCTTTTTCCTTCGAACTTTTAGGCCAGATTCATCTTAGAGCACAGGACTTGAAGGGAGTTACTAGGCTGCTAAATCTGGCCCTATAGCATTGACGGGAATCACGCCCCCTAAGAAATCATGTTCTAGCCTGCATCATAACAACATGGTTAATTTATTTGGTTCTTTTTTCTCTAGTGTTGGTCCGCTTGCTGTACTTGTTGACTGGATGTCAGTAGCTCGCTGAGCTTTAAATTGCTGATGGGTGGTAGAAACAGTGATTTCACAATTTGAAGCTAATATAGTAGTATATGGGTGTTGACTCCATTAGAAGTGGGAGAGTCCCAAGAACAGACTCCAGCTCATCCTTGCTCTTTGGGCCTCCAAGAGAGAACAGTATGGTTCTGCTTCCTTTGGAAAGGTCAAGTTGTGAACCCTTGCATTGTCCTAGGTATGTTCACACCTGAATGCTGTTCTGGCATTGTTTTGGGGCAAGACCACTTCCCAAAGCTATTTTGCTCTCTGTTTTCTTCCTTTGTTTTGTTTTACTCCTGGCCAAAATAGTAGCCATCCCTACTTCATTTTTGCAGGATATGAGTGACAGGAAATGTACACACTTACTCCAGAGGAGCTCTTGCCACTTTGTGTGACTATTGTTATTTTCTTATAGGACTTTTGGAATGAGTTTGCATTCATTTTTTAATTCACCTTTTTTTTTGGTCAGCTTTGGGATAGCTAGCTTGTTCAAAATAAGAAAGGACCTCCTCTATATGTTGATGACAGCAGCAAGCTTAAGTTATTCTATTATTGTGAGGTGCTTCAGACTTGAGCAAAAGCAATCACAGAGATGTGGTGGGAAAGCTCGCATGACTGGAATGCAGTCATGGATGGCTATGTGCTTTTTAGCAAGGACAGGCCAGCAAGGCATGGTGGTGGAGTTGCTCTTTATGTCAAAGAGCAACTGGAATGTATCGAGCTCTGCCTAGGGGTGGATGAAGAATGAGTCGAGAGCCTATGGGTAAGAATTAGAGGGCAGGCCAATACAGGTGACACTGTTGTGGGTGTTTACTATAGGCCACCTGATCAGGAAGAGGAACTTGACGAGGCCTTCTACAGACAGCTGGAAGTTGCCTCACATTCACAGGCCCTGGTGCTCATGGGGGACTTCAACCACCCTGATATTTGCTGGAAAAACAACAC
>VZSC01011770.1:234103-245967 GCA_013398225.1 Steatornis caripensis
CAATGCTCACAAATATCTAAAGGGTGGATGTCAAGAGGACGGGGTCAGACTCTTCTCAGTGGTGCCCAGCAACAGGACAAGGGGCAATGGGCACAAACTGGAACACAGGCAGTTCCACCTGAACATGAGGAGGAACTTCTTTACTGTGAGGGTGACAGAGCACTGGCACAGGCTGCCCGGGGAGGTTGTGGAGTCTCCTTCTCTGGAGATATTCAAAACCTGCCTGGACGCATTCCTGTGCAACCTGCTCTGGGGACACCTGCTTTAGCAGGGGGGTTGGACTAGATGATCTCTAGAGGTCCCTTCCAACCCCTACCATTCTATGATAATAATGGTCGGAGCTGGAATCAACAGTTTCGCCAACATCTTCTGTACCACATGCAGTCTTGTCAGTGTTGTTGGAGTGGACAGCGTTAAGGAGAAGTTTTTAAACTTTTGTTATGTAACATACCACCTTGTTTTTTGTGTTGCTCTGCCTTTTCTGGAAATATGGTTTGGTAGCAAAACCAGTTAAAAAGTTTCTGTTCTTTTCCAAATTTTGTACCCACTTTTTTTTATCTGATAGAATGCAAGATATGTTTGGTTGTTATTAGAGACGTACATTGCAATGTAATTGCTAGAAAGACTTGATCCATATCTTGCTAGGCAAGATGTATTTCATCTTGTAAACCTTTTGTAGCTGCAAAGAAGTAAGTAGATAATAGCTTATTTTTACAACAACAAAATCTCGCATTACTTGTCCCAGCTTTATCTCAGTTCCAGGCTTAAATGAGATTTATGTTCCACTTAAAAAACATTTTCACAGAATCACAGAATGGTAGGGGTTGGAAGGGACCTCTGGAGATCATCTAGTCCAACCCCCCCTTGCTAAAGCAGGTGCCCCTAGAGCAGGTTGCACAGGAATGCATCCAGGTGGGTTTTGAATATCTCCAGAGAAGGAGACTCCATTTTGAGTGATTATAGCATATTGGAAGGATCGTGCGGGATATCCTAATTATATTTTTCTGACTTATGTTAGTTTTCCCTTTGAATTCAGAAAATCTGACTATTGTATCCTATTTCAGTCCATTTGACTTCAGTTTTAAATTCCTAATAATTCCTATGCAATTGTCTAATCCATGTAATATATTTCTTGCTGATTTCTGACAGATGACATCAGTAGCTATGCCTTGAATTTAGGTCTTTAACCTTGTGAATGATAGTTATGACACAGTTTCTAATGTTAAAATTTTCAGTTCATAAGCAGAATAATGTATTTTTACTTCACTTTAACTAGTTGGGAGTCTGTGAGGAAAGGAAAACTATTGGAAAACCAATAATGAATGGTTACGAGGATTTAAGGGCGGAGGGGGGGGAATAATTAAAACGATTGGCCAGCCAACTACTCAGAAAACCTATACTGCAAGCTCCATGAGTTTCTCAAGTTTCCTTTCCTAAGCAGTCCCAGTGACAGAGTTCTGGGTCAGGCTTTTACTTCTCTTTAGCTACTGCTCAACATACAAACCTGTATCTGAAAACTGAAGTGAATCAAGTTGGCCCCAGGGCAGACATCTTCTGGGTACTTTTCTGTTCGGGTTTTTTTTTTCTTTTTAAGATGTGAATTGGATCATGACATTCTTTACTCTGGGTAAATTAATTCTACTTTTTCTAATCTCATTTTCACTAATTGATTTCTAAATAATTTTGCCAGTGGGGCTGTAGATGATACAGTATCTTGCTGCTAAGATAGGAACCGTTTAACTTCAAAAAATATTTATAAGCTTCCTGACTGCAATTTAAAAAGAATTTGAACTTACAGTTCTAGTTATCTGGCTTTTCTTCTTTCTTCCAAGTGATTCACAAAGGTTTTCTTCAGTGTGTTTAGTACAGTGTAAAACTCAGTAACCTGAATATATCAAATATTAACGTCTTCCATCTAGGTAATGGTTGTAGCCGTGCATTGAAAAATAGTTCATCTGGAATCACATTGTTTCACACACAAGGGTTCTGTCCTGGCATCACTTGCTTCTCATACCAAAGATATAAAATTTACAGTAAGTTCAATTCAAACAGGTTAGAGCCCTGTGGAAGACAGTCTGTGAATTACTTGTTGCTTTTGTGCTTGCAAAGCTAATATATATATGAAAGTGTATTTTAGTGGCTAATTTTAACCACCTAAAGCAAGATGTTTTGATGGCTTGATTTTTATTTTTTTGTTTATTTTAAAAACAAAAAAGCTTTGAGACGTATTTCCTAAAAGTGATCAAAGAAAATCCCAATATGTACGTGGTTATTTTGCTTTTTTAATAAAATTCATATTGGCGCCTCCTACGTCAAACGTTCAAATAAAATGCAAATTCTCACAGTTTTAGCTTACATCAAAGATGGAAATCATTGTGTGGTTTTGGAAACCAAAGCAATTTCAAGATAGACACAGTTGGAATTTTTTTTTTATATGACAGCCTGTTTCATACACTTAGTAACATCAGCGTGAATTTGAAAGTGTGCATCCTAATGAAGGAGGAAGTCTAAGAGAACTTTTATAGTGACTCTTTTAGGATTAAGATTCAACTAGGTGACATACTTACCACTTGTGATGTATTTATGCAGAAGAAGCAAACTCAAAAAATAATAAATTAGTAATTTTTAGATGTCTATATAGACTACAAGGTACTATTTATTGAATTTGTTGTTAGAAATGCAAAATATCTTGTACATTTCTCTGCAGATTAATACTAATAGTTGGGTTTCTTTTGGCAGGTTGTCAAGTTGTTAAGTAACAAAAGATCTCAAGCTGTTGGAATATTAATGTCTAGCCTTCATTTAGACATGAAAGACATTCAGCACGGTAAGTGAAATAAGTATTGTTGATTCTAGCTCAGACCATGCCATTAATAATCTGGAAACACAAATTATTTCTATATTTTGATGTGTAAAATAACAAGAAGGGTTTTTACACTTTCTTTTTCTGAAAATAGCTTGTTCTGGTATTCATCTTACCATTTCTAGTAACATATTCCCTTGTTGTGCATAGAAAATAAAACTATTTATTTGCAGAATTGGCATCTATAAGTTTTGCCTTAAGTTACCGAAGTACCTAAAATACAGACACTTTGATTTTCATCTTTCTGAGGAAGAAAATGTGATTTTTTTTTTACTTTAAGTCAGATAGCCTCGGAACATATCCAGAAAAGCGAATTATAACATTTAATTGATTTGCTATATGAAATAGTTCCTATATTTGGGTTAGCACAAGCTGTGGAGTTCTTTCATCTTCATCAGCATTTTTTATAAAGGCAGATCTTTTGGGGGAGTGTAATACTTTTCACATTTATGCTGAGAGACAGTAGTGCAAAAAGGTGAAAAGTGGAATTGAATTTATATTCAGAGCATCCCTTATGTTTCCCAAAGGCTTTGGATAGATTTGAAGCAGATTGAATGATCCTGTGAAGTGCCAGCCTATCTATTAAGTAAATGTGGTTTCAAGTATAACACAGGCTTCATAAATCACAAAAACATCTTGTGAACTTTCTAGGCTATGTATTTACAGCCGTGCATTCAGTTTACTATGATTTGCTTATTTTGTGAAATTATTCAGAAATAGAACAAATTTCAGAGCACTCTGTCAGCTAGTGAGTAACTCTTAATCACAGTTTTAAGTTTTTATTAAACTGTTTTGATGGTTACTAGACTTCCTCAAGCTGAAGCACTTAAGATGGTAGTCATAGAGCAAGGCGCCAGCACTGGCGCCAAGAAGTACTTGGTATTTCCAAAGCTGGCAGATGTAGTTCAGTTAAGTCATAGAGCAAAATCTGAAAACAATGATATGGTCCTTTCCTTCAGTCAAATATTCAACTTGGTTTCAGTTAATAATGAGAACCTTATGAACAAAGGAGTCCGCCTAACATCTGTGTCTGTGGTAAAGCCAACACAAGTTCATTGAAAATTTGCTTGCTTAACATGCAACACTAACAATAACATGGCATGAATGTCAGCAGTTGAAGGGGTCAAACAATATTGTGCTTAACCTTTATCCTATTACAATATTAAGCACACATGATCATCTAAGAGCTGTGTGCAGATTTTGTATATGCCTCTTTCAATAGCTGTTTTCTAAAACCAAAAGTTTTGGAGAGGGGAATTTAGTAGTGCTCTTATTCCCTTGCTGTGCAGAAGTGATTGAACAAACATGCAAGGACTTTTGTCTGATGGGGGGATTTGTGGGAATGGTTGGAAGATCCTGGTGTTAAAAATGTTTGGGGGTTTTGTTGGTTAGTTTGGTTTTTTTATAAGAACAAAAAAATGGGCGTGGAGGAAAATTGGTGAGGAGCAGGAAAGAAATTTACATGGTGGGGGCAAGGAAAACAGAGAGATCACTCTAAGAAGTATTTCTAGCATCAGTCACTCCATGCAGCGTTCTCTGTGATCTAACCACAGAGCCAATAGAGAAATTATAAAATCACACACCCAAGTATTTAGCTTCACGTTTATGTGTGCACTATTTTTACTTGCTTGTTTAAAAAGTAAGTGTTTTACATATTTTTGAGTCTTACAGCCTACTGGTTTATCTGCTGCAATTTGAATATACTAATGAGAAGGTACTATAAAAAAATTAAAATATTGTTAGAGTGCCTGCATTAGCGAAATAGTTGAATATTTGCATCTTTATACGTTAAGATTTAAGACGTATGACAATAACTACAGCAAAAGAACGTAATCTGTGATGGTCTTGAGTTTTGCCATGTGTAATGTAGGGTGATGTACATTTACCCATAGCTCACTCAGTACAACACAAGCAATGTTTTCTCATAAATTAGAAAGGCAGTCAAATGGCACTTTCCCCCCACCCCCGCCAACGATTTGTGGTATTAGGCAACTTTCTTTATAGACTTTCTTGTAAATATTTCCTATATTACATATAAAGCATATCTGTGGGATGTAGTGTTCATGCAAATTGCAGAAGAATTGTGATTTATTTTTTTATTATTTCTTTTTTTTACTGGCCATAGAAAAGCACCCAGAAAGACACAGAAACTTTCAATGCAGTGTGGTATTCAGGCCATTTCTTGGTTTGCATGCTATTGTGTTTCATTTTTTCTAATGGTTTAGACAAATTTCAGTGTTGCAGGAACTTTACAGGAAAACAGTTGTGCTGGGTATTAATTCGCATAATAAATCTAAGATTTCAAGTTTTAATTCATATTTTGTTTAACTGAAGAGCTTAAAAATAGCTTGAAACCTGGGCAAATGTATTTAATGCCTTGTAAACTTTTTTTTTTGTTTGGTTGGGGTTTTTTGCTGTATCTTTGTTTGCTTTTTGAGATACAAAACAATGGTGAAATATTGCCCGCAAGAAACAGTCATTGATGAAAGATTGTTTTGGAAACTTGAAAGTTTGAATCATTTATGTTATTTTGTTAACTAATGTTGAACACTTAGCTACTTTTTCATGCATGTGTGATCAGAAAGCATTTAATGGAAGATCTCAGAATATTGTAATATATGCTAAATAGCTTTCTTTGATGATGATGAAATCCTTGTTAAGTGTCTGCTTGTAGAATTGCATTTGTCTGCTCCTGACCTTGGAATAGGTCTGGTAAGACAAACTCCCAAAACCCGTCTGCTTTTAAAATATTTTTACAGTGTGGAAGAACCACTTGCAATAATCAGAGCACATTTGTACTGAACTCTAGTACATCTTTCTAGTAGCGCTTCAAAGTAGGGTAGGTTTGTTGTTGTTGTTATGGGGTTTTTTTAGTCAGTTCTAATTGCTAACAGAACTCCCAGCTATTTTACAGTCTAGGCTAGAGCTGTAAGAAATGTTGATCTCTTTAGTCGCAGTGCCATTTCTCGATGTTATTAGTACAAAATGAGTCCTCTTCTCATGGTTTCTTTGGTTTCACACAAGGTTTTACTGACGCCTGTTTTTTTACAATCATCTATCAACTAGGCAAAACACTTTTTCCAGGCATTTTGCTTGCTTTTTTATTTTCGCTATACCACAAATATGCTTTATCTAGTATTATGTTCCCACTGGAAATATAGCTGTATTTGGCTGCGTGATACAGCCAAAGCTTGAGAAATGCCAAACAAGCACTTCTTACATATTTTTCCTTTGTAGCTCAGATTTTCTTCCTAAAGAAGACTTTGGGTTTAACATTAGTCCTTCTGGGTTTTTTTCTTAACGTTTCAGAGATGCGGCGTGCATTTAAATCAGAGATCCAACAAGATTCCAGTTAACTGCATCTAGTAATCTATGATGAAGGCCCTATATATTATTATATAATTGCATGTTAAGCCTGTGTCTGTGTTTAGGGACCATGTCTCTTAAGATATCTCTTTTCAATACAGTTGCCTGTCATCACAAGAAATGTAACAACTGTTTGGAATTGTAACTGTGTTGCAGAGCATGTGGTTGTCAGTGCCTTCCCCAGTCTCCTTGCTTATAAAGATACAATGCATATTCTTCTGTCTTTAAGCTTTTATGGCTGTTAGCAAGTGCAGTAAGAATAGCAAAAAATTCTTCTGTGTTTGTGGACAAATAGAAGGAAAAAATTTAACTGAAGATGTCAGCCAGAAGAAAGGCAAATTTTTGTATTTCATGCAGATAAATATTACATTTACTACACAGTCAGATTTATATCTAGTATTTATTTCCAAAATGGAAATTAATCTTTTGTTCACCAAAATCATCTTAGTCTGAGCATGCCTTGTAAATGTTGAAAGTTGAAGACTGGCAAAAATTACATACGCAGTTCTCTGTCTTCTGAAGTTGTCTGTAATCTTTTCCAATTCAATAAGTTTCTTTTAACAGGATTTATCATTTCAGGCACTGTGTTGCCTCTGGCATGGCTGTGGTACTCTAACTATATCTCTGTAAGGTTTTGCATAGCACCCTGTGGTTGCTGTGGCTCTGTTGGAAGTAGTTTGGAGATTTCTGCCTCTGAGTTTTGGCACGCTTGTCTCGTGAACATTTAATAAGTCGTTTTTCCCGCCTCTCTGAGACACTGGTAATCTACAGAATTTTTTGGAGCTACCTGTCTCACTCTAAGAATTAGAAAAAAACCCCATGGAAAACCACCGCTCTTTTTATTACAACCCTCAACTCATTGTTGGTCAGTGATACTAGGAAGGAAGGTTATATAAAAAATGTAATAGGAAAAATAGTTATGGAAAGGGTGGGCAGAATCACCTAATGTCTGATCTGGATTTGAGATTACTGAAAGTTGCTTTTGTGGCAGAGCTTGCTCTGCTAACAGAAGTACATCTTTGAACAACAGACATAACGTGTGCCCTGAGTTCAAGACAGATGTGCAGGAAGTGAACGTGCTTTTAGTGGGCAAAATAAGTATTTATTCTTTAGTATTTGGCTATTAGTGACAAAGGAACATGAGAAAATCTTTCTTTTGTTTTCTTACTTGACTGCTCACACTGACACTCATGACTGATGAGCTAGGAGAGACTTTTTCGAAGGTCAACTGAATTATTTCACTGGAGGAGGAGGAGAAAATGTCTCTCATGCTGCATTAGTTAAGTGTTCTGTACAGGAATTCTTCACACATTGAAGTATCACGTAGTCTCAGTGGTCATAAGTCCAAGAGATGCTCTAAATGGAAAGCAATCAGGAAAGAATGACTCAACATCTGGAAAATAACTCGTGATAAATTTATCTTACAGAATGTCTAGAGGTGATCTGAGCATTATTTATCCTATAACAATGTAAGTGTATAAGCACAGTCATTTAAAACTCATAATACTGAAATATTTGTCAAGAATGTGTATCTTCCCAAAAGACATCTTACTGTTCAAACAAGTTAAACAAAAAAAATACATGATTGGATCGAGTTCTTTGGACATTCTTATACTGGAAGGTAAACCAGCTACCCAAAATTGTTATTTCTGTCCGTTTAAGTTATGAAAAGATTCCTGGATGCAAGAAGATTTATAGAACATTTTTTCCATCACGTTGGAAGTCAGTATTTCTTTTTTTACTATTCTATTATTATAAAGGAACAATCCATAAAGTGATTGCAGTCAGTGAGGGTTAATTACGAAGTTTGAGACTTTACCTTTTAGTTCTGGCTTACTAATAGAGAATTGAAATTCTTTAAACAATTTTTCTTAATCAAATATTATGTATTCAGACACCTAAAAACTTAAAAGATTATGGCTTAAGCTTCCCCTCTGATAGCCTTTCCAACACGTGTTTAGATTCTTCTGAGACGCCACCAAGGAAAGATCGGTTGTTTTGGCATTTTTCTGTCCTGTGAACTAGCAGTTCCTTGAAACTTCACACCATAATCCTCAGTCTTATTCCTCTACTTCTTCTTAGCTTTATGCTACCATATTCGTTACATTATGCCTGCTGTTGGATTGCAAGCTTACACATTTTATTTACTTATAATTACTTTACAAGCTCCTATTGTGCAATTATTGGTAAGGAAAACAATGGAATACACAAAATTACTTTTATAGAAGACAGACTACAGTTAACTTAGAGTGCCACGCATATGTATTGCTGCAAATGTTTCTGTTGCTTTGAGGCTGTTAGTATGCCCACAGTGTTCCCTACTGAGCAGCCGAAAGCGATTCTGGAGCCCTTGTCTGGCCACGCCTGCCAGAGGAAGCTAGTGAGGAAGGGCAGCGAAGGACCTCGGAGACAGGTGGGCGTCTGTGGCGTAAACCCCTGGGCTGTGGGTGAAGGCCCTGAAAGCCAGTCCTGAGCATTGAAAGCAAGCCTCAAGCGTTCTTTCTATCCTCTGAGATTTTCTGAAGCTTAGTTCACGGTGACCAGCGGCCAATAAAGCAATCACAGCAGTTGTTAAGGAAAAAATACAACCTTGGTTATCATTTTATTTAAGTATGCATGCAACACATTGAGAAAAGGAGGACAGAAATATTCACATCACCAAGAAAGGACCTCAATGTTTTATATGATACATCCTTTTGGAATGTACAATTTAAAAAAAAAAATATAGAATTAAACTAGTTTTTATAATGCAAAATATATTTTAAATGAGGAAAATCTTGACTTTTTTCACAATATTTGAATCAGCAGAGACTAATTACTGCCACATTGGATAGTTTGGATAATTAAAGATTTTTGTTGTTGTTAAGAACATATGAATGTAATTTAATAGAGAAGTTTTGTAAGAAACTGTAACTGCATTGTTTGTCTGTTGTTTCAGTTGAAACAGTTTATTTTTTTTCTTGGAAGTCTGATTAACTTTGAAACTTTGAGAGAAAAGTTTCAGGAAAGTTCTGTTCTCCCAAAAGAAAAGAAGCAGTAATGTTATTTCTCCTTTGTGTACCACGTAGTCACCCATAAGATGGATGATTACAAAATTCCAAGCATAAAAGCAACAAAATGTATGCTGTTAGCATTAGTACCATGCAAAAATTGGGAGGAGGGGAGGAAGAGGGGAAAAAGAGTACCTGGTCTCCTTTCCATAGCAGAAATATTTTACAGTGGTTGTAGTTTTACACATTGCTGAACTACACAGAGGTTTTAGCATTATGAAAATCAAGCAAGACTTATTAATAGACTAAGAACTTCCAATAATGCAGTCATACATTTTTTCATTAAGTTGAAAAGTTTAGGAGAACTGGATGTTTGCCACAACAATCCATTTGTGATTTGTTCAAGTGTTTGTTAGATTTGAACACATTTGTATACACAAAAAATGTGTATAAAAAAAGATAAACCCACTTATGTGTATATAGCTGTTATAATCTGATTTAACTACAAGGTAGTTAAAATGAGGATTTAGGAAAAGTTGCAAGGTGAATCCTTTTTCTTTTTTTTTTTTGCATTCAGTGTACCTATTTTTACTGTATTTTTCTTATCATTCCTCTTCTAAGGAAGCAATTAAAACTATATGTTATATATTTGATCAAACGGCGATCTATCTAGCTTAGTACCTAATCTGTGCAGATAACCTGGAGAAAAAAAAAAAAAAAGAAAAAGACTGGCGCTAACCACTCATGTAATTTTTATAGAACTCTATTTTATCTTTTTGTAGTAGTCGTTTTCTTCCAAATTGAAAACGTTGTTTGGAACAACTTTCATACACGTTGTCTGTTCTTTTAATTTTTCCTTGTCATCAGTCTGTGATCCATAGTTCTCTTTCTTCTCTTTGCAAATGAGGTGACTAACTCTGTATGCTATTTTCAAGATTTATGTGTGCCATATGCCTATGCCATGATACTGCATCATCTTCTATTTCAGGCTCCGTTTTTTTGTCTGTTGTTACTGACATTCTATTTGCCCTTTAACTGTTGCTCCTTATTGAATTTATGTTTGCAGAGAACTATGAAAAAAAATCAGTGTCTCTTGGGGGGCAATAGTTGCTAATTTTGTATCCATCACAGTGTTTTTACCATTTGAGTTGTTTGGGTTTTTTTTTCCCCCATCTACTTTGCATGTATTGACACTGAATATTTGAGAGATCCTTTTGTGTGTTTGTGGTCAGCTTTAAAGTGGCTAGCTTTTATTATCTGCCAACATTACCGCCTCACGTTTATTAAACAGCACAGGAACCTGCAAAGATCCTAGCAAGGCTCCACTGCTGCAACTACGTACTTTGAAAACTCATCATTCATTTTTGTAATCGATTTCCTATTTTTTGAGCAGTTTTTAATTAGAGTAGACGTTTCCTCTTATCCCACAACATCGTAATTTTTTCTGAAGCCTTAGGTAAGGATTGTGAGGAGCCTTTTGCAAATCCAGTATCACAGTCTGATCCCTCTTACTTGTGCCTTTGTTGACTCTGTTAAAGCAGTACTATTTAATTTGTTGCTTGTGAATGTCTACTACAAATGATATGCTGCATCGCTTTCTTGTTACGCTGGTTTGTCTGTATGTTCTTTAAAAAAAAAGTTCTTCCATATAATACATAGACATTTTCCAGGCACAAAAGTCAGACTGACTGGTCTGTAGTTTCCAGCAGCATCTCAGGAATCCTCTAAAAATTTGCATTTGTACATTCTGAAACCCGTTCAATTTGAGATGGTGCCCAAAACGTATCACTAGAAGTACAGAACATGTCTGAGAACCTCTTCGACCTTTTCTGTGGTTATGAATCGTAACACAAATACTTCAACCTTTTCCGATTCTCTTTCTTTTCTGCTCTTTTTACAGCCAGATTATCTGCATCCCCAACTGTTTCCTGTCAGGCTTCGTACATCTGATGTGTTTGAAAGCAGTTTTATTACTAGCTTTATGCATTTGGCAAGTTTGGTTTAGACCTTTTTGTTCTTGTCCGATTTACATTGAACTTAGGAGACTTTTTGCTTTTCTATTTTCTCTGGCCGATTTCCAGTTTTTGATGAGTAGCTTTTATTTACAGGTGTCTCTGTGCTCTTACACTTAATCATATATGTAGTTTTGAGGAGTAGGAATACTGAGGATGTGAAAAGACTAGGGAAAAAAAGTGTGCTTTTGAACTTTCAGTTGATGATTTATTTTTTTTCTCTGAACCTCTAATGTAGTGTCTGTAAGCTTCCTTGTGACCTGCAAGCTTTTTTACCCTTTTAACTGGCTTCTCATTTTAAAGTAAGTCTTCCTTGTAAATTCTAATTTTATGGTGTTATTTAAAAAAAAAAAAAACAACAAAAAACAAAAACCATTTTTCCCCTGTCCTAGGAAGAAATTTAAGACTGTTATGGCATCTCAAACTGTTTCGTACACTATTCATAAGTAAATCAATGCTGCTTCTTCTCTGCTTTTGGTATTTCTCCCTAGTTGCTTTGAGCGATAATTGCAATGTCCTAAAATTTAGGCTGCATGGTGTCTCTAAAATATGCTTAACAAGTTAAGCCTTCTGCTGTTATGTTTTCTACGTTGCATATTATCTTACAGCTTTTACCATTTAGAAGTCATTATT
>VZSC01011770.1:246388-279445 GCA_013398225.1 Steatornis caripensis
GGGGCGGGATGCTCGACCTCGTGGCTTCGCCCCGCTTTCCAGCTTGGTCTGAAGCGCTGCCTCCCGGCGTCCTCCTTACCCAGGGTACGAGCGGCCTCGTTAAAACAGTAGCTCAGAGTGTCAGGAAGAGGAAGGGTGGTGCGAAGATGGGAGAGGGCTTTGTTTGCTGTTTCCGTCCATCACCCGTGCTAGGTAGGGTGAGAAACGGTGCGGGGGAAACTATGGGTTTCTACTGCAAAAACTGTGTCTCCTCGGACATGTAGTCCGAGAGCCCGCTCTTTCTCGTCCTGGAGCCGCTGTGTCGGGGTTTCTGTACCTGTCGTTTTATGAGGTACTGGGGTTTCTCCTACTTCTTTCTCTTCTTTCTCTTGTTCTGTTGTGATCCCTAGGCAACGAGAGGTCCAGGTTATTTCCGTTGTTCTGGTGTTCCACAGGAAACCTCCCCGATGGGCATTAGGTTCTATTTCAGTGTAACATGTTTTCTGTTTTTAGTGAAGCTGCGATTACTTTAGCTACCTGGACACAAAATATAGCTTGGTGGCATTGAACTGAAGCAATGTAGAGTGCCTCTTGTAATCTTAAAAGCCCTCAGTAGGCCGAATCCAGTGATGATCCTGAAATAAACACACATAGGTGATTCCAAATAACATTTGAATTTCTTCCTTTTTTTTATTTTAGAATGTATACTTTGGTTTTCCACATATCCAGGCATTTGGTTTTGTTGTAATCCCAGCCCTTATTTCCTTAAGTTATTAATACCAGCTTTTGAGAAACACATTGGAGCGTGAAAAAAGATGGAACTTAAACCATAAATATGCATCCTTCTGCCCTCAGTTATCACAGTACTGTGATTTGTATTGGTAAAGCTGTGTCATGTCCCTAGCCAAAATATTTTTGCGTTATTTTCGTAATCCCACCATACTTAGAATGTGGACTAAATATCACAAGATCATTACATCATTTTCGTAGCATCTGTAGCTCTTTAATGCTGTAACTTCAGAATATTTGGTGAAAGACCTAACGTGCGTTACTACAATGAATTCCCTGGTGTTTATCCAGACAGCAGGCTGGGCAGACACATAGAATACCAGGCTACATGTAAACTGCTCTCTGCTGTGGCAAAAATAAAATTTTAATTTGATTCGGAGAATAAATTGGGAATATGTAATTTTATTTCAGTGAGATACTACCCTCTGACAGAGGGAAAGGGAAATTTTGAAATTTCCCTTTTGAAAAGAAGCCTCTTTTGAAAGGAAACCACTCAAATGTTTTGTATTTGTAATTCTTGAGCAAGAAAATTTGTATTTTGACTTATGACTGCAACAGTTGTCCATAGAGCAACTATAGATAAATGGAGACTTGCTTTGCCTGGGTTCTGAATCCCGCTAAGTTTCCATGTAGTGTTTTCTAACTAGCTCTAGTACTGTGGATACTGATATCATCATACACAACTGGCTAGCTTGAACCATAAGCAAGGAAAGTTTGTTTCTAAATGATTGTGTATGTCTTCATGGCTAAAAAAAACTTGCAGTACTTTCTGTTGTAAATCATCAAAAGGTAGCAACGTTCCGTGTAGTCTGTGTAAAAGCATTTAGGCTTGTTGATGTTAGAGAAGGCTAGTAGAGAACTTCTGAGGGACCTAGCAAAGGGAAAACATACTGCTCAACTCGAGATTTTTAGAAAGAGCATTCTAAGCACTTAGCCTGGCTGCTGAATAAGACAAGTCATGCAATATTGCCTGCTAATTTCTGCCTCAAGCTATTAGTCTGTATAAATACGAACATTTTAGCAGTATAAATGATCTTGAGTTCCCACTGAAATTCTGACCCTTCGACCTTTTGCTTGAAGTCACCGATAGTTTTGCCATAGACTTTGGTGAGTCTAGGATTTCATGCAAACACTTCAGGTGATGGAGAAGTCAATGTATCTCATGAAGCATTGTTCAAAAGATAAATTTCCCTCACATTTAGTACTTAAGGTACTATTTCCATAGTGAATTTGTGAGATGAATTTACAGACACCCTTCATTCTTTCCTGCTTTTGGTCTGCGAAATTACAGAGCCATCTGCTGTCTGGTATCTTCTCATGCAGGTAGGTGTAAGAACTGTAATCAGATTGCTTAACTTTCTTTTGTGTAAGCTAAATAGATCAAGCAGTTCAACAGAAAGACAAGTTCTTGATATTATTCTCTGCGATTTCCTTTGTTGGTCTCTGATATTCCACCAGCTATAGCTCTAGTTCAAAGATTGTTTTGACTTCTAGTCACTCCTTGAGAGACAAGGAGTCTGTTAGTCATTGATCATGATTACTAAGAGTGTAATCAAGACAGTTCTTTGGGTGAGTTTGAGTCTGCTCGGGAAAGAGCAGCTCTTCCATTAGCATTGCCACACAGACTTCACTGAGGATTAATAACTATTTTTAGTATCTTTCTTTTTTGGTCTTGGTAAAGATATATTTAGTTGCAGTAAGCTGGAAGGAAGTTCCTATGGAAGCCTCAGGTACTCTCTGTTGTGGTAGTGTTTCATGAGCCATTAAATTTTCAGATCTACAAGTTAGACAGTTGTTAACTCATTCAGTGTGGACACTTCAGTAATTTAATGTAAGTATTCTGAATTACCAACTGGACACACCTGGAACTCCATTAGCTATATACTAACTGTGGGTAAATTGAGAGCACAAAAAGCTAAGATCCTAAGTTACCTGCTTAATGTAGAGAATATATTTTTGGGGAAAAATGCACATTTGGTATCTACCCTGCTAACTTTATCAAATAAATATGCAGAGTGCTGTATAACTGTATAAAACTTGTATATCCTTGCTATCATTATGAGGGATGAACTACGGTCACTTCATCTCAAGCAAATATAATAGCAAAAAAATAAAGATATTTGATGATGGATTAGAACAATGGTTAAAGAGTGGAATGTGTATAAGGAACACGGAAAGATTGGGGACTGTTCAGAGCTACTTGGGATCACAGAGTTAGGCAAAGGGTTCAGAGATCCCGTACGAAAAGTTAGTGTCCTAGTGATTCTGATGTTAGAATAAGCAATAAATGATTCTTCCAATAGCTGGAAAAAACCCTACATTTATTCTTAACTTTGCATTACTTTAAACATAGGTTTCGTCTTTGCCAGTGAACTACTACATGATTCCGAATAAATCTCTTCCTCCTCCTCCTGCATTTTGTTTATCTTCGTCATCTAAAAAGACCTCCCTAAAGCATGAAAGAAAACGCTTGTCTCTCTGCTTATAGGCTGGACTTCTCAGAGTTAGCCATGGCTTTGCTGACTTTGAGGTACTCCAATGAAAATAGATAAGGTGGAATTAAACCAAAAGCCAGCAAATTTGAATTCTGAAAATATCTACATGTAATTAAAAATCTCAGTTCGTTTGAAGCCTGAAGGCTTGTTTGTATTCCAAACAAGTCTTACTAACTTCTTCCAGCTGCATTCAGTAAGAGATGTTACCTTGTTCTGCAAAGTTTGACTCGCACGCATCCTTTCACTGTCACGGTTACACCGTCGCTGGTACCACAGTCAGCCTGTGGAACTCCTGGACATATTGGAATAGAGATTGAAAAGCGTTAGAGCCTATGCAGATCTAAAAGAAAAGTAAAACACTAACACATAGGAAACCCAGATTTTATTTCACTTGACTCATGAATACAAAGCTATAAATCACATCTGTCTGCTGACAGATTGATACACAATGTCAGATCTACTGTGTATGTACCTTGCAGCTGATGTGTTTGTGCAGTTTGTTTTTATAACATGCACTGTAAATGCATACTGTCGTGTAAACATCCCAAAAACATATACCTCAGATATCCTGTTCTAGTAGTCTCCCCACCAAAAGTGATATAGTTGATAGCTATGACAAGTTTCTTTTTGAGAACCTCTAAATGGAATGCCTGTGGCATGCCATACTACCTTAACTAGAAAGTGAAAAAGCTTAGTACAATCTGATTCTGAAGTAAAAGCCAATGTCATTGGTTTTTTATAGCAATAATTTTATTTTCTGTAGCCGAATTTCTTACATGTAAAATATATCCATATGTCAATGATTAATTTTATATTAAAATCTTGTTCCTGAAACACTCTTAAAAATATGTTTAAGGGCCAGGAAGTTTGCATAGAGAACAACAAACCCCCTACTATAAGCATAAAGCACAGTTACTTCTTTTTAAGACTTACTTAAATGTGCCTTATATAATTTGCATTTTGTGTATTATACTAGCCTTAAGTAGTGTTTTGGGGGTTATCCCTTCCAGTTTGTTGAAAATCTTGAATCCTGCAAGTGAATCTTGAGCTTCCAATTCACTCCCCAAAGACCAGCCCCTGGCAGGTTCATTGAGGCTGTTTGCTCCTCTGTGCACTATAGTTTAAAATAAGCATAATCTGGTAAAATGCCAGTCTTTTCTCAACCTTCCTATATCCCACACCCATGGTTTTTTCACCTGCCAAATTCAAACAAATCTTATCTAAACAATTAAGATAAGCATTGAAGTACTCTCCATAGTCAAATCAGCAAACCTCTCAAAACCAGAACTGAAATACAATCTCTCTAAATTAAACAGTCTACAATGGCAATCATGTTTGTATTTAAACATTTTATTCTGAAAGGATTACAGCATTGGTCTCCATTTTTTTTCCTGCCTAGACAAGAAGGCGACATACTGAGTCAAACAAAATATATTTGTTCTCTAAGAACTGAACTTGCACGCTTTTTATAAACAAACTGTATAGGTGTATGAAGTTAGACTTCACATAATGAGTAACTGCTGTCCGTAACATAGTCGGCAATTGTTTGAAAGGTGTGTAATGTAACTGTTTGTTTTAACTATGTATAGCTATATATAAAATCTAGTTATATATTTTGTTGCATGTGTGTATGTGTATTTATATGCATGTAAAAAAGCTTTATCGATACAATTTTATCACTATGTATTAGGGATACAACATTAGGAAACAGGAAGGCTAAGGACAAATGTCTAAAAAAGTGAATTGTGTTTTATAAGAGAGTAGTCAGTACAAAAAGTGATACTAAAGAGTCGCTCCTTTTGATGAAGTCTTCTATTTCTATTAATTCAAATTTTGCAATTCCATTGCATATTCCTGTATCTTAATTGATTCTTATTTTATTGCTTCCCAGAAATGTGAGTCATGTTATTAAAGGTACTTAAAAATTTTAACTCCTTTAAAAACAATCTGAAGCAACAGCTAAGGTTAATTCATGGCTTCACTGCTTGGAAATTTTGTATACTGTTCTGGTTTCTTACACAAGGTTTAGATCGAGGTGAATTACTGCCACAGTAAAACTGTGCCAGCAGTTCTAAGTGCTGTTTCTTGCCTCTGATCCATGCCATGTGTGCTTGTGTTGAAGATCCAATCTCTATTGTGCTTCGTGCATTTAAAATTTTCATCCTGAGAAGGTTAGAGTATTTGCTAATAGATAAACATATCACAAAGGTACTGAGGGCAAGCAGGTAGGTAATTATACGAAATTGTTTTCATTTATGCTAACTCTACCCAGTGCAGCCATCCCCTACCTACCCATTGTCTACAGGGTTTTTTCTGCAAGTTGTGCAAGTCCGGATACTCCTGTTTAAAAATCCTTTTATTTCACTTATTTTCTGAGAATCTTTAAAAATTGTACGGTCATAATCCTTGTGTGTTTTGCTGCAGCTACCATTAGCACAGGGACATTTGAGTTTACCGCTGTATTTTCCCTATTTATGTGAACATAACATTTATTTCAGAGAGGCTTGTCTGGGATTTAACTTTCTGCATTAGGATATTCACATTTCTATTATTTGAGCTAAAGAAGAATCCCAAGAGAATAGCAATAGTTGTCAAGTTGTTGGAAATATCACAGAAAAACAGATGACCTTGTGCAGTAGGCCTGTGTTAAATGAATGATGCCAATAAGCTCACATGGGGGGGAAAAAAAAAGAGAAGAGGACAGCAGTTTTTGAAGTTGCAGGTTTACTGTGTAACCAATAAAAAACTGCAATAAAAGATTACAAATTTTGCAGTTTAGTAGATTTTAAAATATAAATATTAAGCTGGATTTAAATCTGGGTTTACTTTGCAAGTACCTTGATATTGCATCATACCATAATCTTTATAGCAGCAAAGGAAGCCACTGCACTTTGGTCTTCTTCTAAGGCTCTCTTGGCTCTTTTGTTGATGTCAATGTTTGGGGCAGATGCCTTTTCTTCTGCTTCTGAATTGAACAGTTTGACTGTCAGTCATTCCAAGGAACCTGATGAAATTGTCTACATTGAGACTTTTTTTTCTGGTTTGCTTGTATTTGTGTGTGTGATGGTCTTACATTTTCTTCCAAAGGCATCTGTCAGTGAAGGCTTCCGTTCAGTATTCAGTGAACAAACAAATGATTTATTTATTCTTTTTCTCTAATTTGTTGTGAGAAACACTTCATAAGTTGATGAGGCTGTATACTGTCTGACTTGTGTTTCTTGTATCAGAATTTTCTATTGCTTAAAGTTTTGCCAGTGTGTTAGTTTTCTAATGATGTTGGGTTTTGACCATTTGAAGTTTACTACCCGGATGTTGTTCTTGGAGCAGCCATTTTTTTAAACTAGCTCAGAAATAATCATTCAAGGAATATCATGCAATGTGACATGTTTGACCTACTCATGTGCCTTTTTTTTTCTTCCAAATATTGTGTTTAGATATTTTGAAAATGAATGTCTCATCAAATTTTCAAGTACAATTACTTGAAAACATTTTAGAAGGTTGAATGACTTCTAATGCTACAGTTCTACCTCAAAATTATGTAATAGTTTTGAGATTCTATTTATGTACAACTTGTGGTTTCTATATAATATAGATACAAGTTCTTAATAACAACAAAGGTCATTTCAATTGTAAGACTGGTTGATGCCTTTTCTGTTTCTTTCATTCTTCAGCTTGGAGTAGTATTCCTGGGGTATACATTATTTAATTGTTAACATGGAGCAGAATTATTTGGGGGTGGAAGTTGGGAAAAAGTACCATGGAAATTGTAACCTCTCAGTATCCTGCAGACACATTGGGCAGAACAGCTGTGAAACCCCCAGATCTGTGCCCCATACAGGACTGTACAAGAAGAGTACTGTGATAATCTGCTGTAGAAGTAGGAGGTCCTTCATTCAGTGGTGAAAAATCAGTCTGCCTGTGTGATTTGCTGAAGTGACTGTTGCTGCTATTTGAAAGAGGAGATGTGAAGTCTTACAAAGACTCTTTGGTGTGCTTCTGGAGAAAGAGCAGATGTGAAAGCAAAGAGACAAAGATGTGCAGGTGGGGAAAAAGGAGTGGCCTCTTGGAGTGATACTGCTTGGTGGTTTAGAGTCATGGAGAAGTCAATTGTGGTGAAAATCAGCATGAAGAACTTGGGTGGGTGGTTTGCTTCTTTGTGTCCCTGAAGCATGGATCTGAGTATAGCAGGAATGGTTCAGAATTCCTTCTGCACATTTGACGTGGTTTTACTTCCGCTACTGCTTCTTTCTGAGGACTTAAACTGTAATCTGTTATCAGTCAAGTAGGATTTGGAAATTGCTGTCAGTTTTTGGGGACACCATAGTGTTTCTAGGAGGTCTCAAGAAGAGGACACTCTTGGAGTCTGCAGACAGAAAAGCTTAGGAAGTGTGCTTGGAAAGACCAGAGAAATGGAGCATGATTTGAAACCTGCCCTGAGAAAAGGGAAGACATAAGACCAAGCTTTGGACTGAATACCAGTCTTCTGGAAGTCATACATAAGTGAGATTGTGCTAATGAGAGTTTTGTGACGTAAAAGTTGTATCCAAAGGATTGGGTTGATAATTCTTTTTCTTATTCCTGAAATTCTGCTCCATGGGAAATTTTGAATTTTGGCCTTTTCATTTTAAAAGGAAATTCTAAAGTTATGGACTTGCAAACAGAATAAAGTTTCCAAGCACTGGGTAGCTGTAGGAAGTTGTCTTTTCTCTAACGGTTTGTGTAAGTGGCACTATTGGTGGATTTAGATTCATAGCCTCAGGCAAGTGTAGATCTGCTGCGTCAGTTTTGTTTTAGTGGTAGCTGGTAGTTCACATGCTTCTATGTATATGAATAATCAACAGTAATGATCTGTCCTACAATAAAAAAAATTACAGCTACTTCCTTTTTCAGTCTTCCTCAGAATACTGTGCATCCTCCGACTTCTTGCTGGTTCTTTCTCGTGCATTTCTTCAGGATTACATTTGCTGGCAAAAACTTTGATCTCATTGGTGGCTTGTTTACATACTGTGTTCCCCTGAAGACATGTGGGTGGTGATTATTCACTGTGTTGGGTTTATTTTTTTGTGTTGTTTTTGTAAAATTGAGTCTGTGTTCTAAATTGGCTTCTGTGTGTATATGGGAGAAGGTCTGTCTGTTCTCAAGAGTTCAAATATGCCTCTGAATACAGTTGTGTGCTTTACGCTAATCTCACTTTTTATTAAGCAGCAATATTATCCTTGTGTCGAGTGAAGTATCTTCTAGGATGCCTAGCCAGACTTGCATATTAATTGTTACTAAGAATAGTAAGTCTTTCTCTCTGCGTTTATTTTATTGTCCTTCCAGTTTGAAACTGGTGCCTAAGTTGGCTTTGTTATTGTGAGTTTGTGTAATTTATTTTTTAATTCAATTTATATTGTAGAAGTACAGAATGGAATGAGAACTCTTCCATTCTGCTAAAACTTCTATAGTTGCATGAGAAAGATATAATTTCTGTCTCAAAGATACCAGTTTAAATTTGCATGTAGATTGTGGCAAAAGCAATGAGAATATCAGGAAAGTTTAAGACTGACAAGAGATCCCTGAAGCTTTTATTTTAGCTACAAATCCTTTGAAATATCTTTCTTCTTTTCTGTCTTGTATAGTGTGAAGCAACCCTTTGCAATTGCTATTCAACTCCTCCTTTTACTGGGTGGATTTTCTGTAATCATCTGTTGACCAGTGCTTGCTTAAAAAAAAAACAAAAGGTCCTTCGTTTGCAGTTCCTTTTATTTTTATCTGTGCATATTTGTGTGTGTATTTGGACATACTTGGTTCAAATTTAATTTAATCATATCTGTATGTGTGTGTATATACACACAATTATATATATGTACATCGAGTAATTTTACAGCATTAGGATTTGAAACGTGCTGGCTTCCTGATTTTATTGGCAGCAGTGGCAATAGGAATGCAAGAAAATAGCAGAACTATGGGATCTTGAAGGTAAGAACTAAATGCCTGAGTCCAATGTGATTAAAAGAAAGTTGTTTCTATTAGAGTAAAAGCCAAAGATATTCTCTACTGCTGCCTTATGAACGTATCAGAAAGGTTGGAGGATGTTCTGGCTCTTAAACGTTGTTCCATAGTAGTCAAGACCAGGAAATGGCAATGTCAACTTTGAAACAAAAAAACCCCACTTTCTAAAATGACATGAGTGAAAATATCCATCAACTGCAAGACTATTATAAACCCTTTTACAGATGTTTGCATTTAAGTATACTGGAATTGTAGCATAGCTCAGAATATTTTCATATGAGGAAATCAATGTTTGTCTATATTTTTCATCATTATTTTGCCTCCACATATGGAATCCTTCAGTTAGATATTTGTGTAGTCATGCTGATTGTAGGGAGGGGGCATTTTTAGCTGGTAAGCTTGGCTGCATAAGGAAACACCATTGTTTTTATCAGTTCAAATTGTCTAGATAATGGAATTACATATGCAACAGTCATGATTTATTTTGCCAGCTATCATGTGCTGCAGTACCAACAAGGAACAGAAGCTCATGTCGTGATTCCTCAGAGTAGGGGGAGCAAACCTATGGTGAACATTGAAAAATCCTGGTGGGATGCTAGAGTGCTATTTATGTACATATAGGTCTTTAGTTGAAATATACAGAAATATATTTGTCTTGAGAAGGGGAGATTTGAAACATACATACTAGTATCTAATTTCTCCAAGTCCTTGTCTCAGACTGATTTGTTTTAAGCAGCTCCCTGAAGTATGTACACTCTTCTGCATACCTGTTTTGTTGAAAGTACACAGACCTGGCACCATTGTGTTTGCCTGGCGTTCTCTTATCTCCTGCAAGCATTCAAACAAAAGTGTTCTATTGCTCCCTGAGTAATCCGTGGGTGATCTTAACACTGAGCAAAAGTCAGAGCAGGAGCTTATGTCATATGTCTTAGTGCAGGAGCAGACAGTCTCTGGAAAGAAGGGGAGCGGGGGTGGAGCAGGGAGAAGTCAGCCACAACTCAGAATAAATAGTTGAAGGGTTGTGAGTGTATTCATATATTAAAACATTGCATAAGCATAAGAATGCAGAAATGTAGGGATAATACAAACTGAGTTTCATAATATATCCTGGTTTTAATAAAGCTGTTTGTATATAGGTTTTGACATATGTGTTTTCTTGAAGTAGAGCTCTCAAACCACTGTAGACCCAGTTTCTATTTGCATGTTAATTTTAGTCTCCAGTTCTTCAAGGCAAGTTTGGCATATTTTTAAGCATGTAGATAGTCCTATTAAGCAAAAGGGATGATCAAATACAACACATACTATAGTACCTTGTTGAGAGGGCATCTTTAAGCCTCTGTTGCAGCAATTATTATACTCGGGGGGGTTGGGGAGGAGTTTATCCCAAATAATTAGTAGCAGATCTTTGCATGCACCCCTTCCCCCAAAACAAAACAAAAAACATGTTGCTTTCTGAACTGTTAACTGTTACATTGCCATTATCTCCCAGGTTTGCTTGCTTTCTGGTAAGGGAAAAATGGAAAACAAAAATTTAAAATATTATTTCTGGAAATTAAAGAATTTCGTAATTATTTTTTGTTTCAGTCCTAAAATTTTGCTTCATGTCCTACTTAGAGATACCATCTAGCCTGCTCGGTTTAATGAAGATCAACACTTCTTTGTTTAGAATTTTCTTATACTGTAACTAAAACTATGTCTTAGGCCTGGAAGGGGAAAATGTGATGAGTCCCAGACTCAGAGTGGTATCTCCAAATGCTTTAGAGCAATCGGAAACAAATGAGCTTGAATTATATAGTCTGTAGTCTTTAGGTGTATACACAGAATTTCTCTGTGACAGTTAAGGACATGGATTTATGGGACATAAAGTAACCTAGTGCTGGGTTTCTATCGCTGATCAATGTTGTAATTTCTAGATTAATCTTGCCTAGGGGGTTATTCTACTTACTGGACAAGTGTGTGCATGCACACAAAGCCCATTACAAAAAAAGAGTACCAATTAATGGAGGGCAAAATGGGAAAAAGACTGGTATAGTGTGATAAAAATAATTCTTACCATCACATACATTCTAATGCAACATTCTAAATGTCTTTCAAAACTTAAAATCTGGATGAGGAAAGATGGATTTATCTGGCTTTTAAATGAATGGTCAATGTGCTTGCAGAAAATACATAAGAGGAAGACTGGAAAGTACTATTTTAAAAATAATTCTTTGTATTAGCTGAGAATAATCTTTCACTAGTTTGCACAAACATTCCCTATGCCTCACAAAATGTTCCTAATATAAGTGAGGAGCGAGGGTTCTGTTCCTAAAATATTATCCACTCTTAATGATTTTTTTTTTTTTAATTCAGATTAAGTAGATGGAAATCACACACTTTCTGCTATTGAACTGGCTCTTTGACACTGAAAAAAATACAGTATGTGTGTGGCACCAGAATTGGTTGGGAACAGGAAAGGCATATTTTGTATCTGTACTAAACCTGTCGGCTTAGTGCATAGAAGACTTGACCCTTGTCAGGTGTCTTGAAGTTAAATTGCTGACTTACAGATTAATCAGTTTAAGACTGAGGCCAACCAGTGACAGGAATGAGCTTTGTTGTGTGAGTGTGCATGTGTGGTTGTGGGGCAGATTTACAAATTTTTATAATGCTTTCAGTCAGACCGTGAAAGTCTGATGTAAAGCTTATCCCTGATCTCTGGCTATGGCCATACTTGAGAGAACATGTTTGTGTGTTTGTGGGGAGGGAGATGAATTCTTTAACACTCAATACCTGGCTCTACCAGGTTTCTAGCCCATAGTCTTAGGAATGGCACTATTCAAGGCATTAATAAAGTTAAAACTCTTAAGCTGTATGACCAGTAGGTCATAAAAACGATTTCTGGGTATTACATTCAGTCTTTCTTTCACAGCTGCGTTTTCATCCTGACAATTAATTCTTTTTTATTTTGTCTTTTTTATAGCTGTTGTGAACTTAGACAACTCTGTGGTTGACCTCGAGACCCTTCAAGCCCTGTATGAGAATGTGAGTAATCAGAGGAAGTCCATTAGTGTAGGAATACTGTAGGTCCATGGGAAGATATTTTTGGTTTGCATCAGTAATATTCAGAAAGCTTGTAGAATGTGTCCTATTTTGAAGTGACTTTATTTTGCCCAAAGCAATGAAAATAATGATAAGCATTTGAATTGTATTATTTGCCATTGTGTATTTTATATAGTGCATATGTATTAATTACCACTGTGTGTTTTATATAGTGTACACATTTTTATATAAATAGCATAATCAATATTTAAATGACTAAACACAAATTGGTTTTGCTCCTTTTTCTTCTTGTTGTG
The DNA here is from genome assembly GCA_013398225.1 of Steatornis caripensis. NCBI lineage: Eukaryota > Metazoa > Chordata > Aves > Caprimulgiformes > Steatornithidae > Steatornis > Steatornis caripensis. Next base: position 258,984 of record VZSC01011770.1, read on the forward strand.
TGGGGCAGTCTTTGGTCAATAGGTATCAGAACTTGCAATCCAAGTCTATGGCTTCATTTCGTAACTTCATCAATATAACAATGCTGTTCAATAAAAAAAAAAGTTTTAGTAACAGTAATCATTCCATTTGTGGAACTGTAGCTTTTAATTATTATTATTTCAGGGGTTCCTCCAAAATAATTTTAACTTTTTGGAAGGAAAAGGTTTGCTCTAAGTTAATGTAATAAAAAGTAATATAAACTGTCAGGGGCTTCATAAACGTCTGGTACTAATCATCAGAGAGCATTTGACTACCACGTATGCAAAATCAGGGATTCAGAATACACTCAGGTGTGTTCTAAAACTTTACAAAGCCAGTCATGCATAAAATTAAAAAAAGTGGACCTCAAAAGCATGTTTCTGCCTTCAGCTGAGGCCAGTGAGCATTACCCCATTCTCTGAGCACATTGCCAGAGTACATGGAGGTCTGGCTAGGCATCTCCGGAAAGAGCAAAGAGTCGTTCCATTTACCCTTCAAAGAACCTGAAAATCAGAAACATGAAAGCTGTGAGCCACAAAATGGCATTGAACACCAATGTATGCTATTGTATTGGATTTTTTATTTCCCTCATGTTATAATTTTGATAATATGCTAATTACTTTTACACCTTTCAGATTTTTGGTTTTTAGACTTTAGCTTTTTATGGCCTACTTTGTAATGATTTGTTGATTTATGAAATTTCTCATAAATAATCCACTTTGAAGCCTGCAGAGAGAGATAGTAAGCTCTAGTCCACTTTATAGAAAAACCAAAAAAACCAAACAAAACAAGAAACAAAAATCTGACAAGGACTAGGAAGCACTTCTACTTATTTCATCTCTGAAGAACGAACTCACTCAGCACTGGTCAGGAAGATAATGATCAAATGGGAAACCTATTCTAACTACCCTCAAATCTTTATAATTTAAAGACTTCTCATACTTATGCCACAGCATTTCTGGTTTGGCCTGTTGTTATTTTTATTTTGTATTATTTTAAATCTGCTTCCTTACTCAGCACAGCTATATCCCTTTCCATACATTCTTTAGCATGTAAAAAATAGAAGTAATTTTATATATTACGTACACATGATTGTGAGAGATTGGGTTGTGGGAAGTACGGAATAGATAGTGTCCTCATGATCAGTGTTTGCATACTTGCCTCTTTTATATTAAATAAGATTTTTTTACTTCAGTTTTAAAAATTAGTCTTCCTATGTAGCTAATGTACTAATAGGATACTTTTAAAATGCTTTCGTAATGTAATCTCTAATATACTTCAGAGTTCCAGTATAATGGATTACCTGCAAATTTGCCGTTTGTTGAAATAACCAAATGTCTAGGAAATATTGCCCTGATTGAGGAAAATATCATACGTTAATCTCAGGCAGGCAAGACTCAGATAATTGGAATAACTATAATATATTTCTTTGCTTTGAGTAGAAGACAGATCAGCCCAACTTTGTCACTGTATTCGCGTGGGTACAAGACAGCAAAAAAAGAAAACCAATCAAAAACCCGCTGTTTATTTGGAGAGCGCTTCATGAGGGGACCTGAATTTTAATCACGGATCTGCTGTTTGATAAAGCTGTGTCTTGAAAGGAGCGTTTTTTATATTGAATTCTATTTTCTGTTTTTACTTTCAGTATTTGGTCAAAATGCATCAGACCTTGCACTTGCTTCCCTTGGTAGCTTCACTGATTATAACAAATTGTTCAACAAAAAAGTGTAAGCAATGGGTGGTACCAGAGAGCCTGGCATATTTGACTCCTCTCTAATTTCTGTCTTGTAACTGGGGGATAACTGCTTCATTCAAACACTTTGTAGCCATTAAGTTAATTTTTATTTCTTACTGTTTATTTATTGGATTGGGATTTTTTGCTGAATATTTAAATACCACCACACTAGTTCTCAGCCTTTCTATTTGATCTCTATGGAACATATGGGAGCATTTGTTTTACAGTCTTCCCTCAGAATGGAATAATTTTTTTCTGATTACATATGTCTGGCATGGTGCTTTCCCTTCTTAAATGTGACTGAAATTTGGGCGGTCTCCAAACCTAAACACACCCTGATTTCAAAAGCCACCATCCCGAGGGCTCAATTCCTGTTTACTGAGGAATTAAAGTCTTGTTAAACCACAGAGTTACTGTATACATCTTACTGACTTTTTATAAACAAAGAAACCCACACCCCACCAAAACCCCAAGCTCTCAATAATTTATTTAATAGTATTAAGTGATACTGCATCGAGACTGACTTTGTTACTGCAGCGCTGTATGGTACAGTCACATAGTTCTTACACGTGGTTGTGTAGTTTACTTTATAAAAAGTTGTTTAAATACGTGTTGATAATCAGCTGTGCATGAAGATCTATGCAGTTTCAATAGGAGAGTCTTAATAGATAAAAATACACATGGAACAGTTAATGGGCTTTTACGAACTCCTCAATAGCAATGCTTTCAGATGGCAGCTATAACTAGAGAGGGAGAAGACAGATAAAATTCAGTGGAGTTGTCAAATGTCTATATGTGTTTAGGCTGTATTGGTTGTGATGAAAAATGTACTTATTTGCAAATAAGAATGTTCGATGTTTGCTTTGAAAACAGGTAACCTCTTAGCAGCTGAGATTGTAGCTAAAGCATAACTGTTTGAAACAAGATAAGCCTGCTGCTGCTTATGTCTTCACTATATCGTGAAAATAAGTCTATAAAATGGATTAAAAATTGTATCAAAGGTTTATCTTTATCTATGGATTTGCCCTTTTCACATCTCTTCACATCACAAACTGAAACCTGTATCCTTTCTTAATTTGACTCCTGGTAAATCATCCACCCCATCTCTATCTTTAAAAGACTTAGGTCAATGCTTTCAAAAACCTCAAAACGCCATTTGCAAGAGCGAAAGGCACTCAGATGTCTGAAGTGCATGCCTCCACTCTGCCGCTAAGGTTCAAACCTTCTCCTCAATTAAATTGGCAATTACAATGCGATGTCTTAACATTTTAATGCAAAAACCATAGATTGTACCTGACTTCTGATACATGGCCCAACTTCAAAGGAATATGATAGTTCTTATAAACCTGGTTATCTCTGTATATCCTTGTTGTTTCTGTTAATTTTGACAATATTCTTTAGACAAGTCACTCAATGCTTTTGAATATGTAACATTAACTTTTAAAATCAAGTTGACCAAAAAAAAATTACCCCAAAATTAAAAAACCTACACATATTTAAACTGATCTAAACTTAGAGGTAATGTTCTATTGCAAGGAAAAAAACCTAACGAGTTTAATGTAAGATTTATGTTGTGAAATGGAAAAATGGCCCTTACCCTGTATTTGATCTTACCAAAGTTGGTAAGTTTATACGCTGGAAAAAGTGGGAAGAGTTAAACTAAAGCAGTGTATTTTTTGCAGTAATTTCTATCAGATTTATGCTGTCTGATTTTATACATAGTTAATATAAAATTCTGATGTATTATACTATATTATTCCATTTATGATGCTATATAATAGCTAAAATTCAAGGAAATAAACAGCAGTGACATTCAAAGAGATGCTAATGCAATCAGATTAATGACTTTCATGAGAAGTATCTATTGAATGTGTTCTCTTGTCACAAATGTTGGGGGGTAATATAAAGCTTTTTTTTTATTATCCATCTGCAAATTAGAGAAGAGATAAACATTCACCATAAAGCTAACTTGTAAAAATTCTGAGAAATAATCTTCAATAATACCTGTGCAGAAGGCGTGTCAGCCTTATCCCTTTTCTGTAATAATTTAAAATACACATAAATCACAATTCTGAATACCAGAGCCAAAATTAGGGACTTGAAACTCAGATTTGGTTCAGAATTTGCACCATATACTTAGTCCTCTTGATTTTGGTAAAGAGTGTAAACCATATCTCTTGACTTTTGGTCAGGCCTACCCATGAGGGGATCCTGCTTAGCTGTTGTGTCTTTGCCAGTTGTTATTTCTTTGCATACATAATCTGCGGATAATGACTTAAATAAGGAATCTACCTAACCTTTGCCTGTGGGATTTGGTGGAGAAACATTAACAGCTTGAACGTACATGTATGTAATAGATTGCTGTGGTAAGCACTCTACTACTTCACTATGTGTAGATGACCAGAAGAGAGAGTACTCTTACTATTTATTCTAAAGAATTTACAAATAGCCATTTAACTTTGTGCTCCTTGCTAAAATATTTTCTCCTCTTTAACTATTATGAAAAACTTTCAAGTGATTTCCTTTCAGTTTAACAGGAGAGAATGTACTTTAGAGATTGGTCAGGATTAATAGAGCTTTATTTAAAAACTGTTAGCACGAGAACTATTTAATTTTATAAAAACCTCAATTTACAAGTGTAAATTGAATACATGAGTTTTTTTGAAGTATAAGTTGAATAAATAGAATAGATCTTCCTACAAAGGCATGTCACTTGCATACCTCAATGGCTCTGACGACATGACCACTAGAGCAATGCTATGTCTCTTGACATACTTCTGATTTCTGAAACCTGTAGATTACATCCATTGCCAAGAGAGTTTTTACAGAATTGAAAAGAAATGGAAGCTTTCTTCTTCTTTTAACTCTCCATTGGGCAAGGATGTTCTAGATAAAGTGAAGAAATCTCCCATTTACACCTGTTCCCCAACGCAAAACCAAAAGCAAGTCTTTCTCCTCAACAGCACCTGCAATACTTAAGTGGAAAATTCTGCATTTAGTTGCATCTTTCTTAGTCCTCACCCTGTGTCCAGATGAGTCTTCTAAGATTAAAAATTGATACAATTTTCTGATCTTAGTATCTTGAAAATTTTCCTCTCCTCAGGAGAGAGTTATACAAGCAAAATTTACTAGTGTAATTATATTCGTATGTCCTATGCCTGCCTTGACAGAAACTTTACGTGGAAAAGTACCTTTGGAGGATAAATTCCCAAGTTTGTTTTCTCACACCAAGGTGATACTGGGATAGGGAATTCAGGAAAGTAGGTGCTATGGATGGGACACTGCCAGTATGCTAAAATCAAAAACTGGTAAATTAGTCTCAGTCTAGCCATTGTTAACTGAGAAAGGCATGATACAGTATACACTGATAGATAAAGGAAAAATCAAGCAAGTCAAGGGAAGTGATTATTCTCCTCTTCTCAGCACAGGTGAGACCACATCTAGGGTGCTGTGTCCAGTTCTGGCCTCCTCAGTACAAGAGACATGGACATATTGGAGCAAGTCTAGGGAAACGCCACGACGATGCTTTAAAGGCTTGGAGAATGTATCACACAAGGAGAGGCTGAGAGCGCTGGGGTTCTTCAGCCTGGAGAACAGAAAGCTCAGGGGGATCTTATCTGTATGTAAAAATACCTGATTGGAGAGAGGGAATAAAGAACACTGAACTAGACTCAGTGATGCCCAGTGTAAAGAGAAGAGGTAGTGGGTCTCTTGAAACTGATATACTGGAAATTCCGTTTTAAAACAGAAATACCTTTTTTTACTGCAAGGGTGTCCAAGCACTGGAAGAGGCTGCCTAGGGAGGTTGTGAGGACTCCATCCTTGGAGATATTCCAAACCTGACTGGATGCAATACTGAGCAACCTGCCGTAGGTGCCTCTGGTTTGTGCCACAGAGTTTGACTAGATGATCTCCAGAGGTCCCTTCAAACCTCAACTATTCTATTAATCTGTGATACAGATACTACCATCATTATAATTTCTTAGTGTTGACAATAAAGTTTATTGCTGGGGAAAAAAATCAAAGAAGGTGTTTGCAATATTTCCTACCTGTTTGAAGCATTTGATAGGTAAAATCAGACTATTTTAGAGAAGATGACCCTTCAAGAACATCCACAGAAAAGCTGGCTAAGTATTAGGAAGTGTAGTATTCAAGACAGATGGCCTTGAAGTCATTTCCAGACTTCTTGAAGTAATCAGAGAAACTCTGAAGTGCTTTTCCTCTGAGTGACTCTTCAATCTCTTCGTGTTTGTGTTTCACATCAGTTTTTTCTCCCTTTTCACATGAAAAGATGTTCAGCCTCAGAAGAACTGTCCAAACCTGACTTTCTGGTTTCAGATTGCTGGTGGAGCTGTGGCAGTATGATTTGAGATAGTTCCATACTGCTTCTGCTAATCGTGCAAAAGCATGTAGGAAAGAATGCAGATGCAGCCTATCTTTTGCTTTGGCATTATTTAAGTATTTAGAATTTAATTTTCCACTGTTGTCTTCAAGTTTTGTGGTAGAGTAAGGTAAAAAATGCGTTTAGTGTTTACTTGAAGGAATAAAGGTAGATATATTTACTTTGCTTTTCACTCTTGCACAGATTGATGTTTTGAATCTATTTTGAAAACCACCGTGGGTGTCAAAAGAAGGGTCGGAAGGAGAAATTTCCATTCTACTTTTATTCCTTTCCATGCCATTCCATTTTCCAGTACTGCAGCTGGAAAAAATAATTTCCCTGTAGTGCGGAGTACAGAAAGAAGTGAGGCTCTGTTTCTTTTGATTGGAATATTGAAGAAAAGACCACACAATGTACCACAGGGTTTTCCAAGAAACTAGGCAGTTTACATGTAATTGTTTTGGCTTATTAAGATAAAAATGAAAATCATTTTACTTCAAAGAGGTATGCAGTAGTTCCCATGTATGTATGATAGTTCCATTATAAATCAACTAATTTTTGTTGTTCCATAGTGTTTTCCAAATTCCAAATAAAACTTAAATTGCAGTAAACAATACAAATCTATTGTAATTTAATTTTTTAAAATACACTATTTAAATATATATTTAAAAAACAGATTGCATTCAAATGCCACTCAACAGATTTGGAAAGAGAAATACAACTTAAGAAGAGTGTTCTTTGATCCAAAGACTTCATAAGCAGCCAAAAAAAAGGGAGTGGGAATGATGATTATTGTCTCGGTGCATGGTTGAGTGACTAAATCTTTTGCAAATTAGTAGTAATCAATAATATTATTTGGAAGATTTTCCGTTTTTCATCAGATGTATCTATATTTAAAATCACTCTATGGACTAAGTACTTTTGCCATAAGGAGATGCTAGAAGAAAAACAAAAATCTATGAACATGATTCATTACAAGGTCATCTTTATGTGTTGAGTAGGTTATTAATTAACACTTTTTAATTACTTTGTTTCCTTTATTCCAGAGAGCACAATCAGATGAATTAGAAAAAATAGAAAAGCATAGCAAGGCATCCAAGGAAAAAGAAAACGCCAAGTCTTTGGATAAGCCAGAACAGTAAGAACATACTTACAAAAGAACAGTTTTGCTTGCTTCAGAAAACTTTCCCTGCTATAATAAACTATCTAGAGTTGTTACGAAAGAAAAAAACCTACTGTACCTACTGACAGTGACCCATATAATTTTCGTTAATCACTCCTACAGGTTCCTCTATGAGCTCTCGCTAATCCCCAACTTTTCAGAACGTGTATTTTGCATCCTGTTCCAATCAACGTTTTCAGAAAGCATTTGTTCAATCCGTCGCAAACTTGAATTGTTACAGAAACTATGTGAGGTAGGTTGTGCTCTGTGAAAAGGTAGAGCTAAATTTCTGATATTTAATCTTGTTAAGTTGTACTCATATTTCAAAAGTTTTCTCTTTATTGACTTTAAGTACTCATTAAATCTGAAGGATAGCACAATAGAACATTTTATGATTGTAGTTCAACATCAAAGAGAATTTTAAGATTAGCTTTTGGTACTGAACTATATCATTTTTTTGCCATCAGTGCGTGTCAGTGTCTGAAAAACAGCGTACCTTCTCCTTTTGTTAAAACAAAGTCTTCCCACTTCATAGTGATCATATCACTCCTTTCCAAATCAATGCCGCTTCAGTCCACCTTGTGTTTGATTTGATTTCACAAGTGTGCAACTCAGTAGTATCTCTGATTATCTAAAATCAGTTAGGGATAGCAATGTCGTCTCTAGAAGAGACTACTGGAATTTTGTGGTCCTATGCAAAACAAATACATGGGTTTAAGATGCAGATTTCGTCAGTATTTTCATAACTGAAAACTATTTGAAATATTTTATTTAATTGTTTTACCATTTAATAGATGTTTTTATTTGACCGATTAAATGTTTTAAGTGTTCCATGTGGGTTTTTTATCAACTTATTGCAGAATTCTCTCCTAAATTAAGTATAAGATTCACCATATTTTAACATCAGTTAAGGGATTACTGTTTTTTCTCAACAGGTCATCTCTGATAATATTGTATAGATTTCCTATTTTTTTTTTCTAAGTGTCCATTTTGGAGATAACATTCTGCATTCACAACAAATTACTGGTGATATTGTCATACTTCTACATGCTGCAGTAGAAGGTTGTTAATTCGCTATACTTGAGCCTTTATATAAGTATTATTTGTAAACACGGTATCAACATGAGTTTGTCAGTAATACTATTAACAGTAAATATTATTGTGAGTTTGAACAGAGAATTGTTCCTCTTTCTATTTTGTAGATGTTGAAAAATGGGTCAGGTGTTATGCAGGTCCTGGGTTTGGTTCTTGCCTTTGGAAATTACATGAATGGTGGAAACAGGACGCGAGGACAGGCTGATGGCTTTGGATTAGATATCCTGCCGAAATTGAAAGATGTCAAGAGCAGTGTAAGTTGATTCTAAACTTCCCATAGGCCTAGGTGTGTTAAATTCTCAGAAAATTACTTTGTCTCCATTTCCAAGTAAATGAAGGCATGTCAAAGTGAATTCTTGTGTTACTATACTTAGCTGATCACACTTCTACAGTTGGATGTATTTATGAAGAAATACGAAAATGAAGTGTCTCTTTTCATTACTGTACAAACAAAAATATGTTAAATTATGTCTTAGTTCCTAAGATGATATGTATTTGACTTTTGGTACACTGCATAGTTCTAACTTCTCCTGTATTCAGAGGCAATACTATGATCCTTGCACGTAAAAGGTTTGTTGCAGAAGTGGAAGCAGTTGTGAAAGAAAAGTTAACTGATTCAATGCCGATTCAAAATATTTGTGAGAAAAAATATAGTCACTCCTGAAAATGTTTGAATAGACACCCTGAGCATTTCGGATAGCCCAAAATTCATCCTTTACATGCATCATGATTACAGAGTGTGCATTTCACATTGGACCACGGAACCACCCGAGTAAAGAGTAATCACAGCAAGTACTTGTTAACATTTGTCTGGTATAGTCATCTGAGTAAGGAGAATAATAAGTAGACTTGTTTCTGGCGCAGTGCTAAACTGGAGCTTCTGTGTTACCAGCACTTTTTTTGGTATTGGTTATTCTGATTAGGGTTGTGTTCAAATACCTACTTTGGTTTACAGGGAAACAATAATCTTTGGGTCTCTATGGCTGTGATGAAAAGACTCATCTGAATGGGACAGTGGTATGGGAAAGGCTATAGCAATAATTCTTGAGATGTTAAATTGACCCCTACATCTATCTAGTGAGTCATTGTGAAGATCTGCTATTCTGAAAGTGGCAGAAAAAGAAGAGTTTGTTTTCCTGCTTGGTCACTCACTAAATATATGTGCTTTAGCTGCTGGGTTAGGTAATGTGAGCAGACTGTCGTTTACCCTGAGTTGAGAGACCATGTCAGCCATTTGCCTTTAAAGAGGTGGAGAAACTTCATTCTGACGTGCTGGTTTCCTTGGTGATGATGTGAATGAAGCCTTGGTACAATGTGTTTAGGGCAACTTACTTAACTGAACCTTCTGGTTGACTCTAGGTACATCACCAGCTTTAGAACTTGGCTCAGTAGAACATTTAGGCACACTAAATTTGGTTCGGTGACTTAGGTCTTTAGTAAATAATTTGCTGGAAATATGACCACTGAGCTTGCATTTGCAAGATACACCTTTAGTTTATTTGCTACTGATCAGTTAGAAAAATTCTTACAAAATAGTTTTCTGAAACTATCTGAAAATGTGATTCTGTCAAAAATCCCCTTCAAATCAGAGATTTTCTGCTGAAGTTTCATTACAGAGATTACAGAGGGGAAACAATGAGAAAGTTCCCCCAAAGATCCCAAAAGTACCCAAATCTCATTTCAGAAAATAACTATTTGTTTAATCTAATTTTGCTTTGGTTATAATTATAGATTAATAAAAAGATATGAATGTTACCAAACAAGTTGCTTACATCAACCCAGAAACAGTTTCTCTTTTCCTTCTTGGGAAGTTTGAAAATGTAAGGATTCAATTTACAATCAGGTAAATTTCAAAAATCAGAAGTGGCTTACATGAGTGTTATATCTTTCTATTATTTTCTTTAAATGGTACTTCAGAGTGGTTTGGCTTTTAGTGAAGGCAACAAATCAGCAAAGTGTTTTCTGTACTTGACACTAAATATTTCATATATTTGAATTGTCATTTCTGAATTTGTTTTTTTCAGTGAGCTTCAGTAACACAGCAAACTTTATTCTCTTCTATACAGGACAACAGCAGAAGTCTTTTATCTTACATTGTCTCATACTATTTGCGTAATTTTGATGAGGTGAGTGAGAATTAATTTTACTCTTTCAAAATCAAGTTAAAAAAATCAACTTATTAAATTTGCTCTTCTGGCCAAGATGAGGAAATGTACACAAATACTGTCGTGCTTTCAGTTACATATTTTAGTATATAAAATAGTAATGGGCACTACGTAACTGTTAATTTGTGTTTTTGTCAGGATGCTGGAAAAGAACAATGCATCTTTCCTCTTCCAGACCCACAAGATCTCTTCCAAGCTTCGCAAATGAAGTTTGAGGACTTTCAAAAAGATCTCCGCAAAATGAAGAAAGATTTAAGAGGTACTGAATCTAGATTAGGTCCTAGCTATATGTTACCAACATAAACCTGCTCTTATTTTTTGTATCATTTTTAGAAATTAGGTGATAGTATAAAAAGTTGTGTATTTTTGACTCCTCAATTACTATTCTGTTTCCTTAATTTGCTTTTTCATGACCATTTAAACAATAATTTATTATTTTCTGTAGATAACCTGGAGAGGTTATTAAAATAAACAACATCAAACCAAAGACTTAACCAAAGACTATCAAACAAAGACTTAAACCAAGTCTTTTGTTATAAAACCAAAACAAAGAAATCATTGATGTTTTGGGGGTTTTTTTTGGCAAACTGCTTTCAACAAGTCTTTCACCACAAAAAGAATTGCAAAGTGTTGGACCATGTCCATGACAAAAAAAAACATTCGAACCAGATCCAGATACTATCTAGCAGATAAAATATATATGACATGTTGTTAAAAACCTGACTTTACTAAAACATGATAGGCAAAAGAAGTATTTTTTTCTCATGCTTGTGGAATAATTTCTTTAAATGAACTCAACAGGCTTAAAATAAGATGTGTTTGCTAGACTTTAATGAAGAACATGTATCACATATAATGTATTTCTTAATAACATTGGGAACTAAGCACTAAGTTAAAGTTAAGCAGGAGTAGTTTGCACAAATGATGGCTAATACCTGTGATCGTTATTTTTGCTAAAAGTCACTGCTAGATTGGCCAGGTACGTACCATTATGCTAAACGTTGGAAAGAAGAATTCAAATCAATCAGTGAAATGATCTTTGTATTTCTGTTGCTTTCCTGGTTTTGAATGCTATGCATCTAGAGCACAAGGAATTGTTTGGTAAACTATTAGTCCCTGAACAACCTAGAATGAAAGGTTCTCTATTAAAAGAAAAACATGCTTACCCAATGATAAGTGATCTTCCCATGTTGCTTCTGTCAAACTTTCTGTTTGGATGTTTTGAAATTTTTTTTTAAACATTTAGAGGTAATATTTAAAGTTGTATCAAGGTCACTTAGTATGATACTGAGAAGCGAACTGCAGCACCATCCGTTTGCTGCCCTGAAAAATATAGGGGGCAAAAATCCCACAATTCAGCTGCGAGAACTTACTTCTATACTTCTTGCAACTTTCAGATTGTCTGAGGGCTGGTCTCCAAGCTTGCACATAGAGAAGAAAGATGCTTAGGTTTGATTGGAAAAAGATACTAGAATTCAGGTGGATGTTTACAAATGTCTATGAGGGCAGATATTATCCCTCGCAAGTTGACCAAAGATGTGTTTATATAGATAAAAGATTAAATATTTTTAGATCAAGGTCGAAATTTGCACACAGACATAAATCTCTTATGGAATAAATCCACACTGTGCAGTGATCAAAGCAGGGTTCCGTAAAAATGGAAATTACACGCTTCGCTCTGCCATCAGATTGCAGTTGAAATCTTTCTGTGCTTCCAGTCCAGAGTCTCTGTTGTCAGTCTGTTCTGTAGTTAATGAAACTGAAGAAAAACTGCAGACACCGTCACTATTTCCCCATTCCCTTTAGTACAAACATTTCTGGGGACAGCATCATCCCCCTTCTGCATCCTTTCCTGGATATGAAGTGACAATTTTAATACCAGTCTGTAATCTCATTCATGATTTTCTTATCAGCCCTGAGTGATGCAAAATGCTTTGCATTGGCTCTCTTTTCCAAAGAGAAGTGTCATCCTAAATTCAAACTAATTTGTGTTAAAAAAATTTATGACTGCAAGAACATTCATTAAAAATTCTGGGTATTCTAGTACCTTAATTGTTGTAATGCTTTCAGCGAGACAGAATAGCCAAGTTTAATGCCGTTCTTTTTTAACATAGGGTACAAGTTTTAGCTGAATGGATAAAATGACTTTAAAGTGGTTTTCCGCTGCATTTAGGTTCAGTACACTACCAGATTTATAATGCAGATCTCTAACCTTCTGAGTTACTATTAAATGACTGAGCAGGAAGAAGACTGAGCAAATTCTAACAAAATCCTAAATATAATCATCTCCTTTTGAAGTCAGTGAGAGTAAATGAGTATTGAATATTCCTGGGAAATATTATCAACAACTTTAAAGCCATAGAAATAGATGCCCGTGAATGCATTCTGGTTTTATACTGCGAGGCAGACTGTAACCCTGGACCTGTTTTCATCAGTAATTAGATGGAAGATTTCATGAGAAGATTTCACTATTATGAGGGAGAGTGATGTTCGCTTTTTTCTTTATCACTGAAAAACTGAAAATTGCTCGTAGCATTGATGCAGGTGGTATCACCAGTTTAAATGTTTTCTGTCCGTGTTAGTTTCAAATACCCTGCAAACCATGCACACTGAGATCACGCTTAGTACAATGGAGGAGGAGTAGTTTGGTTCACCAAGGAACAAAAGCTTCTGAAGATGTTTTATTTCTGTCTTGAGAGACTTTCCATTATCCTTATTCAAAGGTAAACGTCATCCCAGAGGATCCTTTCATAAAACTATGGGGAGACTTCAAACACAAGAAAAACAAATACACAAAGTAGAGGAAGGTTATTATTTAAAAAAAAAAAAAATGTTTTGTAACCATAACAATAGCAGTTCATTCTAGCAATGCTGTATTTTTCCATGTAAATATGAGCAGCATACACAAAGACAAGCAGATATAAATAATATTTATGGTTCTGTAAAATAATTTTGTTGTCATGCTCTTTCACAGTTCTGAGCTTGGTCTTATGTTTGTGTTAAAGGAGTTGCCATGCTGATTGCTTAGAAAGAAAAAGCACTCATGATGTTCAAATCTATATGCTTTCTTCCTTTTGACTGTGGAGGCTATTGTCCATTCTCAAGTTTTTATGAACTGTATGCCTTACAGTTTATAATTGTTAGAAAATAAAGTCTCTTCTAAGATTTCAGATTAAAAGTGTAAGTCCAAACAACTTTCAGAAAGCATGTTGTGTGCCTGTTGCTTCCAAGATTAACAAGCCAGAAATTTGCATTTTTTTAAATTGAAAAGAAATATCTCCCCGAAGATTGTAGTAGTGGAAGCTACACTAACCATGTAGTATTGAACTTGCAAATTGTTCAGTTTTAGTTTTGTTTTTTATAATAATATAGACCCCAGAGATAAAGTTTATATACTAGATTTTTCTCAAGTAGAAGACCAAAGAACAGGTAGATCCTTTTACTAACAAACCAAGTGAGTTTGGCTCCATCTGTTGCTCCCAGATTTCACAGCTCTCCAGGATTCTCACTTTAGCCTTTTTGACTTCAGTGACATAGTTTGTTAAGCAACTTGATCTGCTTTTGATCTCTCCTGGCTGTCAGCAATGTTCCTTGATGCAGTCATGCCAAGCAATGACTTCTGTTCCTATGTCATTCCACAGAAGAAACTTTAGCACTTGCCACATGACTTAAATCAACTCACCATGTAAAGAAAATTGGGCATCCAGGGTCACAAGAGCAGTGCGTGACTCTTGCTGGTTAAGACCTGTGTTGTATATCTATTATTACCAGTATATTTTTCTTGACACTACAGAATGCTAGAGGTGTGGCAGAAAGATGTGGAAAATGTGTATTGAATCAATTAATGTTTTAATCCTTTCTGATCTCACTCTGGAGGTACAATTGTGGTTTAGGAAAGTGTTGGATTTGTGGCCCGTGAAATTATTCAAGACGTGTATTTAGTTTAGGAAAGAACTAGGACACTAAAATGGCAGTGAGAGTTACAATATTTATGAAGCACTTACGGCAAGTTAAAACTGTTTAGAAGTTGTTCATTGGCTACACATTAACATTTTAGCTTTACAATAGTAAGTTTATTCTTGCAAATCAAAAACTAATTCATCAGTTGTCACATATTGCAAAACTTTCACTGAAGCTCAACTAAAAGGGAATTAGAAACAATGTCAAGCAGAAAATAAATCTGACCAGTAGAAATTTGAAGAGATGAGTAATACCATATAATGCAGACTGCTATAAAATTGAGTTGAAGTCAGAACTTGTTTATACATCATAATGTTGTCATATTTAGTATCTTTGATTGAAAAGTGATGGCAAGTAATAATTATGATAATTAAATATTATTTTTGTCGTGATGCTTTCTTGTCCTACTGTGAGTGTTTACAAATCATTGAAGTCTCCATCGATAAGAAGCTAGGCTGTGTGGCCCAGTGCATCTCTCTGATTTGAAGTAAATGTGACTGAAAATGTTTATAAAGTGTTAAGCGTTTGCAGAACACTTCATATTTTAAAAAGTATGTTCCAAGAAAAGTGCTGTGGTAACTTGGAAAAATACACGTTCCCTATTTTTTCTGTACTTGTTACAGTCACCTAAAATTACCCATTCAACTTGGATCTGCTAGTTGTAGAGATGGTATATGCTTTTGGGTTTAATACCTGCTGTGTTAATAAGAGCACTGGAAGTACTGTATTTTGCAACAGAAAGAATTTTAAAAGTTGAATTTGGGATGGTGTCAGTGTGGGACTGAGAGAGATGGGATAGTAGTAGGTGTGTTATACTTTGAACCCTTACCATTTCTTTCTCACAACTATTTAGATTTTCACAAATCATTCCTCTTGCCTCCATAACGGTTACCCGTAGCACCTAGAAAGAGGCCCCAAACGTGAGTGTAGTCGAGCTGTAGTTTGGGGCGGAATTTTCCACTTTCGTGGCCAACTCTGTGTCTGGGGTACATGGATTACTTTGCAAAATAAGGTTACACCCACTTTCATCCATTCTTTCATAGGTAATACTAAAGTTTGCAGGCTAAAATAAAAAAAAAGTACCATTGTATTTGCACATCATCCTCTCTCTCACACACATCCTCATATCTTTTCATATTCACAAGATGCTTTGTTTCCATCAGAGTTCTGATTATGGGGCTAAGACTTTGGCAACATTTCAGTGCCGCTTCTTGAGCAGGAGCAGTATTAATTTCAACTTCAATTATTAAAGTTAAGTAGTCTAAGTGCCATTTGAAGTCTCACTACAGATGACAGAAAAGAAAGGAATTACTCACCTAAAATTAATTGTCCTCTCCTAAAATTGAGTGCTAAGGAAAGATCTTGAGACTAGTCTGGTGATCTATCTTTTAAATAGCTAAAGTTTGATGAAATGTAGTCCATCCTAA
The DNA here is from genome assembly GCA_013398225.1 of Steatornis caripensis. Classification (NCBI taxonomy): domain Eukaryota; kingdom Metazoa; phylum Chordata; class Aves; order Caprimulgiformes; family Steatornithidae; genus Steatornis; species Steatornis caripensis. The sequence goes on from VZSC01011770.1 coordinate 274,928, forward strand.
GAGGTTTTCCAAAAAACTATTTTTTTTTGTATGTGCTTCTACGCTGGTATTCCAAGCCATTTGAAGAGAGTAACACAGGGGCCGGAGGAGAGAACACTGAAATCGATAAAAAATTGTATTCTTGAGAGTTTGAATTCATTGCCTCATCAGAAACTTTCTGTTTTAAGATACTTTGAAGTGTCTGTGTTTCTGTTATTCTCTGTCAATAGTTTTGATATGAATAGGAATGAAGATTTTTCACAATTAGTAAACAGAACTTTTATTTTTCTTACATGATCCATAGATCCATATTCTGACGGAAAGATGCCTTCAGTCTTTTTTTTATAATAAAATGCCAAATCTCTCAAAGTAATTATTAACAAAATAATACAGCAGCATTAGCAGTTTTGGTCAATCCTACAGTTATTTGTACCGTCCACCTTTACCAAAACAGCTATTGTTTTAACCAAATAAAGTCTTTACTTTTGCCTACTTATTAACAGCTGTGCATTCACAAATTCTAGATGTTTGTTCAGCTGTCCCTGAAAGGGTTAATTGCTGCAGCTACGCGGCATGCAGACTCCTAAACCTAAAGCAGATGTAAACTAAAGCCAGGCTTTCAGTCAATCTGTGAGTCATATTTTACTGTCCTTAAAACTCCAAACAAGGAGCTGTCTATGGAGGCCCTTGAAGACTCAGCAGTTCTTAGTCTAAGTCTTTACAATTCCAAAAAAATAAATAAAAGAATATTAAGAGCTCTTTCTATACTTGTGGCCGAGTTCATCAGAGTTTGTCTTTTGATGAGGCCAGTATTATGTCCTTTTGGTAAAGTCTAAGCTTTCTTTTAAAGTCACAGGTTGCAGCTGCAATGAGTCCGGAAAGCACGGAGGAAGTTCTGAAAACAGTGGTTATGCTGTTATATACTTTTCACACAAGTAGGACGCAGGCACGTCTCCTGTGGGTGTCCGAGTACTCAGAACCTTTGAAAATTAAGGACATAATATCAAAACTTCCTTAAAGACAAATAGTCTGTGAAATCTCAGTGCAACTGCAGCTCTCAAGTATCTTAAACAGTCTTGAAAATCCACCTAAATTCTATAGGACTTCTATAGATAAGTATGTGGTTTCAGAAGTGGTTAACCAAAACAGCCTAATGGATCTGTTAATTACTCATTCAAGATAATTCACAGTTCTGCTTGCTTTTTTTTTTTTGGTGGTTTGGTTTTGTTCGGGGTTTTTTATGTTTTGAGGGTGTTGAAAGAAAAATCATGCTGCCAATTATTATCCTGACCAAAGACAATGCAGTAAGCCTGAGGAGCAGCTGATCATCTGCTCACACATTTTGTTCAAAAAGGCATATTTTAGGATTAGGAGATTTATGCTTCCAAGGACTAAAATTTAGTATGCAACACAAATAGTTGGAAAACATGCATAAAAAGATATTCTGAATCTTGAAAACACTTTTTTCCCCTTGTTAAAAATGTAAGGCAACTATTTTTCATAGTGAGACTTGGGTGCATTTTAGATGACTTACCAGAATCGCTTACTGAAAGCATTAGTACAATGCACATAATGTTTTGCGATTCTTCTTTTCCTTTTTTGTATAGATGTATCTTAATCAATACTGGCTGTTCTGAAACTTACACAGTTTTAGTATATTGACCTAAGTAAAAAAAAAAAAAATCAGGATGAGCAAGCTGACACAGTAGATTGAAAAATGGCAATTAATTGTGTTTTAACATGGAAATAGAGAATGAGATGAGAGTCTTGAGATACTCGATGCAGCTGGAATTGCTAATATTTTAGATCCCTAAACTAGTTTTGAACACGGATGGGCAAAAAGCTACCAGTTTGAATTACCCCAAATTTAGAAGGTCCTCCCCCAAGAATGCATTTGTATTACTTCTCTGGAAAATAAATGCAGTCATCTGCAGCATATGATGTTAGAGAGGAGACAAAATTAGATGGGCTATTGGTCTTTTCCGTTGTTGAGATACTGCTGATATGTTAAAATTGATTTAGAAGATTGGAGGTGTCTCTGCCCAGCCAACTTCTGCTTAGGATTTGAGATCTTAGGAAGGTATAAAATCAGTTCATGAGGACTGGATATGAAGCAATATGAAGAAGTTTGTATCAATCTTTATTCCTGTTTGGGCAATTCCATGTTGCAAGATAAGCTTCTGCCTAGTGCTTGGCCTTTGTGACTGCCTACATGACTCTCGTTTGTGGTGCTCTGAACACCTTTCAGTTCTTTCATTATAAGAAAATTTTGAATCTGCTTAAAGTAAACTGAATTTAGGAACATGCTAGCTTTGTTTAAGGTTTTCGGTCATGTACGCGTCTCCCAAAATGAGAGAATAACTGAACCTGTGAGAATAGGGATGATAACAGAGCAAGTTTTGAGTCTGTTATCAAAAAAAGAGACAAGCTTTTCTTCCAGACAAAACTTTTATAAACTCGTCACAGCAGGTCCCCTTTGCCAACCTATTCCTTTGATCTCTAGGTTGTTTGGCTGGGGTGTTTCATGGAGAGAAATGTGTTCGATTATGAAACTGAGGGGGGAAAAAAAAAATCAGATATAGAGACTGTTGGTATTCTCACATACTTTTCTTTTTGCATATTTTACCTCCACATTACATAGAAGTTATTAAATACTCTTCTGACACAAACATTTACTCAGTATTTTATTCCTTGACTTGGGCAGAAATACTGGTAACAGTCTAGTATTTTCTGTTCCTTTCATATGATCAGCACTTTAATTTCTTCAGTTACAATGAGGAATAACAATACCTCATCCAAATAGCAAGGTTTATACTCTGGTGACAAATTACAGGACATGATAAATGAGTGCTATATCCAACAGATTGTGCAGGGAGACCACGATTCCGGTCTTGATGCTCTGGAGAACTGAGCAACTTAGGAAGAGCTTACAGGCCTGTTAATTCTTTAATGAAGAAAACAGCTGATGAACTAGTCTGTTCTAAGCATACCATACTGATATTAGTATGGTAATAATGACAGAATTTGTCCTATTTTTAAAAGTTGGATGCTATGTATGACATCTTGCTTTCTATAAAGCAAAAAAGGGGATTTTTTCCTGTGTTTTTTTCAGATTTTAAATGACTTAGACATTGTTTGCAATCCAGGAATAGGGTCCGAAATTGATCTGTTACTCTTCTGAACATCACTGATTTTAGTCTTTTAACAGGTGGAGTGGGGGAACAAAATAAAAAACCTCCACCAAAAACTGGAGAAAGCTATCATTAACTGCAATTCCTTTCCCCCACCCCACATACATGCACAAACAAATCAACCATGGAAGAGCTTCCAGTATCTCAGTGGTTAAAGAACAGACGTTTCATTCTGACAATATTACATGTTTTTCTTTTCCATAGCAAGTTGAATATAAAGGATAGTATTTCCCTGCATTTCCTTATAGACTTTGAAAAGGGACTGCTTCAGGCTATTGGCATGGGTATAGTCTAAGATTTTTGGTGAGTATATATCTTCATAAGATCTATACTTCTCTCAAATCAGCTGAGAGATCAGGAGTTCACCATGAACTGCAGACTCTACTTCAAGAGAGTACAGTGTTGTACTATGAAAAACATGTAATCCATATTCTGGAAAAAGGTATGGAATTTTGGTGATGGTAAATGTTATGGTGGGTTCTGTAACATGTTTCAGCTCTGCCACTTATTGCTGAATAGGAAAAAAGAATAATAGAAATTCTGTATGTCACCATCAGTATGTTTTCCTTTGAAGAATAGTACATAGCGTCTCTATTCTTTTGCCTATCATACGCTGTAAGAAAATTCATAGTCATTTGGATCCCCTCCCCTATTTCAGACGTGTTGAATAACATTTCTTTGAAAATTACAGACTTGTCTATGTGACCTTATTTGTTGGGGTTTTTTGGGGTTTTTTTTAAGTATTGCTTTTAAAGTATTACCTGTTTAATTAAATATATTCATGTTAATTTTTTTTCCTAAAAATCTGCTGGTATTTATTTCTATTTTGCTCTAAGCTTAAAATTTTTTTTTTTAAACACTGACATCGTTATTGTCACCCTGGCTGTACTTGTGTGGACTTACCAATTATTTGAGTCAGTCTGCTTTTCTGTATATGTGCATTTTAAAAATTTGTGTCTCTAATTGTCTTTGGTATATTCACAACTATGAGAAAAAATTTTTAACCAGTGTCTATGAGATCTGAAGCTCCAAAGATTTGCAGGTAGGTATGGATCTACAGTGGGTTGACTGATCAGCATTTGCCAAAATTAATGAACCTTTGGATCTTTGTCTTTAATTATGTTATCTTTAACTGCTGTACCCTACTCTTTTGGATATATCATTAGTTTCTTGCTGTAAATTAGAGACTGGTGTTACTTACCAGATTATAAATTTGTGTTTGCTGAAGTAAGAACAAGATGACAACTGATTTTTTTTAAATTTTTTTTTTTTTTCCCCTGAGACTCTTTTAAATATTACAGAACCACGTTTTTAGGGCATATAATGGTGACACAAGTAAGGTTACTAC
>VZSC01011770.1:279597-357920 GCA_013398225.1 Steatornis caripensis
GTCTTCAAAAGCAGACTACAATTCTTATCTGTAGAGATTTGGATTGATGTAATTCTAGACATCATTTATATTTAAAGGAGATAATAATGATAGTACGTTCTGCTGCTTCAAAATGTTTTTTTTTAATGTCTAACCAGTCTTCTGTATTTAAAGACATTGTAATAATCCTGTTTTGCTGAAGAAACCCAGGAGGGTAAACAAGAAAAATACATTTTTTGAAAGCGTGCATTTTTACTGAAAATTTTGAGGCAGAATCAAGCAGGATTCATTTCTGTTGAATGATGGGAACTTATCACAGCCTAAAGAGATTTCCCCTATAATACAAATCGGAGCTTAATATTCTCCTGAACTGTTACTGTCAATAATCCGTGTCAGGACTTCTTCAGGCTCCAGCTTCTCTGTTCTGGTCTCTAGTGCAATAAGAACCAAGCTGTCCTTCTCCAAGGTCTCTCGTGGAGTTTAAGCCATGATAGCTATACTCTTATACTCTTTCACTTTAATAACTTTGCACTATTACTTTTGAACAACGCAAGGCACGTCACTACATCTGTGGTTTTAGCAGCTATGAAGCCCTCATCTGGCTTTACTCACTAAAGTAAGGTCCTTCCTACTATTTGGTGCAGATTTTGCATCTGAACTTTGTTTTGATTCAAGCACTGTCACCTGGGGCCAGGTATATCAACATGGCCTGGGATCTGAGTTTGTAATTTTGTTCCCATATATTTCAGCCCCTGAAACTTGTCTTTCTCCTTCAAAACAATTGAATACTTCTGTTAATTTTTGCTACCACTCATTTAACCTAACACACTGGCTGCAAGTTACCTGTATATTTTGGTCAAAAACATTAGACTGGGAACATAACTGTTCCTGAATATATTATTGTAGTGTTTGTGCTTGAAGCAGTGTGTTTGAGGCACATATTCCAGTGGATTCACTGGCTGTACATTAATTTGTGACATTTATTAGAGTATGTAGATCCATACCATGATGTGTCATCCTAAACTAATCTGTTACTTCAATTTCAGTATGTGAGACAGAAGCAGCAAAAGTTTATCAGCTATCACTAGAAGAGCACCTCCAGCCTTTCAAAGACAGCATGGAGCAATTCATTAGTCAAGGTAAATAATGAAACGTCACTTAACCTTTTCATGACATTTCAAAGGAAAGTTATGGGAACAATGTTTATACGTTGTGGGAAAGGGACTGTTTATTTTGGCATCATAGAAAGATGTGGATTAGTTTAATCAGATGCCACACGGTTCTAAAAGATTTGCAAAATGATTCTGTTGTACTGTAGGTGACTCACTCTCTTTTGCATGACAGCAAAGACAAATGCTATTGGCTTGAGTGTGTGATCTTCTGATAAGTTCAACATTCCAGTAGAAAACAATTTTACAACCTTCGTCCCTTGAAAAATTACAGAAGCTGGATCTGTTTCATTAACTTCTTTCCAAGGAGATAATTCTTTTGTATGCGCCAAAAACATGGAGTAAGCATAGCAAAAGTAGTTAAAGGTTTTCCAGATATAAGGCAAAACCATATGAAATTCTTAGATGTGATTAGTGGAAAACACTGCATGAGACAATATATTAGAAATATCCATGATGAACTGGTATCTTGAGAGCTAGAAGGAAAACACTTTAAAAATTAAATGGCTATGCTTTCAATGCTTTACTAGACCCTTCTTTTGCAAGACTGTAGAAGATACAAGTAACTTTAATTTTTAACTAGTGGTATATCAGAGCATCCCTTGAAATACTACTCTGAAAGAGTATACTCTCTATTGACGAATTCACTTTTTGATACAAGTTAGAACTCAATGCATCAGGGTGACAATGGCCTGATGAGTACACCAGTGTAATTTTAACTTTCTTGACCGTTTTGCTGCTCCTTCAGCTTTGATATTGCCTTTTATAATAGAAGACAGACCTGTTATCTCCTGAATGGGTAAGCTATGTGAAAAGTCAGTTTCTAGTGCTGGTTCAGCGGAGCTGTCAGTAATTTGTTAGCCTAGAGCTGTGTTAATGAGCTGCCGTGTATAGAAATAATTATTAACTGAATATGCATTATGTTTGAGAGGCCAGTCAGATATTCATTTATCTCTTCTTGGTTAGAATATCCAAGATGACCATCTATCCAAACATTGTAACAAGTGGAGTACGTGTGTTCTAGCATATACTGATCCACGCTATAGGACTGTCAATTACAGTGAATAAATTGAGAAAAAACACCATTTTGAACCATCAAATGTGAACTAAGACAAATGTCTATTAGCCAAACCTGGTAAACAGGATGTTGTCTCCAGCTATAGTAGCTATGAACTGCTTTAAAACTGGATTCTGATTATGTACGTGATATATAAATCTTACATTAGTGGCATGATTAAACATGTAGCAAGTGTTTTACATTAGGTTTATATTATTACTTATATAGATAGGGGACAATCAAATCACAAGTAGGTCTGAAAGAGATCACTAATGGTATACTGTAAATCATGCCATATGTTTGCATATTAACCTTAATAACAGAGTAGAAAATCAGACATGAGTATTATATTTCATCAGATGTGTATCTGTTAAATTTCTTTCACTTCTTTTAGAGACCATACCTTTAGAAGTATCTCTCTACTTTAGCTTACTTTATGATTTCTGACTATGACTTCCAGAGCATAATTATATATAAGCTGTATAGTAATCTGTTCTGTTTTTGCAAGGATATGCGATATCCTTTCTTGATTATGTGTCTGTATTTTAGGAAAGTGGTGAAAAAAAAAAGAAAAAATGCTTTTCATCCCTTTGCTGTGGGATCTTTGCTGTGTTCCCATGTTAACAGTGGATATTGTCAGGTGGTTGACAAAAGGAGAAACCCATAAAGTTAATAAAAATATTTTTATCGCATTTTAAAGAAAATAATTGGAAACGTGTATTGTGAACACAGTGGAATGTGACTAAACAGTTTCTACATTTCTTTAAAACTGTATGGCACATTTTGCAGAATTCTGTCCCAATGTAAGAAAGACAAAGGTTAACATATAGGAGAAAAGAATCCCTGGTTAAGTTCCAAAAATAAAGTAATTTTAAATACCTTTCATTATGAAATCCTTTGTTTTTACTTCATGGGATTGAATTCAGACTTGAAAGAGGCCATGTTTAAAGCAGGATTTCTCTTTCCTGTTCAGTGTTTGACAGGCTTTTGATCTAGATATTTTTTCTAAGGGCTTTTGTTGTTTATGTAGACATAATCGATGAGTCTTTTCAGCTAGACTGCACACATGATCATTTAGAAAAACAGAGGGACAATTCTTGGCACCTTTTGGGGATTTGTGTTTATATAACATATGCTCTGGGCAAAGGAAAATGAAGCTTTAAGTTTTTATCTTTTCAAGTTCCAGTTTCTCTAAAGTCAGAAAAAGTTTTAACTTATAATTCAGATGAAAAGCATTTTTCATAAGGTTGAATAATTTGGCATGTTTATATGATGCCTTTTCAAAGTAGATAACTTGTGTGCATAATGGGACCCAAAAGTTCAAAGTAGTTAGTTATTTACAGCATATTCACATACACTTGTTGCTAGCAGCTAAAATGGAAAATGGTTTTCCCATAGGCAAGAAAACTTGAACATCAAATTAAATACCCTTGGCAAGGGGTTAGAAAGGCATTGCTTTATAAGAATAGTTAGTCTGGCACATTTAAATAACTTTGAATTAAGTTACTGTAACTAGTCTATCTGATTGTTGCTATTGATGTATTAATAAAAAAACCTTTTTTTAACATTAACACTTTTATTAGATTCATCAGCGACAAAAAAGAGGTTGCATATTACTAGCTCACTTGTAAAGATTGCTTCTTTTGAAAGATAAAGAAGGGGAAGAGGCAAGAATGTGTTCCGAGTTGTAACGTTTTAGATGAAAATGCTAGTGGTATATATGATAGAGGCTATTCAGTATTTGCCTTGTCAGCCTAGTCAGTAGGCTAAATAATCAGCATATTCATTAAGATATGCAAATTAGTGAAAGGGTGCCAGTCCTTTTTCTGATGAACTTCAGGGTCATTCTTAAAATGATCATTCTGTTTAACAGAAGATCAAACTACCTGTCCTATCCTCTCTACACTGGGTTAGTGGATATTTGGAAGCATGCTTTATCCTATGCATTTGATTTCTGAGGGTCTGTGTGCCCCAAACCCTCCAAGGCAATCTTTTCTGTTCTGCCATGTTTTCTGTCCTCTTTTTGGGTCCACATGCTGCAAATCGTCAATCACAAGGTATATAATGTGGGGTTTTTGTTTTCAGAAATGTGAATGTTTTTTTCCTGAAATTCTTCATAGTCATACGGTTTGAAAAGGGAAAAAGGGGGGAAAAAAGCTACTTAGAAAAAGGAGATTGGAGAAAAATTGTTGGAAAATAGAAGACATTTAAAAATTACTTTGTTTTGTTTGTTACATATTTCTAACCATTTCTTTCAGGGTTTCCAGCATTTGACTAATATAAAATTCAAGCATGAAATTTAGTAGACAGTAGTCCTTTTTCAATGAAAAATTATTCAGACCAAACTGTAGGAATTTTAAAAGTACAATTTGCATCTCTGCAATATAGGGTATATATCCACTGAAGTTTTCTGTCCTTGAGATACTCCCCACAAGTTATCACAATTTGAGTAAGAGAGATTGCAAAGGAAAACACTATTTGGGAACCTTGTCTCCTTTGTTCTGTATGTAGTTGTGCATAGATACGGAGACAAAAACATCAGAGATAACATCCACCAGTTTAGAAAGCTTCAGAAATCACTTATTTTCCTGGGGGAAATGTGTCTGACACACGGGACGGTGGGGAAATACTGAGGGCACTAATCATCATGCAATTTGTAGAGGCATTTCTTTAGCAGTTAGTAATCCTTTAACCTTGTCCCCACTTGATAGGATAGCCAGCTCATGTTGAAAGAATTGTGTGTGCATGAACCACAAATGAGTCTCAGTCCCCATGTTTTAACTGTGGTTAACTTTGCAGTGAAAAGCAGTCTTTGGGTGTTTGCTGTTGGGACTCCACCTAGGCTGTACATTCTTGTCAGCCTGATAAGGCAGGAAACTTATGATAGGAGGCAGCAACTATCACTCCCTCGGAAAAGTAAGTCTGGTTTGGGAACTGGGAAGAGGCAATACATTGGAATAACAGCTTTTCCACTGAGATCCTATGAATTGTGCAAATGTCACAGACTTCGAATCTGAGCAAGTCATCCAATATCATATTCAAAAGTCAAACTAATAGAATTAGTTTTAGAGTTTAGAAAAAGCATTACGGTGTAGGAAATTTAGGCACTAGAATGCATTGTTTGTAGAACTAAAAACATAATTTTCCGACGTTTAGCTAGTTCATCTAAAAACATTGGGAGTAATTTCAGTGTGATTGTAAGTTTGGGAGGACGAGGTAACTATTCAACCTTTGGTTCCTTCTAGTCTTATTTTGCAAAATTCTGCAGTTCTGCTCTCATTAGTGAATGTCAGCCCCAGGTTTCATTCTGCTGGACCCAAGAATAGAGATTCTTCTCCAGACCCCAATTCTAGCCGCATCCTCATGATCTTGCAGAATAAAGATGCTAAAATTGTCCTCTTGGGTGAACTGTCTGTTACCATCTCCCTCTTTTGCCAGGAAGAGCATTCAGGAATCCGGTTTCCAAACCGTTAGTAAATGAATGTATAAATCACAAAGTGTGTTGTATTTATCACTGTAGCTGCAACCAGATAGTTGGCCGTGACTTGTTCTTTTAGGTCAAGCAGCAAAAGGCTGTGCATCATCAAATGATGGATTGTGAATGAGACTAAAGCATTAGACTGCATCTTGGATGGCTGGGTTCAGTTCCTGGCTCCAGCAGTACTGTAGATGATTGCGAAATGAATGCTGCTAGGGGAATCTTAATTTTGGCATTTTCTAACCCAGAATGATTGATTTTGCAGATTCCATTTTCATTAAATGTTGCTTTTATAATTTGATTAATATAAGGGAGAACATATCAGTAGTTCATAATTTTTCTAAAAATAATTTGAGAAAGTATGACTAAAATATGATTAGGAATATATACAAATAAATTTTCATTTTTCTTTTTTAAGAAAATGCACAGAACATTAAGGGGTTGGTTATTGGTAGAAATATTGGTAGAACATGAAGAAATTAACTTTAAATATTATTATTATCAAAATATACTCATTACTAAGATTAAAGAAATAGGAGTTTTTTTCATTTTAGAAGAAAATGTTGGAGGGATATGAAGAGCAAGAAACATAAGTCACTAGAACAAAAGATTCAGGAATTCACACTTTAAAAAATTAATTCCATGAATGTTTACATTTTTATGCTAGTCGTCTTTTTGTTGGATTATTGAAAGAGCTTTTAAACTTGTTCTTTGAGTGCTGAAAATATTTTTTTAATCTTACACTGACATCTTAATGCTAATAAATAGTTTAATGTCAGTATTGTATAAACTTCTCTCTACCTCAAATGTCAGCACCTCCATTGGTGTGCATTATTACATAATAATCCTAATTCAGATTCTGTTGTATTTGTAGCACTAAAGAGGCTTCACTGAATTAACCTCACTTTGCCTCAAAGTCTATGAAAGGCCAAACCTTTGGACTGCGGCTGGCAGCTGTTTGTGCCTTTAGCACAGGACCTCATTTAATTGGTTTTGTAGGCATCAATACAATGGTTGCAGGGAGTACGTGTGTGGTAGAGTAGAAAAGGTATTGTGGCATTACTTCGGAACAGATCGATGCATGAATGTCACGATAATATGATAGAAGTCATCCACCCCAAGGTATTCTGAATAAATGCTGCAGATTACTGAAATTACCAAAAATCTTGTGGGTAGTTAGGGGAGAAAAAGTTAATTCACATTGTAAATCTCTTCTCCAGTAAAATCCAAAACATGTTCAAGTAACATTGATTTTACCACATAGTTCTTGGGAGGGAAAAGGAAAAATAAGAGGAAGACATTAAAGCTCAAGTAAGAGTACATAGCTCCTTCATTAGCCCTAACCACTATGGCATGACATGTTGTTCAGCACTGCAGAGTCCAGGCTCACAGCTGAACAGCCTTGCTTTTAAACTAGGCCTGAAACCTCTTGCGGTATCTTTACTGTACCTAATAACATACATTTAGTCCTAGGTATGCTAGCTAGCTGCACATCTGCTTAGTGCTTAGTCCTGACGTGACAACTTTGAGCAGTGTAGGATTTTAGAATGAGTAGGAAGCAACACAGGGTGAGGAGCTCAAAGCTGCACATGAAAGAATGCATTTTACTTCTGTGGATGTGACATACGACAGCCTTATAGTGAGCAGTCGCTGAATGCTCATAACTAAGTATGATGGAGTGATTTTCTTCGTTTTTTTTTTTTTGAATTGTTGGATCTGGGTCCCACTTCTCCCTCTATTCAGCTGACAGCAGATGCCTTCTTTCAAAGGGTGGCAAATAACCCATCTTCTTACCAGACTGCTGCCTGAGATGGGCTAAAAGAGGACACACAGCAAAATGTGGAGAGAGTTCACATCTTGAAACACAGCATGTATGAGGGCTAGATAGGACTTGTGCTGAGGGTTTTTTTAAATTATTAATTAATATAGTTATTAATTTGAGAAGTCAGCCCCTTTATAGAGTCTGTTGTTGTTAAGTTTAAGGTTTTTTAACTTTAAACAAAGCTAAATTTTCAATGCTCGTGTATTCACTGAGAGTTTAAGCTTTGGTTCCATAGGTCTTGGTTATGATCTATGGTGCTAGCACATAATTTGAGTTGTTCCTCTTGTGTGAGAGTTGTAAAATCATTGTGAAGTGCAATTGCTTGTAATCAATATGAATCTGTATGTGTTTAACTTAGGTGTTGAAAAAAACGGGAACAATGTCATTGGGAAAATGTCCAGCATATTAGATGCCCTATCCCCAGTTATCTTCAAGAAACTGGGGTCTGAATTAAGTATTTAAATGTTCTTTTTATATATGTGTGAAAATCTTAGAAAATGGGGGAGAGGGAGTGGGTATTCGTCATGCTCACACCCTTCTATGAATTTGTCATAGGAAATACAGATGGATGTAAGACTCTTGCTAGGGTTCTCAGAAGAAACGTTGCTTGCGTCTCTTGCAAAACCTTCTTAGCATGAGCGTACCCGGTAGTAAACCATCCAAATGTACTTGGATCTTTGTTCAGTGTAAATAGAAATTCTCGAACTATAGCAACGTAGCTCTAATGAGTCATTGAAAAGGCATTGTATCTGTCAAAAAACCCAAAAAACCTGGCTCCACTTGAAAGTTAGTGGAAAGCACATTCATAGCTAATTATAAACAAATACTAGTTAACACTTTAAATGAAAAGAGAGGAAAAAAGCAAAAATATTTAGGACATAGACAAGCAGATGAAAGGATTCTTGTTGCCTTCCATCTGAGATTACTTAGATGCATTCCTGTATTCAATTACCTAAGAAGATGTGATATTCCCTTAAGAGAGATCAGGAGATCAGCAGGGATGGCAGTTTCGTGCATCTTTTTACTCGTAGCCCTTTGAAACTGGTTTGGCAGAAATAGCTTACATTGCAACAGGATTTGGGGCCAGTTGGTGACTACAGACAGTAATCACTGGGTCAAGATCATACCACAAACCAACAACAAAACATTCTGGTGGAACAAAAGCTGTGAGAGGGCATTTGAATGCTGTTTGAGTAGACCTACACGGTCTACATGGAATAATTTCTAAATCGGAACCAAAGAGTCAGCTTCCTTTGTGACTGTGCTTGTCTAGCACATTTGTGCACAAAGGACACTGATAATTCTTAGTAACTGTTAGCTTTGAGTCTATTTTTCTCATTAAATTCCTGGTATTACTGCATATTTAATTTTAAGCTTAAGTTGTAATGCCTTTCTTTTTTAACAAAGCCACTAAGCACGAGCCCCTGTCACCATTTGAAAATTAACGATCATCTAACTTTTCTTTACAATATTCTCCAAAACCCGGTTCCTTTTTGGTAGCTTCCATCTAAAATGGCTACTTAGTTCTTCCCAGTGACACTCATGTCCCCAACAACATTAGTCTTATTAAATAAAACATGCAAAGAGAAGAAACAATAACAAAAACCAAAAATTGAGGTAAAACATATACAGGAGTCTAAAGGGGGGAAGAAAGAGGTTTTTCTCAAGAGCTTTCTACTGTTCCTGGTGTCCGCTAGTCTACTTTGGTATTTCAAGGTATTTCAAAACACTTGAATAGCATGCTGATTGCCAAATAAAATAACTTTAAGTATTATTTTGGTGTTTTCTGCGAGCATTTAAAAGTACCTGTACAGCTAAGGAGAATGGAGGAATTATCTTGGGAGCTCTGGCAGAGGTCTTGTAAACTTGAACATTAGACCCTAATAATACCAGCGTAACTACATGCCCTTGCTTGTGGCAGTGGTTCATCCAGTATTTACACTCTCTGTCTTCACTTTCTTTCTGTCCTGCTGTCATGTGAGATACCTACAGAAGGTAGGTATCCTCACGGCCTCTGTCAGGCACCTCAGGTCCTCAGATCTTTGTGGAGCTGGGTCAGCAGAGACAGATGAACTGCCTGACATTCCATACACTTTTTAAGAAAGTTTGCCCCTCAATTTTGTTTTCAGTTTTGTTTTGTTGGGATTTATTCTGAGTTTGTGGCTCTGCCAGAGGAGATATTTGGTATATTTTCGAAGACCCAGCTACTATTCACTCAGCATCACTGTGGAAAAATGAAAGTCCTCTTTAAAGATCCTGGTAAATCTGCAGCAAGAGTTTGTGAAAGTGTTAGAGATAGCTTTCTTTTCTTCAGTAAAAAGGGTTTCTAAAAATTCCACTGCTTTTCAATAGTATGAGTATATCACAGGGGCAGAATAGTCCCAGTTTAAAACAGTCATTGTAAGTCTTCGACCTCCCAGCTAGTTTTAGGTCAAACATTTCCTAAGATTTTTTTTAAATCCTTTAGAAGAGACACTAAAGAGTGAAATGTCACACTTGTAAACAAAAAATTGCAACAACCGATAGAGACAACAGACCTTATATGCAGTATCTGTCCATACAGAAAATAGTCTGTACATACAGAAAATAGATACATGCACTTAAATCACTTTTTAAAAAATCCGATTTAGTTCAGAAGGTGTAATGGTTAAATTTGGAGGAGACTAATATAGACAATTTATTGGACTGAAAATGGGAAAATACTTGGTAATGTTTTTAGTCCAGAGAGTGGCTTGATTCCTGCAGAGATTTTAGTATAATAGGTCTGAAATGTCCCTTGCCATTGAGGTCAGAGGGACAATTTGTGGTCAAAAAATGGCTTTTATGTCCTTACCTTTGAACCACTCTTAATTTAACCTTGTAGGCTTCTTAAAGAAGAAAAAAAAAGGACTATTTGTAGAAAAGTGATTTATACTGTTCTTCTAAAGGCCATTATTTTCTAGAATGCGTGTGTATACTTCTCACCTTCAATTTTGTGAGATGCTTCAGGCTTTCAGAAATGCGTAGGTCACTTTAGTATGGCTATTCATATATATGCCTTTGCAGAAGTTTATGTGTAATCTTTGCAGGACTCTAATCTAAAAGAATTGGAAGAGCAAACACATGGAACAATCACATGTATCATTCTGGAATGTGGGTATATGCTGATAACAAATTAAGTTAATTAAGTTAGTTAGATTTGGTTTGTGAGGCCTTGTTTGAAAGCTCATTTTGAATTGCATGAAATCAGGTTTTATGTCCCAATTATAAAACATCAAGCAGTAAATTTAAGCAAACACACAAAGTGATAGGATAGGAATTAGAACATCTGCTGTGAGTAAATTTTGAAGAAATACATATACGGTGTAGTTAAAAGAATTGATTGAAGAGTCGTGGATATAGTGCAGTCCTCATGCTTGGTAAGGAATGACACAGGGAGGAAGGAATGTACTTGAATTTTGACCAGATACGTAAAGTATTCAGGAAGTATAGACCTTGCTTTAAAGAGAAACCATCTTTAAATAACCTGAAGGTATCTTAATGGAGAAAGCAGGCAAACAGTGGAATACCGTTCAACAAGAAGGCATTAAAGATGTTTTCAAAAGAAAAAGTGAAAAGGTAACTAATTCAATATATGTTGTAAATAGTAGATAAGGCAGCTTTGCTCCATAAGAGGTCACTTTCACTCTAAAACGTTCTCTTTTTTGGTATGGCAATGTTTTTCAGTATGACCTGAGGTTATTTTTCACCTATGTCCTTTTAATTAGATTTTACAGAATGCCTTCAGAATTATGAAAGCTGCATATAAAGCCCCACAATATATTGAGTGTATGCAGACAGAGATATAAAACTAAGTTTTACCTCTACTTACTGCTGCGTTACATGAAATAAAGGGGCTAGTATTTCCTGGTATGATATAGTCTTTAACAGATTTGGAGCAGTGTTTTTGGAGGTGGTTTAGTGTTAGTGTCAAGGATCAAGACAACTATTCTTAGCAGGAGGTTGGAGAAAAGATGATGAGTCAATAAAATATGGAATATTTTCATTTGGGAAAGATAAGTGACCTGAGAACAGGAACTTCTACGTCTGTCAGAAAAGCCTACAAGCTGACGGATTCTTAATATATACGAAAGCAGATCTGGGTACTGGATGACTATAAGACCTCTTTAAATGTCAGAGAGAGAAATTTCAATGGCAGAATGGAGCCTCAGATGTGCTCAGCTGCCACGGTATCCCTGGAAATGACCAATTTTCCTGTTATCAGCCATTGCCATGGTAGGATCACTGTGGAGTGGGTAGGGATTCTCTCCTTTTTACTTTACCTGTTGGAGGAGTTCTGTTTTGTAAAGGAAATACATTTTTCTCCCAAGACTGTACTCCTGAGGTGGACACCTTTCAGCTAGTACTTAGAACATAATCGATATAGGCTGCCAAACTGGTACCTTTCAGGCACTCGTTACAGTTGTGATGAACTGCTTTGGAGGAAGAAGTGACAGTAAAGATGCTTTATATTGAATGAAATGGTAAACTCTCATGCACTCTGGGACACTTCAACTGAATCTGTCATAACTGATTTTTTTTTTCCCCTCTTCTACTCAAACAGGAAAAAATTAGTTGAAAGCAGTTTACCAATGGGACGATTAGTATAGAGCAAAATACCAATAACCACTAGTATCTGTTGGTCATGTTAGTGGCCAGTTCCAGAAATTATAGGAATGTCCAGCTGCTTCAACATCTAATAGTTAGTCCATTGTATCCAGGTGATAGTAAGACTTTTGTGGTTTTGATAACGGGAGGCTTTCTTCCCTTACTTGTTAAATCTCAGTGCATGTCTTTGACTATCCATTGTCCACAACTTTCAGATATTTATTGTAAACTAGTGCAGAAGAAGTCATCTGAATATTTTATTGGGACAGGGACAGATTCCCTGAGTGTACATACTGTATTTTTTTCCACTGGTGCTGCCTGTCATCTTGTGGAAACAGAATTGTTTTCGTACTGTTCTTTAACTGCATATATCTAGAAAAATGAGAAAGCAAATCGATTGCAAGTCAGATTTACACTTGAATAATATCCTTTTAACAACATGCAAAAGGTTTAGAAGTGTCATCATGTATTTGGAACAGACTACAAGGGAATTCTGTTTTAGAGAAAATTCTTTCCCTGCAAGGCTCTGTTTAATGCCAAAGGGTGATCTGATGCAGGCTGAAATCTCTCTGTGTGGGTATAGTAGCTGCCTTACACATACGTACTTACTACTTTTTAAAAAAAATGTTATTACATACACCTGCATGCTTCAGAGATTCTCAAGATTCTTTTTCTTGTGTAATACCCATTCTCTATGAAATGATTAAAAGTACAGATACCAGAAGCTTTGGGGTTTTTTTTCCTTCTTCTCTGGACCATGGTAACTTTCCTTTTTAATTGAAACAAAACTTGATCCGGAATAGGGACATTCTGACATGCTTTGATAAACGTAGTATATGTTGTGCTTGCACTCTTTCGATAAGTAAATTACGGAATATTTACTCCATTGTTGGTGGGTAAATAATTGTTTGCAATTATGTGTGGAATAGTGAAATAAGGAAGAAAAAAACCAAACCTAGGCAGCTCAGATGATCGTATATCCAATCAATCTTTGAAATTATAAAGAGCGATATTCTATGAATAAGATGTATGTACTAGAAGACTGTGCGTTCCAAAACTAGGCTGGAACATGCTAGCCTCCATTTCCAAGCATTGTTTAACTAAGAGGAGTCCAAATTACATTTTTGAGTAATAGAATTATTTATTTTAAATGTTGTACCTGCAGATACATAGTGAAAGTGTTAATGCAAAATTAGATATTGGATCTCACTTCATCTAGGGAGTTTGTTGTGCAGTTTCTCCTGTCTTGCACCATATGGTTTTACAAGTCATACCTTGACTTTCGGGATTGAAGTTGAAGAGAAAAAAAAAATTAATGAAATTCTGTCAAAGCTGCCAAGTTTCACCTGGTTTCATATCCAAAGCAAGGCAAGGCATTCAAGAAAAACTGTAAGTCAGCCCAGATTCACTCAACACTGGGCCCACGTTCACTCAAAAGGCTTGCCAGCCCTCACAAACCTTTTGAAGAATCTGGGCCGACTTTCAAGTCAGTATTGAAACCTGTAATCAGGCAAGCTTCACGTGCTCTTGAATTTCCTTGAGAGCATTTACCCAGCTCTCCCTCAAGTTTTCTGTGGCTCGCTGGGATTTTTTTCATTTTCAGCAAAACAATGATGGGCCCCGAGTCTTCAAGTAATGGTTACTCAATACAGTGTTTGCTGCTGCAAACATCCAGGCGCTGCTCACCCTACTCAGCAGACTACATTACTACTGATAAAAAGCATCTGCAGCATCATAGCTGTGATCCTTGTTCTGACCGGGGAAGTAATAGGGAAACTCCGTTTGTGTATCGTTGCTACAGATTTCACGTGTCTGTTTTAGTGTTAGTGTATGTTTGTAAAGTGCTATTGATTGAAAACACTGTAACAGAAGAACTGTGGTTATCTTTATTCCCTCATTATTCCATTGCCTTTCTCATTTTTGCCAATTTAGAATCAGGATTTCCTTTTTCAAAGGTGGTGTGTCTACAATGTAGAAAAATAATTTTAATGAATTATTATTGTAGAGCTATGTAGGGAAGGTGGAATGAAAAATAGCTTAAAGGTTTCTTCTTATTTAGATTTCTCTATGAATTCTGTACCGTTGATATTGGTTTCCAGGACAGTTCACTGACTCTCGGGAATCCTAAAATTCTGCTTGCAAATTAGCAGGCCAGGAGTCCAGCAGACTGAAAAGGGGAATCAAGTTCCACACTAAAAATCTTTTGGCTAAAGCATGCAGATCTTAAATGTGATTTAAGTTGTGCTACCTGAATTGACTGTATAAGTGTAAATCTCATCTAAGCACACATGCACAGAGCAGTTTGTACTATTGCTTTGCATGTTGGTGATGCCTAAATTAATATGCATGTTCTTGTAGATTTAGTGTATAAGAATACTCAGTTAAGTGAATCGGGTGCAAAATAAAATACAAGACAACACATGAAAAATAGATTAATTTTTCACCAATGTGTGGCAATAACAGTTTCATATTTTTTGTTTCCTTCACATGATCACCAAATGATAATTTCCTTCATAAAAAAACAGTCCTCTTTTCAATATGGGCTCACTATCTTCACTAACCGATGTGTGTGCAGGGAGAGGGAAGAGAGCTTTTATGTAACTATCAAGCAACTTTTAGAAAAGCTGTAAAGGCTGAATCCTTCCTGCTCTTCACTTAGCTTTTCCTCCTCTTGGTAGACCAGTTGCCATATTTGTTAAGTTTTCAGAATCATTCTTTAAGGTCTGATTTTAAGTCATTTTCATGACTTGGTTGTTTATATTACTGCAAGATTTTCTTTTTAATTTTCAAAACTTGCTTTGAAGTTTTTTTGCGGTTGTGGTTTTTGTTGCTTGGTTTTTGGGTTTTTTTAAGTAGGGTTATCAAGATTCATGTAGTTTTGCTTGTGTGAGGGTTTTTGAAATTTTTTTTTGTTTCTTTCAAAATTGATGTACACGAGTGTATCGTCGGGTTGTTTCTATACATTTTATACATTACATATTTACAACGAGCATTATCCTGAAATACCACCTTTGTCTTTCACCTTGTAGCTAATTCTTTGATTCTGTTTTTACAGCTAAAATAGACCAAGAAAACGAAGAGAAGTCGCTGACAGAAGCACATAAAAGGTAAGAAAGAACAATGCAGTAAAACCAATCTTCGAATACGTTTTGGTAGAAATTGGTATATTGGTAGCCAGCATTATTGTATTTTTGAATAGTGAAAGAAAGGCACTCAGAAAACTAAGTGTTGTTTATTTATTGTCAATTTTAATTTGACAATTAGGGGGAAAAATGAAGCAACATGGACATGCAGCCTACCTTTATAGAAATATTGCATGACTCCTGTCTTTCAGAAAATGCATGTACTTTATGTAAAAATAAATTCAGAATATAGCATTTGGACTGAGAGAAAACTGTTCATACTACACCAGAATCATGGTGATTTGACAGACACAAAGCATTCCCCAGACAACTATTATTCATTAGGTACCACTTCCAGTGCTTCTGAAATGTCTGCTTTGAAATAAGGAATGGAAATGTGGTTTTTAGTATACTAATAATATGTATAGTTAAATGTGACTTCCTTTGTAGAATTACTAACGGATCTTTAAATAGGTTTTTTATGGCAAAAAGCAAAATACCTCATTAAATTTCATTACAGATATGTGCAGTTGAGAGTTTTCAAAATTGGGAACTTCACTGCATTGCACAACTTGTGGTTTCTTCTGGGTTTTTGGTAGTGTTCTCCAGAAGCAGTGTTTTTATCTGTCCCACCAAAAGACCGAAATATGACTCCCACCTTTTATAGTCCAGATTTAGTGTGAACGGACAGTCTGCATTTGGTTTCCTTTCACTAAAAATAGCATCATCTTTCTGTTCTAGCTACAACTACCACTGAAAAAATGCTAATGAATATATTCATTATATATTCCCAGAGCTGGGAAGTCTGTCGATAGGATTCCAGTAAAATATACTACTATAAAGTGTTCTAGTTCTTACTATGGTTTGTTAGGCATTCTGTGACCCTGACGCCCAAATTTGCTACCTCCTGTAATGTCACGGTGCAGCTGACAACTTTCCTGGTACATCACCAGAATTTGTCTCCATTCTCTTGGGTCATGTACTAAAGATAGTACCCGAAAAGGAAGCTGAGGGGAGAGTGGATGTTCCTCTACCACAGGAAGCTCCCTTCTTACTTGTAAGGAGGCAGTATGTCCTTCAGTTAGTGCATCAGTGATGCAGGATCATAATGGAACAAAGGGAGTCTTGCGTTGGCTTAGTATCATAACCCCTTACTTAAGTATATGGAGGGCATTCCTGTGATATCTGAGGTTTGTTTAACTGCTGAGTTACATAATTCTTATCCTTAGAAATCTCCTCCACAATAAAACTTTGAGAGAAGAAACTGCTGTTAGAAGATAATTTTTGTGATCTCTGACTGCTTTTTCAAGGAAACTTTCTCCTGTGGAAAATGGATTAGACTACATGCCCAAAGCTGAAAGATATCTAAGGACAGGGGGAACCTGCAGTCTGTTCAGAGATCTTGTGACTTGTCACTGTCTTCTGGTGTCTTGATTCACTCTCCATTCTTATTTTTTTCCCTGACTGCATTGGAACCATCATGTCAAAAACCTCCTATTGGTATATCTAGCATCCGCAATATGGAGGTGCTCCCTGGATTCTCATTCAGCTTGGTCTGCTCCTTCTGACGTCCTAATGCTGTCTTCTCGATGTTGAGTGCAGCACCTCCTTTTACATAGTAGTTTGTCAAAGAAGAAAATTCAGCTTCATTGTTCCTCTTTACTGTGAATACCTAGCAAGGATAACATCCCATGCAAAACCTTTTGGGGAACTCGTGAGGAATTATGCTAGGAAAGCATTAGGGCAAAGTTACTTTTTACTCTTACCTAGGCTACATTTTTCTCCCTTCCTTCCTTCCACCTTCCCACTGAAATTCTTAATCAGATTGGTGGTATTTGTTAAAATATTGAAGACAGCTTCATGGTATAGTTTTAGTATTATGTGTATTTATTTTAGTAAGTTCTTTAATTGAGTTTAGAAATAAAACTCTTGGGATCTTTTTGGCAGGGAGTGGGTGAAAAAGAGGATGAGAGCTTAAAAAGCGAAGTAAAAGATTAGTTACATTTGGCTAATCATAGGTAGAACAGCAATGAACAGGATGACTAGATAAGCAAGTAGTGCAAGAAAAAGTGATGGATTAGATGGAGCAAAATTAATGTGATTAATGTGCTTGAATTTGCCTTTTTGAAGTGGATAAATTCAGCCTGCATATAAGTTCAAGTCTACTCCACAATAGTATTTCTGTAGCTTTCAGTAAAAATTACTTTTTTTTTGTTTGGGCACAAAATATTGAAGCTGATACCTCCATAAAAATATGAACGTCTAAAAGAAAAGCTCTTGCAGCAATAACAACAAAAATGTTTCTAAAATGAAAAATGATTTGGGGAAAATGCGGCAATGTGTATTTTAGAAAAGCTCAATTGTGCAATAGATGAGCTGAAATGGAAAGTTAATCTTCCACATAAAATAAAGACAAAGAAAATGGAATGTCTGCTCTGGGGACTCCATACAGTGTATAGCTGTTCATTTGTCACAAGTGAGAAAATGTTTAATCGGTTTTGAAATGAAGTATTCTCTCTTTATTTATCGTGTTTAGTGACTTTAAGAGTGTCAGTATATAAAGTGTTTATCCAAGGAATGGATTTCTGGCACATGGATAAAATGAAAAGTGAAATGTTTAGCTCGCAATAGGCATATGTTCCAAGATCCCTCTGAGTAAGTATCCTGAGATGAGAAGAAAGCACACAGGTCTGTGTTTATCTAGCTTACGCAGGCAGACAAGGAAGGCTCCAGCCTGGTATTAACACTGAAGTGACATGGAATGTCTTCACCAAACCCCAAACAATTACATCATTCCCTTAACAATATTGATAAAGTGTAATAAAAAACAACCTGGCACTTTCCAATTAGATCCTCGTTGCTAAATACTTGAGAAACTGTGAAATACTTGACAAGTTAAAGTAAAAGACAGTTTGGGGGGAGAGGAACGAAGTAAAGGAGGACAGGGAGAGGAGGAGGAAGGAAAGAGATGTTTCTATATTTTAGGAGTCTAGAATTTGGATTTTTTTTTAATTTTATTTTAGATTGTGTCCTCTGCACCAAGATGCATAGCTACATGCTCAATTTCCACAGCTGTAAATAACAACATTTAAGCAACCTTATAATTAAAATTTAGTATCTTTGAAAATTGGAAGATGTAGCACACTTCCCACCAAGCAACAAATACATTCTGTTTTCTGTACTTTCATTTACTTAGCTTTAAATATCTCTAATCTTTCAACATGTGATTTTCTTTAAGCAGGGAAAAAAAAAATTAGAAGCATTGTTGTTTCCAAGTTTGCTTAATACAATTTTCGAATGAGGTGGAGTTTGATCACAGTATCCACAGCAAGTAGGAACCAAGATTTCATTGAAGTTATTGTCAAAAGTAATATGATAGCTGATGTCTTGTTTACTGTGCTGGGATAAAAAGCAGTAGCAGCAGTATGATCTTGCTTGCTTATAATCAGAAATGAGCTAGTTACTCCTCTTCTTGCACTTCACTCCTGAAGAAGCAACAGCTACACAACCTGACTAGAATTACCAGAAACAGCATTCAGTGAAGCTGAAGGTCCTAAATCTCTTCCTCACTACTTTTATTCAGCTCAATAGCTGTGAAGAAATAGCATGTAGCTTCATTACTTTCTTATAATACATTACCCAGTATTGAGTTCTGATCTCCTTGGAAGGCTTCCAGATTAGAGTGGGTTTATAGAAGAAAGTAAATCCAGACTGTAACACTGATCTCTTTCCCACTGAATTAGTGAAGATGATCTTTTCCTTTTTCTTCCCCTCTACCTACAATGGTTCATCTCTTCTTAGAATAACACCTTGCAAATAATTCACAAATTGAACTGGAGATGTTTATTTTAGACCTGAGACACAGTCATATGATCTTCAGTTCTTCCTGCTATCTTCCAGTCAAATGGTTAAACATCAGATTCTAAATTCAGTGTAGCAGCACTGAAAATTGCTCAGTTTACATTTACTCTCACTGCACTCGTGTAAGAGGCAACGAATGCTGAGGATCTCCTAAGAACACTACAAATCCTTTTATTTCTAATATTTCAGATAGTATAACCCTGCTTGAAGTGATAACATAGGTCACTAAGATGCAGCAGTCCCATATAATGGTGGGTTGATTTGGGGTGAAACTGCCCCTTCTTCCTGCTGTGATGCCTAACAAGGGCTGGATAGACAGAAGTGCTGCTCATATCGTGACTTTGTGTACATCGCTGATTTTAACAAATCTGAGAATTTAATTTGTTCTTTAGTAGATCTCAATGCATTATAAGAATATATATTTGTTTTATAAAAGTCAAACAGAGAACTTTCTGCCTTTGACATAAGTATCAACTGGGGGATTTAGGATGTGCGTGGCTGGGTATGGAACGTTCATCTTCCTGTGTCAGGATATTTTTATTTGGTTTATTTCATAATTTGCTCCCATTACTTGCACATTCCAGTGATTTTTAGCTTGTAAGTGCTTCCTGAGTGCGGCCTCCCAGGCACCTCTTCTGTTTTCAGGTCTTTAATGCATTTAGCAATGTGTTGTTGCTTTCTTTGCTGTAGCAACAAATGACATGAATTTTGAAGAGAAATGTTTACCTTTAATTCCCTGAAAAAAAAGTACTCCTGACACACCACTTGCCGACTTCCATTGGCTTCACTGAACATGAGACTTGGGGAGAAACAAAGCTTTACACCTGCTTATGAGCTGACAAGCTGATGACACTTAGAGAAATAGCAGACAGTATGATACAATGGCACTGCTGAAAAGCAACACCTAGAAATGTGGCACCTAAATCTGATAATCCCTTAAAACAGTAAATGCTCCTCCTGCCTCACTACCCTCCACACAATGTTTTGGATTGTTTCCATAAGTGAACTGTAAAGTTAAAGTGAGAATTGAGTTAATGATTGAAATAAAGTGGTGAAAAGCTCAGAATGGAGAGAGGTATGTAGTTTAAAAAAACCCAGCACAGCACTTTCAACTGAAGGGCAAGAATATACTGTTGGACTCCATCTTTCACTACTCTTTGGCCACTCATCCTTTGTTGGTTCCTTCACTGTTATGTCTCTTTTCCTCCTGTGTGGCTCCCAGCATGCAGGCTTCAATTGCTCATGGTAATACATTTCAGACTGTAGGTATACATTAGTTGCATCAGCAAAAAGTAAATACTTCGTGAGCAAAGGAAATGTGTATAGAAGAAGCTTACAGACTGTTAAACAGATTGGATCATTCTAGTTTAGCATCCTGTCTCTGACAAAATATCAGGACTTCTGAATATGCAGTAATGGAAACTTAGCCAGCAGTTTCTTTGTGTCAGAAAGCCTCTTCTGAAATACGGGTGATCTTTCCTTGAAAGATGTAGTCTTTGTCCTTTTCTGAAAATATTTGCCAAATGACTGCCAGTCCTTAACCATTTGCACAACTGATTTTTGTCTGTAAGAGCATTATTTTTTATTTTTAAGATGTTGGCCTGTTTAATAAAAAAATATTTTACTCATTTTAGATTAGTTTGCATTTAATGGCATTCAGTGCTTGCATGAACAAATGGTAATACAAATTTAACAGACTGGTGTACAATTCGAAGGTCTAATATTCTGCAGTGTAAACTCATCTTTGGGCAATTTATTTCTACAGTTTATGTAGAGGACCTGTTCTTAGATCTTACTGTAAAAGATAAAAGTTATTAGTTTAAGGTGCAAATACAGTTACGTGGCTAAGTAGCATTGATAACAATACAGCTAATAACTCTGATAACTATATAGTTAAAATAACTGGAGTCTGATCATACCCAAAATTGATGCTACTACAGGATTAAAAAAAAAACACACTAAGAGAAGAATCATGTAGGTAATAAAATTAATGAAAAAGAAATTTAAAATCTTTAAATGTGGCACATTGTTTTGACCTCCAGTTTATGTCCAGCAGGTGTTCTCACTGAGTAGTCCTCAAAAATTCAAGATATTCCCCTTGAGCTGTTACAGTTGAAGTAAAACGCTTGTGTGTGTACATGTGTTTAGCTCCAGTGCCTCTCCATTGTGCATCAGCTTCTGATTGTGTTCAGTAGGTTTCTTTCATCATATTGTCTACCTGAGCTATTTAGTTGAATTGTTTCCTAAGACCTTCACAGTATAGCGTTCACATTTGCAATGACTGTGACTTAAATGTGGATAGCATTTCTGCTTTACTCTTACGTTGATTTCCCACTACAGTTGTTGCTTTCTTCCTTGTTGTATTTTAAGATTTACTTTAAAGATTATTATATTATATTGTTGTTGTAATGTATATGCAAATAGAAAAGCAGAACGTCAGTGATGTGGTTTAATTAGGTCACAATTGCATTAACTCATCTGAGAACTATAGAGTAATAATTTCTACAAGGTAGGTCATTCCTTCCATAATAATTTCCAGTTGATGGAAGGCTGCCATCAGCCCCTCCACAGTATAGGGCTTTCCTTAGCCTACTGCTGAAACCCCACTGTGCTTCTCATATATGGAGATTAAGTGACTAGGAAAAACAGTGCTGCCTTTTAACTCTTCCTCTGTTTGTTCCTCGGCCTTTTGCCTTGTTTCTTGTTTTCCTTAATAAGCTAGATTCAGAAACAGCTTTAGTGAGCCAGATCCATTCTGCACTGTGTCTTAAATGAACGCTTCTTATGGGATAACTTGCACCCGCTTCTTTTCTCAAGTGCTGCCTAAAAGATGGTTCTGCCTTAAAGAGTCTGTTGAGGAGATAAAAGTTCCTTCTCCACCCCAAAGGAAACAGCTAGGGCAATGGTCGCCCCAGACCAGAAACACCATGAAGCCTTTGCGTAGTCCTTGGAAGGGATGGGAATAGCTCCTCCAGACATTAGAGAGTGTTCTTAGGCCAAAGGAGTATGGTTTATTTAGCTTTGCTTGGATGTGTGAATATAGATGATTTGTATATTCAGAGTGATGTGGTTATTTATTACAATCTTCCATCAATTCCAGTGGCTGCCACTTTTTCATTTAAACTTGATCCTTATAGAAAATGATACCCATTTGTCTCTACTCATCTAAACAAAGGTGCTATCACTACTATGAAGAGAATGTATTGGGATAAGTTAGGAGTTCAATCATAAATGCCTAACATTTGAAAAATGCACGTGAAGACCTTTTCAGTCTGACACTTCATCAACCCAAATTTTGAAGTAATTTGAATTACTTTCATGAGATTTTGTTGTAATTGACTCTAAGAATATGAAAACCTCCATGAACATTTCTGTATTCTCCAAAGGCTGGGTTTATTCCTTTCATAGTTGTGCTGGCTTTTGACGATATTAGGGAATGCTGCGTTCATGCATGTTAAGGAGAGAGCTTTTCTACACTGAACGCTTTTCAGAGCAACCCCAAAGGGTTAGGATGAAACTGCATCACAAAACATTTAAAATGCTAGGAGGTTCTGTAATACCCAAGTATTTCAGAGCGTTTTTATTCTATAATTTTCAAAGAATAGAAACTGAAACCTAACTTTGACTTGAGCACCAAAATAGAAAGAGCACATGACAATGCTCCCTGTCAGACCCGTAGATCCATTTCACTTGTTATTTTTAGAGTGTGTTTTTGTAAATGCATGTGAACAAAATTTAATCTATGATGGATTATATTCTTAGAGCATTAATTGTATATGTACGTGAAATCTGGTTAAAGCATCTGTGTGGTTTCTATCTAGATAACTAAATAACCTGCTGTAGGTTTAAGGCAAACTACTACTTATTTTGTTCAATAAAACTGACCTTGACCCTGCATGAATTTCAGTTATAAAAGTGAGCCATACCATGGGAGCAGGCAGATTATAAGGCTGAGGTTGACACCAATACATTGAAAAAACATAATAAAACTTTTAACACAATATTTAGCACACAACGGTTACACTACCTGCATATGTAATTATAACCTCTTTAAGTGATAATGATTGCTCAGCAGGTCTCCATTGCACTACACAGTGAAGATTAAGTGTGGTAATAGAAACATCTGGAGACAAGCTGGGCTTTAACGTGAGGGATTCAGCTGTTTCTTACAGCACTGAGGCTAGCAGCTTGTGTGTCAGATCACTGCTGTTGAAATTCATTCTACTGCTGTATTCTACGTCTACTAGCACCTTATTTCTTTCAAGTTCAACTGGCCAAGGGTTATTTAATATGTTTGAAGCTCATATGTTGGTCTTCTTAAGAGAGAAAAATAGTGATTTGGCAAATTTCTTCACCATCCCCAACCGATATACCTTAACCTGGACCTGATAAAATTAATTTCTAAGATGAACAGATGTGAAATCTCAGTGCTCAAATTCACCTTCCAACAAAACTATAATTTAAATTAGTTACGGCCATATTATTTTGCTGTGTTGCTACCCCTCTTATGAGGGACTTTCTTCCTGAAAGACAGGACTAAAGAAATACTCGCCCATTGAATGATGTAAATATAAGGACCTGGAATAAGTTTGAACTGAGGTTGAAATGGCAATCTAATATGTGAAGGTTTTATTCATTGCTAACTCCATGAAATCAACAGTCCTCTAAAAATTTTAGCTTTCCTAAAATACTTGTTTTAACTGCAAGGTTATATTCTTAATACCTATTGAATTTAATAGTCTGTGTCACAGTATATGCTCTGCTTCAGTTACTGGGTCTGCTCTCTTCAGTGTATGGCAAAAAGTATAACACATGTAAGTTGCTCCTTTATGTTACTAATCAATGTGTGATAATGTTGATCATTGTTGATGAATATTAAGGCTGTAAATAATTCCTGGTATTGGGGTGGATCAAACTTCTCATGAACAAGCAGACTGCCCTGTCTCAAACTAATTTCCTGTTCACATTGGATGCTTTTTGTTGGACATTTGCTGCGGGGGAAAAAAATGATACCTCAAAGGTAGAGCAATTTTTTTTTGTTGTTGTTGAAGCTGTTAATTTTAATCTACTTGGAGCAATAAAACACTTTTCTGTTTAATATGAATTTACAGGAGGCAAGGGACTAGAGATGAGGGAGATGACTTAGCATTCAAAACATTACAAACGTTTGGCAGGTTTTTTTAGAGGAAAGGAAAAAATCTCTTGAGACCTTTGTTTTTTAAGGAACAATATTACAAAATCCATAGTTACACAATATAAATTGGCAAATGAAAGAAGAGATTAATGATTTTGGCAGCTGACTTAAGCTGGCATATTATCTCAACTTTCTTTTTGATATAAGAAAGACACTTCTCATCCTTAAAAAAAGAAGGGGGGGGGCAGGGAAGAACCCTAAGTAATTTCTTACCAACATTTAAATACTAGATATTTTGAATGAATCTATCTTTATATTTTCTCACTTATGCAGGACAAGGGACAGCACTGAGGAGAGGTAATGAGACTTAAAAAAAAAAGTTAAGAAAGTGATGTAAAGTTATAGTGTAGAGAGGACCCTCAACAAAATATGTCAATAGAAAATGAGAGGCTTCTTAGGATGCTGTGCATGTTAAGTTTCCTCACAGCTTCGTGCTATCTCAATAACCAGGATGCTGGTTCTGTTTCATTTTATATAATTTTGTGTGACTTTGAACTTCTTAGTATTCTTTCTGTCTTAAGACTAACTCTCATTAATGCTTTCAGATGTTGAAAATATAAATAAAATATGTACAAAGCCTTTTCCTCTTTATAAAACAAAACAAGAATTAATGTGACAATTCATATGATTAGCTTTTCCAGGAAGCAAGTACTGTTACCTATATATTATACTCATCTTCCCTATGCGGTCATCAGTTCAGGATCAATGCTCTGAACAGGCTTATATGCTTGCCAACTCAGTTTGGCTTTAAATATAAGTCATGTCAGATTTAAAGTAGTAAGAGGCACATACAGGCTTTTCTCCCCTTTTTACCTTCTTTCTTTTGGTAGACTATGCATAATTCTAAATTTTACTTTAATCAAACTAAAATGTACTTTAGCAGATCCTGCCTGACTCAGAACTGCTTCTGAAACACAACTGCTTCACAAAACTAACACAGTACCACCACTAAGACTACCTATTCTTAATCTCAAATGTACATAAATGATGCTAAACAATTTATAAAGCCAAACCCAGGTAGTCAAGAATATCCAGGTTTGAACTTCAACCAAAATATGTAATCTATTAAATAGTACAGAATCTCTCCTGCAGAATTGTAGAAACACTTTTTCTGCTTTTAAATCCACATTGAAACAGATCTTTACTATTGCAGGTAGTTTAGTTTGCTGTATGGGGAAACCAGATGCGAGTGTGTTTGTGTATGTGTATTCACCATTTTTCAGGAAGGTCAGCCAGGGCATGTCTGTCCCTGTGGCTATTTTGCTATTTGTTTGGCCTTGGAAGCCCGATCAAATGATGCTGAGATGAAACTAGTGCTGTCCATTGCTTAGTATTGTTGATTTGTCTCCTCATTGCATTTTGATTTTAGGGGGGGGGGTTTAGCAAAAGAAGTACTTCAGTAGTTGCAAGCTGCTCTATGTCCTCTCCCTCTCCTTTTGCTTGACCTACTGCATGCATTCACATACATACATGCATGTGTACAAACTTATGTATGTTGTACGTATTTATAAACTGCCCAATGCATTGCACGCAGCAGACTTGAATCTGAATCATTGTCTGCAACTGTTTGCTAACTGACTTCAAAATGGAATGGAAAAAAAAATTAATAATCCATAGCTGCTTTTAAAATATTCCTAATGGATCAGATCTATTAGCTAGAAATGCTGTCAGTGAGTCATTTGCAATGTGAATGGCTTCTTTTCTTTCTCATGTGATTAAATTTGGTTTGGCTGTTAGTGCATCCATTCCATCTTTCCCTCCATAGCTGTACACAAAGGAGCACACAGGGAAGTCCAGTGATTCATGAATCAAATTTCCACATTGGAGTAAACAGTGAGTTCAGTCATCTCAGTCTGCAATGGTTTTTCTGAATTACACAAACACTTGGACCAAGAAAATCGGAAGATGAGAAAAGAAACTAACCATCTTTCTTGATCTTACTTCCTTACTTACTTGTCAGGGATGAGCAATTCTTCCATTGTTTTGAGAGATTAAATGTTATTTTATTCTCCTTTAGGGCCAGCATGAGGGATATGGAAGTCAGCCTGAAATCTCTTTAAAGAATTCTGCCTTTTGCCACATCAGGATAAGACAGTGGTGTGAACATCACTGCCTTGTTTTTAATCATGCTTGAAAAGTCAGGCTGTTTGAAACAAAGCCAGTGACCTCCTTTACCTCTTTTAATCCCTGAAAATAACTCGCATGTCATTTCTTCCCTCTTCCATGACTGCTCTCTCTTCTCTAATGCACATTCTTTTCTTTTAAGACATTCACTAGAGTATGGAAAACTAAGAACCTT
Source organism: Steatornis caripensis (assembly GCA_013398225.1). Classification (NCBI taxonomy): domain Eukaryota; kingdom Metazoa; phylum Chordata; class Aves; order Caprimulgiformes; family Steatornithidae; genus Steatornis; species Steatornis caripensis. The sequence continues at coordinate 306,205 of VZSC01011770.1, forward strand.
TTCACTTGAAGAATGGACACTAAACAAGCTTTGCAATACCTGTTTGGTAATAAATGTTTCATTTTGCAGATAGGTGAAATGCAATCCAGAGAGGTCAGATGTGTTTCCCAAGGTTGTATGATGCAGAAATTAATTTGAATATTGGAACAAAAGCCTTCTGAAATCTAGTCTCTTGTTTGAATCAAAATGTCTCTGTGCCTGCACATGTAGTCAGGAACAGCATCACTGGTATTTACAGATGTTTTGTTTCAAAATCTGCTGAAGGATCAACAGCAAAATTTGAATGGGCTACCCCACTGAAAAGCACCAGGGAAAAGGTGTTTGCTGCCTGGCTGAAGTCTGAAAGGATGATACCTAGTCTTGGGGTTATGGCCATGTGATGCGTATTTCTCTCTGTATTTAAAATGCATGTCCCCTCCTGGAATCAGCTTTGAGATATATCTAGTTTGACATGTGTAAACATTTCCAAATCGGATATTTAAAGAGCATGGTAATATAGAGGATTTATTGCTGTGCATGTTTTATTATTTGATGCATTTGGATTGACTTTATTTGCCTTGTCTTTCACGGGTGAATTATGCCAGTTTTTGTCTTGTACTACAAACATGACAGCATCAAGTGCATAGCAAGCAGGTTTCCATATGTCTTCTAAATGTACTCTAAGAGGCTTAACTGCTACATAGGGGTAGACCTCTCTTGTTGGAAAAAATACAGTAACTGTCTTGACTGTTTGATCTGCATATGTAGAAAAAATATTTGATTCCTGGAGATTTTTGCCCCGAAGTCTTACACTATTGCATCTGATGTCTTGTGTGTTGTTACCGGGCACTAGAAAGGTGTGACATCTTAACAATGACAACCTGCTACGCTGCTGCTGTTTCACATTTCACAGACGGCTTATTTCCCTTACCTCCCAAAGTAGCTGCCAGGGAGGCAAGCAACATGGCTGAGCTGCTCTCTCTATAAATCTAGAAATTAAGTTATAGCTGTTAGACGCATCTGTATGTGTAGGGTTATACAAGTGGTCCTCAGGGAGTTTTTCAGTCACCAGAGAAGAAAAAATTGCCCATCTCTTTCTGCTCCCAGAGGATAGTTGGAATAATTGAAGAGTAATGGAAGCCTTTGTGTCTCTAATAAATGTTAGTGCTGTTTATCAAATTTTTTTGAGCATTCTCCTGTACAGTATGAATATAATTTTGTGTTGGCTTCCTGTTTCTTGGAATGTTTTCTTACGAGGGAATTCTAGCTCGTTACCTCAAATTTAAAAGCATTGCTTAGGATGGCCATTCACTGTCAAATTCTTTTCACGTTATTGTCATTTGCAGAATGGTTTAAAGACCTGTTTCTCAGAACAAGGCTGCTTATTTGAACTTCTGATCTTTCTATGTTCTGTAGATCATTAATGACCTTAATTCAAAGACCTGCCTTAAAAATAAGCTATTGAGCCAGCTGATGCCTCCAGGTTTCTCTCTTGTCCCATATTCCTCATGTTCCTTCAAAAATGTTGCCTGTTCATTCTGAAAAATCAAATGAGCCTTTTATATGACTTTCCCACTAGCAAGCTCCAGAGCTGCAAGTCTGGGAGAGGGGGCTGGGAGGAAATCTAAAAGATCTCTCTGATACTTTTGCAGTCTTGCAAAAAGTTGAAAACAGGTGACAGTAGGCAAAAAGTTTTAAAACATAGGGCAGCTGCCTGATGAATGTCAGGGATATTCTTTAACCCAGCCACAAAAAACACATTCTATTTATTAACCAAGCACTGACTTACAGAACAGAGTGCTATGGTAGGCTGCGAGAGCTGAAGAAATGGTACACTCAAGTAAGGTGGCATTTGAGTATAACGCAGTAGGTTAAAAAGTGAGGATGTTTTTGTCTTTTATATTTTTCTATGTTGCATCTTTGTTGCTCAACAGCTTCATTTTGCTTCTGCAGGTGGAAAAATGAGTTACAAATTAAGAGAAGTATATAGAATTTGATTGGTAAACTAATGTAAAGTTTTTAAGCTGTAGGCTTTATTTTATTCAGAAATAGGATAATTTATGTAGACCTTTATTTTTCTTGTTGGGGAAAACAACCTGCAGTATTGAGTTTTGAGAACTAGGACAAATGGTTTCACAGGGACTTTGTGAGATTCATCCTTCTGAAAGGTTGAATCTTTGTATATAATTGTCACCATTAAATACTTTAGATTACAACATTATTAAAGCACTCTATCTCCATTTCATTCCATGAATAAAAATACAACTTCTGTGACTAAAATAACATTTCCATCCATTTAACTGGAATTGCATTTTTCCCATAATTAAAGCAATTAAAACTGTGACATGTTTCATAGAAAATAATCATAGGAGTTGATGAGTAGTAATAGATCAGTGAGCAAAGCATCTACAATTCTATTTCGAGAGACAACTTTCCATATAACTTTTTGTAAAATAACCAATTCTCCAGAGGCTTCTTTGTTGGGCTTCAGATGAGAAAAATGTTCTTAAAAACTCCAGTATTTACAAAACATTAAGTCAAAAAATTAAATGGAATAATAGTTAATCAAGCAATTAATTTTTCAAAGAATTCTTCTGTAGCTTCCTATAACATTCCTACGTATTTTAAAATCTGAAATAAAATGGAAGCAATTCAAACTTAGAAAATTGATAAATTTAGTTGCAGTCGCAGTCCTCACTCAGTGTTGGAAATATGAGCTTTGCATTTTAGAAGCAGTTTTTACTTGAGGTGTAGCTTTTGTGCTTAGTACAGTACTTTACTTTTGCTGTGCTCAGAAAGGGTTGTTGGATCGATAGTAGAGTCATGATGGGCACCTGTTTTCTAGCACAGTTACTCCTGGCTCAGTTTTCTATTGCATCATTTCTTGTTCAGCACACAGCATGTTTGAGTTTTAACATTTCTGTGTAGGCTTCAACCTAAGCCATCTACCCTATTGTGTCGTAGTATAGATCTAACAGAACTTGAAGAACTTTGTTTATAGTCATTTATAGGCTTGGACTCTGTTTTGAAAATACCTTTAAACACAACAGAAAAGCAGTACATGGGCAGGTGTGGATGTCTGGATTTGCAGGGCTCTGGACAGTGCGTTTGTTTTAGTTTTTGAAATGGAAAAAGTTTGGTCAAAAACAGAACCTATGATAAATGCCAGATCCAAACTTTGCTGAAGAATCATCTTGTATTGTGTATCTATCTCTATATGAAGAGCTCAGAACTGTTATGGTTTTATATTCTTTTATTTTAGATCTACTACCAAGAATAATTAAATACAATGTCAGTGTTAAGTAAGAGTGTAAAAGAAAAAAAATCCTGCATCAATGGGTACTGAAACATTTGCTGTGTTTGCTTTCTTTGACAGCTTTTTGGAAACTGCAGCCTATTTCTGTATGAAACCAAAAATGGGAGAGAAAGAGGTGTCCCCACATTCTTTCTTCAGTATTTGGCATGAATTCAGTTCTGACTTCAAAGACTTCTGGAAGAAGGAAAACAAACTTATTCTTCAAGAAAGGTACGTTTGTTTGTTTATTCAAAGGCTTTTCTCAGAGAGTGTTATTGGGAGCAATTGCACAGGAACCAAAGTCAGTGTCACTTCATTAGCACACAACCTATTGAACACTTTTTGGAGTTTTCTCAGTCTTTTTTTTTTAACAGATTTCCTCCCCACCTCCATTCATTATAATTTTTGAATGAGACATTAAAATCAATTTGTACTAAAGTTTTTTCAGGTTCATTACCCGAACAACATTTTTGGTAAAGCATGTAACTACTATGCCACTATGAATCCAAGCAATGGGAGACTTGTTTCAAGTTTGAAAGTTGATTAAAGATTTCCCATTAGCATATTTAGTGAAAATGAGTCAAGGCACCAAGACATAACATATTATAAATATTTGTCCAATAAAGTTGGGAAAAAGGAAGGGAATCAGGAAGACAGAAGGAAAAAATCCATTGGACCCACATTAAGAAAAGACTCAAACTGAACCATATTGCAAATCACAGCCCATGGACATGTGGTATATATGGCATAAAGTCTTGAAAAATTACCCATACTGTTGGGTACATGTATTAGAGGACCTATGAAGTTTGCTTTCATCTGCATTCAGATATTGCATTGTTGTCACCCATTGTTTATAAAAATTATGCCAAGAATTAATCAGTTGTTCAAAAAGTAACAAACCCCATATAAACAAATACAAACATGAAAACGGTAAACATTGTTATATAATCCTACATCTGTTAGCAACTTCAGTGACCTCAGTATACAGATAATGAAGCTACTTCAGAGCCTTAATATTAACAGGATTGAAAGTTTATGTTCATTAAATGATTGATATCAGTCCATGTTTAGGTAACTAGACAAGAACAGGCCTATTTTGCAAGAGTACTCACCCTATGGAATTGACACAGACATCAGGCTACTGACCTAGGAAGTCATCAAAAACTTTCCTTAGGCCTCTATATGATCAATGTCATGTATAGCATATATGTGTAGTGTAAGTCGATACATTTTTGAGCAGTCTCACAGTTAAGAAACCTGGATTCTGCTCCTATTGGAAGAGTGTGGTACAAATGTTAGCACAGTATAGCAGCTCTCTGGGGATCTGTTTCGTTTTACTGACTGTCTGACTGAATTTTATGTAATTAAGTATATCTCTTTGGAATTGAGTTGACAGTTAAATACTATCTTTGGTTTCCTATGCGGGGATTTAGCTGCCAACTTAACACAGGTTAATTTAATCTTGTATTTTTTATAGAACAGGATTTAAGAAAAATGTCCTTTCCTTTCCAAAATACCAGGCTGTTTTTCTAAAAACAAACAAACAAGAACTCTCCAGAGGGGTCTTGCTGCAAAATATTTTTCTTTAAAAGACATTAACTAAATAAGCACAAAACCTCTTCCTCCTATTTTTCTTATACATCTGAAGCTTAAGAGAAGAATGGGATCATGATACAATCATTTAATTCTCTTTCAATTCAATGTATAAGTATGTTAAGAGGATGTGTTGAAGCAGCAGAGAAAAAAAAGTGTCTGCCAGCTGATCCTTTCTAGGGTAAGGGTGGTTTTAGCCTGAAAGGAACTGAACATGTATAACCTATGAAATAACTCTTAAGTGCAGGATGTGACAGGGAAGGGAAAGGACAGTGAGAAAGGGCCTGCAGTGGGAAAGGAAACTGGGAAATCCCTAGGAAGGACAGCAAAGAGACCAAAACCCAGACTGGAAGCTGATGGGATGGTGGAGACTTTCCCAGGGTTGCAGACAGGGCTGTGTAACTGCAGTCCAGGAAGTTGCTGAGGTTAAGACTGAAAATGATCCATCCTGAAAATCACAGGTAGATTTTTGTTTTTAATTTTAATTTTGACTTATCAAGTTGAAATCTTCCTCTTTATAGATTTTGTTTGTTCAGCTGAGGCACGGTTTAGACTTTGGAAATCTTCGATGTCTTGGTTTGTGCTCACCACTCAGAAAAGTTTGGCATGGTGCTGTTTCAGGTCTGGCAAAGGCAAGCTCTCTCTTCATTGCCTTTTAGGACTTCAAGTATTTCACCCAAATCGGCAGTAAGAGTAACAATTTTCCAAGTAAGACAAATTATTTTCCCCAAAATGAAAAGTCGTCTTTGCTACAACAACTGCCTTACCGAAGCCTTTATATGGAAAATATTTTGCCTCTGATCATAGTTCAACCTAATATCTGAAGTTGTCCTTTAGGTTTTCTTCTTTATTTTACGTTTCCACTTTTCTTAGTGAAAGACAAGATGCTGTGATGTGAAGGTGTCTTGGTATTGAGGGGTCAAAGGAGAAAAATCTTGATGGAAAAATAAGTGTTGCCGAAAGGTGTAAGAATGTTCAACATGATGGTTTTAAAAATCTCAGCCTAGACCAACAGATCCGTAGGTGACAGAAATCTGAAATCTGCCTATTGCCAGCGAAATAAAAATTATTATTTCGTGAAACTAGATTTTACTCTTTAGTTGATGTTATTGAAAGTTTTTCTGTTGCTAAAGTTGAAGAGCAGGCTAGAACATTAATGGTCAAATGGCAAAATCAAGTGACAGATATGGTGAGAATTTTCTTTTTAAACTATTGCCACCTTTGCTGAATTATGTACCAGGTTGCTGCCTCATGAAACATAATTTAATTATTACAATTATTTATAAAATGTGTAACTTTACTCCCTTTTTAGTTTGATCATCTTTCTTTCTCACCTTCTGGTTGGTTTGGGGAATTTTTTACCTCTTCTCCCTCCAGTTTAGTGTTTAGTTTAATAAACTTTTATCCTGTGGGCAATACTTCTAGAATATTTTATATCCCAGTTTCCATATGGACTGTTAATAGAGGCTGTTCCTTATTTAGTCTCTGCAAATGTGAGTCACACTTTTGCAATAATTTACCCAAAGGCTTTTCATAGATGGTATTTCCTAAGGTGGTACTACATTTTGTTACTGGTAGATTAAAAGTGTATGTTTTAAAGAAAGCAGTCAGCCAGTTCTTATTTTAAACACTTTTCACTTGGCATTTCAACTTGTATATTGGTTTGACAGACATTTATATGCAAAAGATAAACACTGAAGTGTCAGACTTCGTATTTCCTTACAAGAAGATGAGGGGAAAAAAATGAAGAAAAATGGTGCAAGGTTAAAAACAAATTAATTTTTCTGAAGTTTTCTACTGCCTTCACTCAGTTCTCTCACTTGAAATAAAGCAGAACTGGAAAATACCAACTGTAGAGAAAATTCTGCATGATATACTGTTAAATACAGTAGCAATAAAAAAAAATGCACCCGAAAATTACAGGGAAAGCATAGGTCTGCCAAAAGGTTGTCTGAACAGTACTGGTTTTTTGTGGTCATATTGCAGTGAAGCCGAACTGGAGCATAAGTTATCTGGGTTACTTATAAAGTTCTCAAAAATATTTTGTGGAGGCTGAAATTTCTAATGCTACGTCTATCCTAAAGATGCATCGTTTTAAGTGAAAATTTTCAAAGTAATGTAACTTCTTTCTGATGAAGCAACTTTAGAGGAAAAGAAAAAAAAGAGGAAAACCACAACCAAACTTAACAGGGCATGTTTTGAGTTTTTTAATGTTATACAATGAAAGGACAATGATAACAATATTTAATGTGTCACTGGTAGCCGATGCTTTGCATTCATACTTTGAAAGCTCTTGAAAGGTATCTGTCAGTATAGTTTGCACTTCACATGTGATCAGCAAGAAAGCCAAGAAGAGCTGACACGTTTTCCCTAATATTTTTTCAATGTTGTTTGAAAAAAAGAATATGATTTTGAACCTTGCAAACTTCCTGTTCAGCATCCTTATTATCAATACATATTTTTCAGTTGCTGCATACACTGAGATTGCATCTTATATTGTTGCTCTCTGAATACATATTGTCAGATAACATACAGCTGCAGTAACAGCTATGCAAAAGTCTCACCTTTTTAGGAAAACTCTTAGGAGCTCACACTATGAGTCTTCAAGTGCCTTTTTTTGTCTTGTAGTGAGAGCAAGTGTCTCATACAAACTAACTTATAAATATATTTACTCTTTTCTCATTAATCTCTTTCTTTATTTCAGCCCCACCCCTGTTTCTTTATATATTTCTGTGGTATAGATAGTCAGTGTTCAGTGCACTTTTCCAGTCTAGCACTTCTATGAGAGCAAGTAGTAGTTTAATTTTTCTTGACATCCAGCAAAAGCCTACAAAACTGTTGCCCAGACCCTACCACTTTCCTAGGAACCAGGAAACGATAGCTTGTCCTAGGAATGAAAAGAAAAACGAGCTTGTGAGGCAGCAGCCAATATAACCCTACAGAGGGAAGTCTTGAAACGTTATGATCAATTAAAAAAAATAAAAAAAAGTTAAGCAGCTGCTGAGTACGGGAATCAAATGTGGAATTTGCAAATCCTTGGTAGCTAAAAATACAATTATTTATTAGAAAGTCTCATATAGACGTGGACAGGAATGATCCATCTTTAGGACTACAACTTCATCATTGCTTTAAGGCCATGAAGTACACCCTGGCTCATTACAGTCAGTCCTTTAAGAACTTTTATGTGTAAAAGAAAAGTTCCATTGCTGTCAAATGTTAATGTCAATATCATTAGGCCTTAGATGCCAGTTCAGATATTAGTAGAAACAGATTGATAGTAAGGCAGAAACATGTTTGCGGGGCCAGAGTTCCACCTTCCAGTATCTCTGGGTACAAGTGAGGTACTGACACTCATTTGTCCACTCCAGCTCCAGACATGTTTCTGTTTCTTCAGATCGTTTGGTGTTTCAGATGGCCTGTGCAACCTTGCAAAGGTTTACCTAAACGGGTTGTATTTCTAGACAAGAGAGTGTCAGAGGGGAGGAGAGAGAGAGAGAAAGGGACAGATACAGGTGCCCTGTAAGTGTGTACATAAGGTATATATTGCTTGTAAGTTCAGTCTGGCCCTTCCCTTTATGAAAAGATGTGCCACTGAACAGAGACTGACCGTGTCAGAGATGCCAGCAGAGGAGAGTTTATAAGCAGGATCAACATAATGGTAAAATTCTGTAAGTCTCTGATATCTTGCATCACACTAAGCTTGAGAATTTCTTTTGGCTGACTTTATTCAACCGTTTAACTCCCATGATAAATCTTTGACACATTAAAAATAATAAAATATATTTTATTATATATTAAAAATAATAAAAAATTAAAAAGTGCACTCATCTCTCAAATTTAAAAGTTGCCCGTTCCCGTAAGAATAGCAGTTAAGCTGGCACCTGGTGCGTCACACTGTGTATATCTAGATGAAAGGGAGATTCCTGGCCAGCATGTCTCCACAGCTCATTGATCTCCCTCTGCAGAAAGACTGGTATGTCTCCCTACAGACTCCTCGGCAGGATGATTTAAAACTTGCTGTTGAGCAATTTAAAGTCTGGCATTGGATATCTGTACGTTGCACAGTGAGAAGCATATTGGTAAGCTGCCACTTCTGCTTGCAGAGGAGGGCATTAAATCCCATAGCACAAGCAATGTCCTTTCAGAGTAATTTAAGGGATATTTTATTAACGCTTATAATAGGAACCAGTGAGTCAGACTTGAGAGTGAGAAGTCGGGGGACATGAGAATATGCACTTGCAAATAAATGTGGAGGTGGAAGGAAGGAGAAGAAAAATGTGTATGGAGTGGCAACATGAGAGGCAAATGATGAAAATGGGGAGTATGTTTAGTGGGGTCATGTTTTGTTTGGCATCATGTTGTAATGCCAACTAAAAGCTCCAAACATTATGTTAGTAAGTAGTTATGGGTAGATACATTTTCTGACTTGGTAACTTTAATCTCAATGTCTTTATTGCTCTCTAATCAACCGAATAGGCTTGCGTTTACAACTCATAGTTACAGTGACATTTCAAAACTGAATGCAGCTTACATGACTTCAAATTGAATAATTAAAATGATCTTCAGTTTTTGAGAGTATTTCAAAATTTTAATTTGGACAAAATAGCTTTCTGATCAGAAAATACAGTTACGGCCATTGGAAAAATCTAAAAGAAGCCCAAACACACCAAAGATTCAGAAGCTAGGAACAGTCCTTTGAGGCAGTGCCTCACAAAGAGAGAATTTGCTGTCCAGCTGAGAGGTTGCTTAACATTTCAGTACTTCTTTTTTTCTTCCTTGTGCATCTTCCGCAATTAGTCCTTTTTTCACTATCATTTTTTGGTTAGTGGAGGAGAGCAGTAACTTTCATTTTTAGCATTGCTTTTGACGGAAAAGTTTATGAAAAATAAAAGCATTTGGAGATAAGTTTCTCAATCGGGATCTTTGGTGGAAATTACTTTTAAATACCTTAGTTTAACATTTTTAAGTAATACTGTGTTTTGTAAGGCAGGAAGAAATATTTCCATTTGCAACTGTAAGCCAACTGCTACATATAAATAGTAAACTTGAACAAAGTGCAGGATCTAGTAAAAAAGTAATTCCAAATCCGTGATCTTTCCTAATTTTTGTGACTTGCATGAGGCCAGATTGCAGAATGCCCTCACATAAACAGCTGGAGGGCTTTTCTGCAGCCTGTTCTTTATTTACCTGGTGATTGTGTTCTATCATGCTGGCACATTACTTTGCATCCTAATATGTGTGTTGTGCGTAAAAGGAGATAGATACCAATCATCATCTCATAATGAAGTTTGCAGCCTGTTTTCATGGCTGTAGTGTCAGACTGGGTGTGACAGTTTAGGGTATAGTGAGATGGGATACTCTGATTCCTACAATATACTGATCTTTTCAGGTTTTTTAACCCTTTCCTGTTTACTGTTTCTTAAAAAAAAAATGACGTTTGCCTAGGATAAAAATCAGCCCAACATACTCAATAGATATTTATGTATTGGTGAAAAAAAATTACACAACTAAAAACTTTAAGCAGAATTTTTGACAAGAGGTGCTACACTTTATGTACTTGTGAAATGTTTTCATTCCTAGGCAAAGTGATTACACTGGCATTTGAGGTGCAATAAAATATTCTAATGTTTTACAAATGAGCAGCATTTCTCATTAAAATATTGGTCCCCAAAAGTTTGAGGCGCTCACAAAGACTTAAAATCTACTGTAACCCAGACTGATCCTGAACTACTGAAGATGTTGGATTCCCTGGTTACCGAGAGTTTTCCAAACCAGTGCACGCAGACAACATCCATTAAGTGTAAGTGCATGGCTGTGTGCAAGTTTTATGGTATGAGTGCAGGGAATAATCGTAACATCAAGTTGTTTGGAGGTTTTTTTACGTTTTTCAAACAACCTCGCCGTGTCTGCAGTCATTTTGAGTCATTACCTAATTATTAGTGGGCACGTTTTTATGTGATTATTCTCACCTGACGCAGCAAAGCTGGAGGCCACTTTTTTCCCATCTCCTGCACTAGACATCTCTAATTTTGTGGCTCTCCAGCTGACTTTTACTTTTTTTTCTTCTCTTTCCGGTGACCTCTTCTATTCACTCAATTTTCATCTTTGCTTGTACTGCCGATCTTGTAGCTATCAATTATCCAATGTAGTAGCCCCAGCATACCCAATGTAGCAGCTCATCCGTCCAGGGTATCTCTCCATAGCCTCTTTAAGATAGTCTCCTTCTCCATTTAGTCTGTTCTCAGTGTCGTTCTTTCTTATAACCCATCTGCTGCTTAAAAATGTTTTACAGCAAACACATAGTTTCTAATTTCCGTTCACTCACGAGTTTCCTTTCTTTTACTTGCTGATTGTGTTACCCGTTTTACCTCACCTCCAGTCTTGTTCCTTTCCCTTATCATTTCCTGTTGAATTTCCTAACCAAATAGCCCAGAATGCAGCCAGCTTCTTTAAGAGAAACCTGGCTTCATTTCCAAGAAAAACAATGGAAGGTGATGACTATCTTTTCTTAGAGCAACCTCAATTTTCATATGCAAAGTCTCCAGCAAAGTGATTTCCATCTTGCCTGAAGGTAGCCAGGTATAGTCTGAAATACTGGCCGCTTTGTCAATTAAAAAAAAATTTATGGCAGAATTTTATGGCAGAAGTCAGGAAATGTATTTAAGTGGGTATATTCTCGTTTGCATTTTATTAGAATCATAGCCATAGCCTTAACAGTTTAATATTTTGCATCATTGCATTTTCAAGGTGAAATTTTATTTAATACTAAGGCTATCATCTTTAAAATGTCTTTCAGCATAGTATCCATTTTTGTGTTATGCATATCTGTGTATCTCTGCACAGATATGAGCAGAATCCCTAGATGACCAAGAGTATGATTGCCAGATAGAACTGAGCGAAATGGAATACTTCTGAATTGAAGTTCTTCCAGAATATTTTGAAGTGTGTAGTGGATTACAGTAAGATTCTGCAAATTGGAAGGTCTCATTTTCATTCCAGTTGGTCTTGAAGCCTTATTTTAGACCCGTTTGACATGATGAAAACTGAAGAAAATCTGAAATGTATTCCCTAAAATGTACTCTGCACTGTTGACAGAGGAGGGATCTTATGCAGGGTCATGCTACAGGTTAGTCTCTCTGTTAAGGAGCCAGATTAAAACATTTTAAGCTATTTGTCCTTGGTCCGCTGAGCCAAAGTATGATTAATCGCTGCATCTTTCAGCCAGCCATTGTCTGCCTCATGGCCCTTGAAGTAACCACGTGTGGAGCTGGCAGGGATGTCAAGATAGTCTAATACGTAATCTCTTCTTTGGTAGGCAGAGGTTAGGTTTCATCAGTCAGTTTATGGGACCAGGTACATTACAATGTGCTGCTTATACGTATAAAGTCTTTGCAGTCACTTACTGAATCATATCTATGTCATCACTTCAACCCTATTGGCTTGAAAGTAAAAGCTCTTCATTTTTTTACTCTACTTTTATGTTGGGAATTTTAATTTTTCTGGGTTTTTTTGCTAAACTGAAACTCCTTAGCAAAAAATAATTTCAATATTTTAGTAACTGGGTCAATGAATAAAATATAGGCCCATTGCGCTGCGAGAGTTTTCAAAGAAAGAATTTCAAAGTTTTCTGCTCTTGAAGTCTTAAAGACATCTGCCACTTGGTATTTTTGCTGAGGATGTTTTTATTCATTTTTATTTGTAAAGGTACTATTATTATTATAAACAAGTTATCTCCAACCCGGACAAACCTACATGAAGTATTTTGGCAATACCCCTTTTATTTATCTGATAATAAGCACTTAGTAGTATAAAGAGTATTGGCCTCAGCTTTGTTTTATTTTAAAAAATACAGAATATCTGCAGAAAAATACTATACTGTCAAAATGTAAAAGTAATGTCTGTCTGAGTTTATCGTGGAAGTTTTTCTGAGCAGCTCTCCTAAGGCATATAACCTTTCAGCCTTCTTACTGTGCTTGCATTTGTCATGTCATAGTGCTCACTAGTGGAGTGTAAGGCTACCAAGCCTAGGTGGAGCCAGTAGGAAATGAATCTGTCTGCCACAGATACTTCAGAAAAAATTATTAATCTTTAGTGGCAGGAAAGTGCCCCCCTTGCCCCACCCCCCCTCACCCCCCAATGGATTGAATGATGACAGAAAGTCTCTAAGCCTTGATAAGGTTGTGGCCAGGCTGGATTTTGGTCTAGAAGGTAGATAGAGATATTCTATCTTTTGGGTTTGTAAGGATGTCTGGTTTCTTTTTCCTGTGTGCATGCCAAAGTGTAACTTGCTTATTCATCTTAGAGTCTGGCTTTAAACTTATTCATAGTTCGTGTCTGTTTGTCTGACAATAAATATGAGGTAGAAGGCGGTGAAAGTGCTGGAGGAGAGTTTTTATTATGATGGAAATAGGAAACTACTTCCTTTGTTACGGGTGACATTATTAGACTCTCTGAGTCTTATGAAGTACCATATTTCAACACCTTAATTCTTGGGCTCTGTAAGGGACTGGCTGTTTATTCAGTTGTAGATCTTTTTTTTTAACTGATTGCCCACTGTTGTATGTTCCTTACATGTTTTCTTATTGTTGGGGCTGTTTGGAAGTATATCCTTTCTGAAGTAATGCAAGCAATGCTTTAGCTAAATTTAGTATTTAAGGAGATATATTTGTCCATTTGATAGCAAATGAACCAGTCAGTTTACCGAAAGAGAGTTTGAGAAGCAGTTGGAAAGTCTGAAGGGAGATAGTTTGAGCATCAGTCTAGCAAAGCAGCTTAGCCCACTGTAAGACTGCACATAATTCCCATCACACTTACCAAGTTAACTGTACCACTTGACTTCTTCAAGAGCACATCATGTCCCTTGTAACCTCCATCTTTCTTACCCACTCTCAGATCGTGCCTTGAGCGTCTGCCCTGCTGATGAGTATTTGCATGCACTTGAGAGCAACAGCTCTATAAAGGCACCCAACAGCCTCTATAACAGAAAGTATTAGTCGCATACAATTAAATAGTTAAAAGTAAAAACAGATCTTCAGAACAATAAATCAATCTATACACATGTCTGCCTTTGCCTAAGGGTCATAATTCTCAGGAACTGGGGAACATCCACGTTCCTCAGACTCCGTTTTTCCACAGCCTCCCCCAGTGGCAGCGTATCTTTCCAGGAAGGGCCTGACAGCTGAATCCCTTCTCCTTTCCTAGGAATGTCTTTTTAACTGTTTCATGTTCTTTGAGCTATTTGTGCTTGGCATTGGCAGAGCAGCAGTGTCACTTTGGCCTGGAGCCTGGAGGTATGTCGTTGTCTGCAATGGCTTCCCCTTCTGTGACTGTTGGGAGACTCACAGATTCATAGCTCTTGTGTTGTTTTCTCCAGATACCCTCTTCCCTCCTCCCAGGATCGAATTAGATCCATTAATTTCCTCATGAAGCTCTAACAACTCATTGTAGTTGAATAGTTGGTGTTAGGTTATTATCTTGCACCTCCACACTGATCAGGGTCTCGCTGAAGTCAGTGGGAAGTACTACAGGAAAAGCCTGAGCAAGAGGAAGGTACACAGGAATTTGCCACGGTGAGAAATATGACTTGAACCAGGCATGAGTTGACTGAAGCAAGGTAGTTTTGCCTAAATCTTGTTAGTTTCATGGATAGGAAGATGAAGAATCATTCAGGGCCGGTGGAGAATACCTAAGAAGTTGACAAAAAATTGCCGGTGGCAATTAAAAGTTGTTTTCCAACTGAATTAGGACTTACCTGCTTTTCTAGATCTTGCAGTTTAAGTGGTACTGATGTTCATATCAAAACACATCCTTTTGGTCTTCCAGAAGGCCAAAGGTTATTTTAATTTCACATTTAATGAAATCCTAATTCAGTTGAATGATCCATCTTCAGAAAATACACTTGCACACTGTAGAAATTGATACCACTTCTGCTGGTTTATGATTTAGCACTGTGGAAGGCTAATGATTGCCTTTGTCTTTATATTTCACCAGACTTCCTTTATAGATACAGCTGTAGATTTATACCGTTATCTGTATAAATAAATAAATAAACTAAGCCTCCTAACAATGAGCCTTCGGTGTGCTACCTTTACATTTCTAAGGACATTTCTTGCTGAAGAAGCATGTGTATATGTCTTACTGGCTTCAGTAAGGCTCTATCCAACCATTTGAATCTTCCTGCACAGAGAGCAGCATGGGGGCCAAGAGGCAGCGAGCTGTCCCAAACCCACACAGTGAGTCAGTGATATGGTTGGAACTGGAACTGAGCGGCTGCTAGCTCTCAGCTTTGTCTTAAGTGTATTAGGGAGTAATGCTTCTCATCTTCGCCGTTTCCGTCGGTATGAATAAATAGGCTCAAACTCCAAGGAATTTCACAAAAGCTTCTAAAAACTCTAGGACCGCAACCATACTAGTGAGACCAGAACCTCTTACATAATCCTGGAAAAATGGGTATCACAAGCTTAAGGTTGTCATTTATCAGTTTGGAGGTTTTGGATCCTTTTTTTCAAGCGCAGTCTAAGGGACGCAGAAGTTCTGATTTCCTCCCTCACAGAGTGGCGTTGTTATTAGCATTTTGCTGTTCCAAGCAGAGACAGCCTTTCTCCAAATAGCTGTTCTCTAATAGAAGCAGAAATTTAGAGATGTTACGCTCACAGTGACACTTAACGGGACCTGCATTTTAGAAAATAACCCTTATCACTGTGTTATCAACCGTTTCATTCTGTAAGAGGATTTTTGTTTTGAATTAACGTGAGGCCCACAGAGAGCTGTGCTGCCTTGTGACCTCGTATGTTAGGCAAGCAGTGGGCAATCTGTCCTTGAAGGGGGATGTTTAGATGGGACAAAGACTGGAACTAAAGATTCCCTGACATTTCCTGAGAAAAACATCTGGATCTCTGTGAACTGGTTTGGTAAATATTTTTGTATGTTACATATGCTGTCATTTGCATTATGAGTAGTCTGAATACCTGCATATATTACGTTGCTTCTATAAAACAGTCATTTTGATAGCCTCAGTAGTACTTGGACAGTCCCTGGGCTTTGATACTAATTTACTCCCAAGTAACATTTTATTTTCTTATTTAAATGACTTCTACCAGTGAAGGGAGCCAGCTATCGTTGCATTTCAGAAAGAGGAAATTATATGATAGATGTGCTATTTTATATCTGACTTTGTAAGAGTGGCTTTTGATGGGTTGGAATGTGTCTGATTGTTTGGAAAAGATCAATGTCACAGATACTTTTCTTCCCTTGGATGTAAGTAGACAGGAAGCAGAAGAAAAGGCGGTGTTTTAGAAAAAACAAAATGTCTTTGAATTTCACTGCATTCTGTATCATTCCCATAAGCTTCTATTTAAAGCTATCACCATATTTTGGCTGCCCCTTTTACTGAATCTATTTAAATATGTTTTAAAGGTGAATTACTTGGTCGGTTTACATTTTTGTTCTATATTGTGCTGCAGGAATCTACCTGATTTGCAGTCAGATAGAAAGTGTTACAGCTTGAAAATAATAGGTTTCAAAGCGGTTTTTTCCCCCACCTGTGCATGTAAAGATCTTCCTACATTAATAAAATATAAGGCCATCAAATGAAGAGAGCAGCTTGTTGGAAGTGCTGGAAAAGAACTGATGTTTAAATTAATTTTTGAAAGCATAAATTTGAAACTTGTTAAAAGAACGAGGTGTGTCTGGTAAAGTTGGATAAAGGAGATGAATGCGAAGGCAGGTTTTTTTAATGTGCTTAGCAGACCCAGCTGGAGTCTTGTTTTCAAAATCTGGCCGCTACCACACACACAAAAAATATTTAAAAATAATAGGAACGCAAAGTCTGATTCTCACATTGCCCTGTGTAGCCTCAGTGAAATAGCAGACGCGCAAGTGGTCTGGAGATGAACCGCAAGGAACCAGCCAAGGATATATCATTTCTTCAATATCATTTTTCTGTTGTTTCTTTTTTTCACTGTTGGATAATGATGAAAAGACAGAGTAAGTGCCATCTAAAGTCTGTATCGTTGGCAAGTGCAAGCCAATGTAGGATTTACATTTTTATTTCCTACTTTCTTATTTATAAATAATATTCTTGTCTGTCATTAAAAAATTTTACACATCTCACAGCATTTAATACTGTCATATAGAAAGGGCTTATGTAAACCTTTGAAGCTCAGAGAATTCATAACTTAAATCTATATTATCAGTGTTTCAACCCATGTGTGTTTGTAAGGTTGATCTACAAAATGAGTAAAAAAGGTAAAGAAACGTTTTACAGCGTGCCATTGAAACCACCAGACTTACTCTGGCAGGCTCCCAGTTGGAGTACACCCCTCTGCCTTTCACGGTTTGTTCCCTATCTGCGTGACCACAAGGACATTTTTCCCATCAAAAATGTGGCATTTGGTGGTATTTCACAAGGCCCTAATTTGGTACCAGTTAGGAAGCACTGAGAAGTGGATCCTCACTTTCTGGAACCTGCTCCTCTCTTTGCAGCCAAGCAGCCCCAGTGCTTTCATCGCCAACAGCCATGTAAGCCTTGCTGCTTACCATCAGTTTTGGAAGGAAAGAGGTGTGCACAGTGACATGCACCACCTTGGTTGTAAACATCGTGTTCTTTGATAATGATTCTGCAATTTCCCATTTTTATTTGAAGTTAGAGAGTGAAGACTAGAAATTTTGGTTAAGCTGTTTTGCCATTTTAAGTGCAAACCAATTGGGTGAAAGGGAAGATAGCTTGGTGAGAACCTTTGTTTAAACTTTAGCTGAAGTACTGGGGTTGGGAATGGATGAAGAATGATTTTTAAATAGTCGTAAAAAGAAAGGAAACTGTCTTAGCGGTGCTTGGTATGAATGCTCTGAAAGGTAAGCTTCATGTCATCCCGTGTGTTTTAAATCCTGATATATTTGAATATTCAACTATAGTAAGTATTGATTGCGTTTGTAACCAGAATTGATTATGCCTGTCTTTGTAAGCGCCAGAGTCTGATGGTACGGCAACAACAGCCACAGGGTGCAAGTGCCACTTTGTGGAATGCGCTAATAAAAATACAGGGAATAAAGTTACCCACTTGTGTCCTCAGGCCTAAATTTGTAAGTTATATACCACACTGTCTTTGAAATTGTTTTGATGTAGAGGAATATTTATAAATTGTGTCTCTTCTCAGAGTTAAAGAAGCAGAGGAAGTCTGCAGGCAGAAAAAGGGGAAGTCGCTGTACAATATAAGACCAAAACACGACTCTGGAATTGTAAGTAAAAATCATAGCTATTCTTTTGTTCCCATCCCTCGTTGTACTTTTTTATCTTTGCATTTTATAGGCATGTTATTCTTGATGTACTTTTTTGCTCTGTTTTTTTTTAATGTTTAGCATTTTCATAAAAGGTATTAGATTAACAAACTTGAATGCTGCCTCTAAATGTTCCTCCACAAAAATAGATGAAGCACAAGCAAGAGCAGCATATTATTTCCCCACTCTGCCAATCTGTCTGCATCCCAGTCGTGGTGTGGGATGCACCTAGAAGGAAGAAAGGCAGTTCCAGTCTTCAAGCTTATTCAGTCCATATTCGCTCTCTTTTCTACAATTACAAAATGTAAGGAAGAATTGAGATACATACACATTTTTCAAGCTGGAGCCCTACATCAAGTACTAGTGGCTTCTGTTCCCCTGATCTGGATGTGTTTGGAATACCAACCCTTGAAAAAAGATAATACTGTGCTTTTACCATTCTTCTGAAACAAATAAATAACTTTACTGATAGTAGAGGAGTAATTCTATCATTCAGTGAAACTTTTCCACTATGATTGCCTAAGCATTGCTAGGATCATGACTGACTTTACGGAAAACGAATGTTCCTCTAGTGAAAAATTAATCTGGCACCTCACATTAAAATTATACCTGTAGCAACTGGCCATCACTTATAGTTGTAAAATATTGTAACAGAAGATTTTTTTCATGTGTCCATGTCCCTGTCTGTCCCCCCCTCAGGCATGATTGAATTCTTTTGTGCTTTGTAGTCACAGCTATGTTACTGTGACGCACCCTTGAAATGAAGCAGGTAGTAGTTTACTATATTTTTAACTAACATAATCTGACACAGGAAGAAATAATGCTGCATTTATTGTTTCTTACACTGAATATTTAGGGAGAATTGGCTGTGGTTAGTGCCACAAGAAATGTAAATGCTGTAACAGCTTGGCTAGGAATGATAAACTAGATTTTATCAACCTTATTTGAAACCAGATCAAGATGTTATTTCAAGAAAACCCCAAACCTAACTTTGACTCGGATTTCTCCATCTCACCTGTATCTTGCCATAAGTAAAGACACTGATATTTTTATTTTTTTAAAAAAAGTAACTATACGCTTAATTATTCCTTTATTTAACTGGGACTTCCAGTGTTACTCAAAATTTGATAGAGTGAAAAGGAAAGTAAACAAAAATATTTCACAAGCAGTGTGCAGCTGCAGTCTACTGCAGTTCTAGCTTCAAAAATTTATTTGTGAAGTCAGTTCTACAGTAAGTACAATTGAACATTAGCCTATGTATTTCTGTGCTTTTCATATTTGTGTGAGGTGGGTTTACGTATACTCAATTTTCTGCCTTCTTGTATTTATTTTATTTTTCAGAAAGCAAAGATAAGTATGAAAATCTGAGAGAAGAAAAGCAAAAGCCATTGTTACCTGGTTACCAAAACTCAACATGCCTGTGGGTGGGGAGTGAGGGGGAAGGAAACTACATCATCCTGATCGTTTGCTTTCTTGGTATTTTTTAATTCGCTTTTTGTTCTCTAGAGTTCTCCACCAATTGATGTGTTGTACATTCATTCACGAATGTAATCACTTTAATGGAGTGCCCAGCAATAGACTAGGTATGGACTTGAAACACCTTCCCTGTACTCTGTATCTCCTTTGCCACTCAAAAATGATTTTGTTAAGTGTATGGTATACTACACATAGGCCAAGTCAGCATGCTTAAAAAGCGGCATCTACATCAGTTCTGAACATGATGAAAACTGCATTAAGTTGAACTTCTTAAGAATGCTACTCGAACCAGTAAAACATTTCCATTCCTACTGGCAACATCTGTCTAACACAAATACTTCATGGCACTGCACTTAGATTAGGGAAGAAATGTTATTCCTAGTGAATTGTTTGTATCCGTTTCATGTTGGCATTTGTAGTTTGTATTTTGAATCGTTAAGTGCTGTTTATACAGTATAATCAATGCTTTCCCAACTTGTTCGGTTGCCCTCCATGACTAAATATTTGTGGAACAAGATGTTTACTGTAACTATCTTTAAAATCGATAAGGCAGCATACTTTTACTTCATCTTTTGCCAGATAGTGAATGCCAGGTGGTATGGGGGTCAGAAATCCAGCATTAAAAAGAAAAAAAAAAAAGTAAAGTGAAAGGCAGGAAAATACAGAAAAGCACATAAGTATCATAGAGAGTATGAGAGAGATTTGGCTATTATAGTTTGTTAATATATAGAGCAACTAATACTTTTACATGAACTTTAGAAGGTATAGTATAGTTTTAACTGCTGATCACTTAAGTCAGACAGGCTTTTGGCCACATGTACATGACTTCCCTTTTGGAATTAGCTTTACAGTTAATTTAAAACTCCTTTAGAGAGCCATTAAAAGATGCACATGGGGATTGACATTTATGGAAAACAGTAGCCAATTCTAGTGACAGAACATAGACTACCAACTAATTGACATCAATTTCACACTTAACAGAATTGCAGACTTTTCCTCCAGGCTTTCAGCGTCCCTGACTAGGAGGTTAATGGTTGAAATCTATGACTTAGGGTTTCCATTTTAGACCACAGGCTTAATTCCTATTTGCAATGCAGAATTTACTCTATCAGTTTTGATCTGCTCGACCGATAACAGCCCCTTCCTCCAGTCCAAATTAAGAGCCCCAGACCAATCAAGCCTGATTGATACTGTTTTTCTTTCAAAGCGCGCTTTTCCTGAAAGCAGACAGTGCGTGCAACTGAATCGCACGCACGTTCTCACAGCCTTGGAGCCTGAAAGACAGTGGGGTAAGGTAAATGAGCTCTAACCTGCTGGGTTGGGCTATTCCCTGTCTAATCTAGCACATCAAGAGACATTTCCAGCTGTCCAGAGGCTAATATACCCTACATGGTGTCGTAAAAGGGAGTGCGAAATACGAGCTCAGGAATCTGTTATTCTTCACGTACACCAAGCACTAGAAAAGATGATTTTTTCACTATGTGAAAAGCAAGTCTCCTGTTGCTGACAAACCTATGTGAAAATCTGTACTCGTAATAATTTCTGGCAGGGATATGAATTACCAAGAATGGAATTCTAAACTTTTGTGTTGATGGGAGTAAAATTACTGTTTGGGGAAGTGAAAAGAAGAGATTATTTGCTGTTACAACTAACTTATGGAAAAAACTTTAAAAAATAAAGGTATTTTAATGGCACTGATTCAAATCCATGTTTGTAGTTATCTAAACAATAGTATTTTCCTCTTAACTTTGTTCCTAAGTGCAAGGATACAGTAGCATGTTTTCATTTCTAGCCTTCCTGTTCCCTTCAGTACCTACAGTATGTATATTACTATACTAAATGAAATAACAGATTATCTAACAAAGATCACTATGTGCAATACTGTATTTAGTGTTTCTATTTCAATTTTTTTAGAATGTTAATTTATATGAAAATAAAAGGAATAATAATGAAATAATTGCCTTCTCTCTTCACTGTCAGGCTGTGCTGTAGTTTGCTAGCAACCGTTTGCTCCCTGAGCACCACATCCCCTTCAGGCTCCTGTGATGAAGGAAGAACCTTTGTGAAGGGATTGGTGGAAACGGGGCTTCTCTTTCCTTGGCTTTTGGAAGCATAGTGATAGTAGTTCCAAGTTCTGTTGGATATATTACATTTTCCCCAGGTGGTGGTAGTGAGGAGCTTCAGAGTCCTTTACCCAATCAGATGATGCATCACTCACTTCTCCGGCTTGCGCGTGCCTTCCGGGAGTGCGTTTGGCTCAGGTTTGCAACCCATTCCTACTAACACGCCTATGTAACAGCCTCGAGAAACTGCTAGTAGGGCAAAAACATGCATTAAAAAGCATTGTCTGCACATCATAATGCCTTTATGTGTATGTATGTATGTTCTAGATCATTAAAGTGTTGTCCAGCAGCCTGGCAGGACTGTCAACATGCATACATTACTGCCCTTTTCACTGGACTTGCAGCATGGACGCTAAAAGTTATTTGAAAACCTCTCTCTGAAGAACAGTGTCAAAGGCTGACCGCAGCTGGTGGTACCATGTTACGATCTTAAGATACAAGCTGCTACATAGGAT
Source organism: Steatornis caripensis (assembly GCA_013398225.1). Lineage (NCBI taxonomy): Eukaryota > Metazoa > Chordata > Aves > Caprimulgiformes > Steatornithidae > Steatornis > Steatornis caripensis. The sequence continues at coordinate 328,401 of VZSC01011770.1, forward strand.
TTTCCTCTTCTATTTTACTCAGGCCCAACCTATTTGGTTGAGCATGTCTCTCTCTTACACGGCTTCCCTCCAGCCTGTTTTCAAACTTCCATACAAAGTAGCGTAGCCAACCAAAGCTGACCCACAGCACTCTGAGTGGCCTCCCAGCATGAGTTTTGCCACTGCTTTTTTTTTTTCAGTGGCACACTCGACTTTTTACGGGATTCTGGACCAATGTTATTTTGTTTGTTTGGGTGTGTTTTAAAGAGGTCAAATACCCCATTGGTCCTTCTCTCCATTTACTGCAACATCAAGCGTACTACACTTTGAGTTGGCTGTAGTCCTACAAGTGTTCTCATGGACAAAATTCTGAGCCTTTGTTGATCACCAACACCACATGTCACTCACCTTTACTTGAACAAATGCCGCAGCTAAATAAGGACTTTCATACCTGAGCAGCAGATGCGACTTACTGAGAATACAGTCTGGTTTTTTATGAGGAGCTAAGAAGATCCATGTTGTTTTGCTTGCAAATTACAGCCTTTCAGAAGCATGGTACTTTGTCATGTGTCACGACACAGGCGTGGTTAGCTTTTTTTTGTAGCACCTTTCATCATCCCAAAGCACTTCCAAAACTTAGTTAAGTATTAACGAGCAGTGGCAGTGGGAATACAGTCAGTGACATCTTCCATAGACTTTTCTTTTTTGCCCAATTTTTCAGTGATCAGCTTGAAAAGTTGGAAGCAGTTATTAATTTCATTGAGAGAAGATGTAGTGAGTCTTCACATTGCAATTATTTTGTTGCACACTCTAGGTTAATAAGCAAAGCCAAGTTGGTGCCAAGTCCATTATATCAGTTACTTAAGTGACGCAAGTTTTAAGCTGCTACGGACAGGGTAAGTGAAAACTGATGGAGCTGTTTTTCTGAAGATGTTGCAAACAGGTCAGCAAAGGAAGACGGAAGACCATACCCTACACCACTCAGGTCTGCCACCCATCAATCAAATGGCACTCACGTTGCAGAACAGGTTTTCCAGGCCATTCTCTCGCTTATGACAGGCCCATCTGTACCTGTGCTGTACCTGGCATTCATCCAACCTACTCGCAAAGGCATCCAAGGTAAGTCCGTTGCCCCAAAAAGATGGTGTCTTTCTGAAGATAAAGGGTCCCCATTGAGTCGGCACTGTTTCCTCAGTTATTCCCAGCTGCAACTCAAATGTAAGCTCTCAGAAACTGGGAGTCTTCGTTTGTCGCTCACCCCAAACTGGGGCCCTGCCAACTCAGCAGTTCCATGGTGGTAGAGCTTAATATTTACTGTCCCCCTCCTTCCCCTGTCCCACAACCCCATGCTACTTTAAGAAATACTGGACCTATCTGACCTAAAGCTTTTTATCCTCTACCCCGGGAGACTTGCCTTGCTCTTGGATTGCTTCCACAAGGGGATTTTTATGCCTCTGGTACGGTGGTTTGGTGGTAAGAGGCAAGCAAGAGGCTGGGACAGCGGGAGCCTAGGCTGTACCAGAAACAGTAGAGGTTCAGGTGGGTGCTGGGTGATGAAGGTGCCTAAGTGAGGTGGCTAAGAGAGGTGGGAAGGAGAGACGGGCGTTGGAGGAGATGGCTGCCTGAGCTCCTTTGGAGCCGACTGACAGAGGCTCTTGTGGGTTCTGAGCAGAGGGCCCTGACCATGCTTAGGTTGCTAAAGCACAGCGAAACAGTAATTCTCAAAACCAGCAGCTACTAGAAAAAGAAAAAAAAAAGCCCCCAAACCCATTAAATTGCTGAACTGTGAGAGGACCTGGGAAGGGAAGAGAGCAGAGGGCTCCTGCAGGTGCTGGTTACAGTGCCATAAAGGCGACAGCCCTCCCTTGCTGCTTGGGGTATACGTGCTCCTGCTTCTTTCAAGGCCCACAACAGGCATCTCTTGCCGTCACAGGGAGGCTCATTCCTCAGTGTGGGAATTCCGTTTCCTCACTAAAGTTTTCCTTCGAGATTATTTTGCAACCATCTTTTCTCTGGGTTGGAAATTAAAAAAAAGAAAAAACCCAAACCACTACCCTGTCTTTGGAGAGACACATGGTGCACTCATTCAAGAGCCAACAGCAACCATTAAAGCTCACCTGCGTTATAAGATATACTCTTTTTTTTTTTTTTCCCCTATGAGTAGTTTGGTGCCTGTTACATAAGGATCTAGCTATATTTTCAGCAAAACCACTTAGGTCAGGGTAATAGTTCTCTTACCGCAAACGATGCCAGCAGTTCAGCCAGTGGTGTGGAGCTTTGGTTGTCTTCTTGTCAGTTAACCAAAAAAACAGGATTTGTGCATGCAGAATTGACTCCAGAATCTAGAACTAGTGCAATTTATTTTTTCTTCTTGCCTTGCAGGTACTTTTGGGGGGGTGGGGGAGAAGGGAAGAAGTAGCTGGGCTTTCCCAAGCTGTCAGGGTGAGCCATCATTTACCTGCATCTGGTGGGGTCAAAAGGAAGATGGAGAATATTCTGATTAGAGAGCAGTTGGACACAAGGTGTTGAAGCAAAGCCCGTACACTTGGATGCCATATAACCCTAGAGTAGCTTTATTTTTTAATCTATAATTTAATAGTAGACCTATAAAATAATTACATTATACTTAAAGCATTTCTTCATTTTTGTTTTCATTTATAAAACAAGAATTAAATACAGTTTTAACCATTACAAGCTCAACTCAGTTTTTACATAAACACAGCTCCTAGAAGGAGCTTTAAGCTGCAGCATATTCATATTGCAAACTGGTGAAAAACCCAGGCAGGACATAGCTTAAAGATAAAGATTCTTGCACATTTTTCCTAACTGAAGTTACTAGGGTGCTTTTCTCTGTCTAGTCCCAAATGCCTGACTTTCAGTCATTTCTTTCAAGCGGAGACTGCGATCCCTGGAGTCTTAGTAGACCACAGCTATTGCCACTTTCCCCCTCCACCCCACCCGCACCAACACTAGTCTCAGCCTAGACTGAACGGTGCTCGTTCTGTGGCTGGCACGATGCTGGCAGCGCAGCAGCGACCGCCTCTAAAGCAATTCCTGTGCGAGGAGCCTCCCTGTGCACTTCTGACACGCTCAAAGATCACAGCAGAAAAGCCATGGCCGTTCACGTAATAGAGCTAACAGACCCCACCAACCTCATCCAGCCCGTGCCAATCCCCATAAACCGCTTGGTGAGCTCTCGTGGAGCTCAGTCCTGAAAGCCTCTTAGAGCAGCCTGTCTCGCATAATAGAGACCTGTGGCACTGAACCCCTGGCTGGCGAGAGTGCAAAACACATTAACCCCTTGAAGTGGCTGCATGTGAAGAGGCTGGCGGGAAAGGGCCGCCACGGCAGGCTGGTTTCACTAGATGCAGATGCTGAGCTGTGAGACATGCATCAGGGAGTCGGCATGTCATTTTTAATTTGTAAGCTTCAGACAATTGAGCACGCACGGGCTTTGGTTTGGGGGAAGGGGCCGGTTTGTTTTGAGACACAGGATTTTAATGCAGCTGGGACTAATACAGATCAGAACTGGATCAAACGGGATACACAGGACATGCTAAACTCCATCAACTGAATAACAACATAGTACGATTTAAAATGAACTGCAAGCGTTCACCAACACTGATTATGTAGGACGCAAAAATTGAGTGGACCACCAGTACTGTAGCAATTACAACTTGCTCTCTCCCTGCTCCTACAGCTGTGATCCAGTCCAGCAGCACTGACTGATGGGTTTGTCCTTTAACACTAACTCATTAACAGGGTTTCCAATCACGGGAGAGACACCACTCCCAAAATCTGATGACACTGATGCAGTTTTTGTATTCAGTCCAGCAATGACCAAATTTTGTCCTTTCCGCGACAGTGCTTTTATACCTTAAGTGAAACATCGTTCCCTTAGGCATTCTCAGCTCCTCTCCCGCTACCCTCCCACCTTCCCCGGTCTGAGCAGGCATAAATATAAGGTCATAAAATGGATGTTGTCCTTTTTGGAGTAAGAAACACACAATTACCTAACACACAAAAATCTACCAAAAGCCTAGTTAAACCAAGTCCATTTTAAGCCAGGCAGCTGACCTAGCAACCGAGTCTCTTACTCAACACATTTTAATCTCTGGCATATTCCGCCACAAGAAAAATATACATGGCTAGGTCTGTAATACTTTAAACAGCTGTTTACTATAGCTAGGTTACAAAATAAACACTGCTGCAGAGACCATGTGTTCAATATACTCCAACCACAACAGCATCAGAACCCATCCTCAGTCTGCTCTGTGGTCACGGTGGCTGACCCAGCGCCTCGCCCTCTCCCCTTGCTTCTTATCTGCCGTTCAGACAACAGGCCTGGAACCGTCTGTCATTGCACAATTAAAGTTGCCTTAATGAGATTAGCCTCATCAGAGAGTCTCACTTGCTTTTCGCACATTACTCCTCGTTGCTCTCCCTCATCTGTGTCCCCGAGTCCTGGGCAGCACCCCAGCACTTCCAAGGGGGAGCGGCAAGCTCCGGACCAAAGCACGGGGAAGGTGTTCTCGTCTTGTGGAGGCACTGGAGTGTAGGGCAGAGGGCTTTACTCCACACAGTGGAAACATTTAACGCTGGATTCAGCCAACTGGTCGCTTAGATGATCAATCCCAATTTCTGGGAGCCTGCTCCACTCCAGAAGATTGAACTGCCAAGTGATACTGGAAATAGAACAAAATTTTATGGTGAAGTGCCTGACACAGCCCATCAAAAAGCTTTATTCCAGCAGGCAAGTGACAAGGAGTCTTTCCTTGCTGGAGAGATGCCTCCTGAAAGAAAACAAAACACACAAAAAAAAAAATAAAAGGAAAAGAAGAAACAAACCAACAAAATAGACAGTCTGCTCAGTGGGAGAGGCAGCAGTAAATCTGATGGGGGCAAGACCAAGCAGTAGCTACACGCCTGCTCTCACAGTTTGCCCGGGTTGTTAAGATTCACAGACATGCACCGGCACTGCTTGACCTTCTGAATTTTCTTGAGTCGGAAGGGCGGGTCCAGCTCAGGGCACTCCAGCTGCACGGTCGAAGAGGTGACCTTGTGCGGCTTGCAGAAAGCACAGGACTGGAAGGACTCCTCCTCCTTTTTCACATGCCGTGGTATGTAGAAGGAGTTGCACTGCCCGTAGCAGAAGCGGTTGATGATGGTGCGGCTTATGCAGCCCTCCTCGCTGACAGTCTGCCGCAGGGGCTGCGTCTTGCACCAGTCGCTCTTGAGGTACTTCCTTTCGGTGACCACGAGGGCCTCCTGGCTGGAGGCCAGCACCTCCTTGTTCAGCTGCTGCCTCCGCTCCGAGTGGTTGCTGCTGCTGTCTTTGTAAGGGGACGGAATGGCACCTGCGGGACGGTTTTTCCTGGTGTCTGTTACTCGAACCAGCACTGCCATCAGGAAGACGGACAAGGCAAATTTCCAAATCATCCTGCAACGGCAACACAAGTGGCTGTTACGAGAGACATGTTTTCAAACCACAGAACTGTAATGGAGTTGAACTTTACGCATGCTTTTAGAAGAAGAGGAGAACTCACCGCCTTTGTAATCTCACCACTTTTCCTAGGAGATTAGCTCTACTCTAGGGTAATTATTTATCACGAAGAGGCCAGGCCCCGTGGAAAGCCACATCGCTCCTCCCCGCCCCCCAAGCTCTCCGACGACTCACTTTTCCCCCCATAGGGACACCGCTGCTTTGATCGCTGAAGCAGTGATTTTACCAGAGCTTCAGCCAGAAAAGTTTCCTCCTTCTCTGTGCAATCCTGGGCCAAACAGCTGGGCAAACTCCTGGCTGGCAAATGCTGATGAGACTCCTGCCAATACCGTGATAGCTGATTTGGGGACGGCAAAGGAGAGGGGAAGGGAATACCAGGTTACACAAGGTGAGCTCCTATCTATCTGCCTCTCCGGCCTCCGAGTCCCTGCCCAGCCTCATTCCACACAGAAGTAGCGAGAGGTGTCCAAAAGCGCATTTTTTATTATTTTAAATTGCTTCTGAAGTTTCTTGGGGCTTTTATGGCACTTACAGACTTGCATTTGTTGTCTTTGTGGGAGGCCGAAAACTTGATGGATTTATTCTTGCAGTAAGAGGAAATGCTTAAACACAACTGTGAGGACTTCATTACTGCAACGCCTCTTATGCAAATGGTTTAAGGAGGTTTGTAAACAGGAGAGAACTCAGTATTTATTTTAGACGTTAAGGAAGAGGGTAGAGCATAAGCCAGTTGCTAAGTTACGGTATTCAGCCAGTTGGCAAAAATATTTTTTCCTATGGTCCTCTATTAGGGTTTCTTGTTCTGTGGAGCATCTTTTACCAGCTCTTGGATTTTCATCAACCACTTGTCCAATTCATTTTAGCAATGTGTCTCAATGCGCTTCCAGGGTATCAGAGTAGACGTACTAAATTTCCTCATAAAGTCAATGCTCACCAGTGAACTGCCACAACTCATTTGACAGCTCATTTCACATCTTTCTCCCTGGGAAGGGAGTGCAGAGGCTCTCTAGGGTGCCAGAAGTGAATGCAGCCCAGAAGCTTCCCGTTCGGAGGCAAGGACACTTCAAGTCTTTCTAAAAGGGCTCTGCTCACTTTTGTTCTTAATGGGCTGTATTTTTAAAATAGTGCACAGAGGAACGACTCATCCCTCTCTTCCCAGTAAAGCTTCAAATCCTTCCAAGTACTGATCTTTTTTTGCCTTAGAGTGATGCCAAGACGAAAAAACACCATCACACCGGTAAGTATAGATATGTCTAACACTATAGACCCTTGAGACATTGCATAGGTACTCCTAACATGAAAACATGCCATTTTCCAAACAAAGACACCAACAGATCAAGAAAGTGTTTGCGGTAAAGGTGCGAGAGAAGACAGCAGAAATAACCAATACTTCTCACCTAACAATGCAGACGTAATGTATTTAACCCCTACGAAGATAAAGAGAAGGCAGCACCGTAGCAGACTGGGTAAGATGTAACATCCCTTTAGGTGATTTTCTAAGTTTATGAGATCTCAGTGTCAGACTTTGACTAAATTTCTAAGGGGTGAAGTGCTGAAGGTGCTAATCCCACAGCTGCGAGCAGAGTTAAATTGCACCAGATTGTGTGTTTGAAACACAACCACCTTTAATGGAAACCAGTATTTCTAAAACCCAAATAAGCTCATTTGTCTGCAACCATGCCAGCTGCCCACTGACACCAATTGTAGCCATGGGTACTTTAAATCAGTGGCCTATTTTCACACTGCTTAGCATTCAGCACACAAGTCCAGAAGTTTTGTCCAGAGTCTTCAAATGAAGCAAGACTAGACTTGGCTTTGCTTGCAGGTATTGTCGCCAAGACCATTGGATGTCAAGCCACATAGCCAGGCCAAAACCTAATCAAGTAATTAGTTTCAGTTGAATATAGCGTTCCACGCTTGCTTTCAAGCTGTTCTCATGTTATTCTGCACTGATGGCTGCATTTCAGTAGTAGATAAAACAACCGATCCCCACTGCTTTGTGTTTTATACAGCAAGGGGAGGAAAAGACCCTGGAGTTACAAGCCTACATCTTCTAGAAAAAGACAGAGGTGAGCTCTCCACAGGACGCCTTATGCCAACACGCCTCGGGCACACTCTTCTGCTCTTCTCTTGAAACGCAAGCCCACAAAGCAATTGTGATAACTCTACTGTCCTTCAAGGAGGGAGTTTGGTCCTTTTCAGCAGAGATACCACCTCTCCAGTCTCATTTCGCTGATCCTGGTGGGGAAGAGAACAGTAGAGGTCCACAGGCACATGAGAAGGAAAGACACGCTCTTCCCCCGACACCTTCCTCTTTTCGCTGGGAAACCCCATCTTACCACACCTGCCCTTTCTCATCACAAAATGCAAGTTGAAATCCTTTCCCTCGTGTCAAGGATGGGGTCAAGTAGAAATCCTGTGTAGGAACTCAGGAAAGCTGACAGAGTGCTAACAACTCAACGACTACAGTATAGAGAAATATTATAGTAGCTTTCTAATTACTGAAATAGTTTTATGTCAGCATGGAGAGCCATTCAACAGAGTAAGTAGGATTTATTCAGTAAGTCTACATTTATAAATAATAAAGCATTATTAATCAAAGCCACTATTGTAAGGTTATAAACAAACGCTGCAGTACATGTTAGCAAATACTTCTACAGACAGGTAGGAACACACCACCTATTTCTGTCATTGATCTTTATCAAACCTGGACCTTAAAATGTTTATATAATAGAATAATAATCTATTTTACACTAGCAGGTCAAATGTGCATCCTGTCAGATCGTGGAATTTCTAATCACAGAGTTGCCCCTTACTAGCATGCAAATCACCCCTTTCTAAGCCCTGGCACACAAACCCCCTATTCAAGCAAGTAAGGGTGCAAACAAGGTCACTGGTGCCAGCAACATGCCAGGGACTACATGTGGTTTTGGTACTCACATGCAAAGAGAAGAGAGACCTCAGTATTCTCAGAGATCATTTTGGTAAACTCAGCCTGAATGCAAAGCAACATGGTGAATGCTGGCTGTCCGCAGACAGAGCAGGATGAGAAGAAACACAAAACGTACTGGAGAACAATATGGCTTCTGGCAAGAACAGGGCAGTTCTGTCCTACTTAGATGTCACAGAATTCAACAGCACATGGCTGAGACCATGAAAGCGAGAACTGCCTCAAGAGACCAACACCTTTAAAACTTGCCCAAATGCCAGCCTGGGCCCACAGTGCCCGCTGCACTTGGGGGCACCCATGGCAGAGCCGGTGGAAGATCCCACGTGACAGTTTTCAGCTTCTTCAAGCATCGTCGCCAGCTCCTCCCAGGTCCCCTCAACCCTCTTTTCCAGTGCGTGAGCTGGTGCAGAAAATAACTTAACCTTAGACTAGACACCAAACAAGGCCTAGCAGCATTTATGTTTGACACGCTAAGTTTTTATCTCTTTGAGATAAGGAAATCAGCATCAAGCATGAGTTCATAAACTCATCAAACTTGTCATGCTGGAGCTGGGCTATCGGGTACACCGGAGTGTAAAAAGTCATTGGCCAAGGAGGCAAGAATGCCAAGATCCAGCTCTGTAATCCGGAGAGGTCATGGCACTCAGCTGGGAGTGGAAGACCCAGGATCACTGTGTCTGCCCTCAGCTTTATTTCTTCTTTGTATCCAATTACTGTGTAACATAAAATATCTACCAAGGCAGGCTCCCTCTTGCATACCGACCTCCTGGCCCTATAACTCACACATTCCTGAAAGCAATCCAGCTCCAGAGCAGGGCAGGCAGTAGTGTAACCCCCAAAATAGCCCATAGTTTTGTCGTTAGGGAACTTCTCTGGGAATTGAAGTATTCGATTTGACCTCAGAATTCAAGTGCATCATGTTTGGAGAAGTCCCCCAACGCAGAAGCACGTGCTATGGTCTGAAAGACTGGGCAGGAGGTAACAGCAGCGCCCATCTGCGCTGAGTGACTGCTCCGCCGTTTCCTCTGGTTTTCAAAGGCATGACCAGTTTCTCAGCTCAGGATGCAGTTTTTGACTAGGAATTCCCGTTTTGTAGATCAACCTCCTTCAGGGTTGCAGGTGGACAGGAAGAAAGAGGGACGTAACTAGAAGATTGCTGTGATATTTTATGTTAGCTGCTCAGGAAATCAGGAGGTGTGAGACCCATTTACTTGGTTTAGCATGCAGCACTTAGAAAGCACTCAGCATTATCAGCATTCCTGGAAGCATCCAACTCTCTGATACAGGCATGATACAATCATCTCCTCTTCACCAGGCCTTCCTGGGAGGGGTTCAGGAAAAAGCCACAGGCAATGGTTTTAAAAAAAAAAAAAATCTGCAAAACCTGTCTTACCATGGAACTTGAGAGCCTACCTGTTTAGCTTAGTCACCGAATGGATTCAGCCTGTAAACACATGTGGAAGAAGATTTAGTACTATAAACCTATCCTACACCCATCGAAAGCACCGTAAGAGCCAATGACTGGGAAGATGATAAACAAATTCATAGACGCTTTTTTGAAAATTTTGGATTTAATTAGCAGTGGAAGAGTTTGCCTTGGAAAATGGTCTCCTTTCAACTACCGGCAAAAGGCAAGCATTATAGGCTAGATTAAAACAGGTACAGTTCTGTGGCACAGTACATACGCTGTCACGTTCGACCACTTGCATCACTCTTTCCCAGTTTCCGTCCTGCAAACTTCAGAGACACGAGAGCTCTCCTTTGCAATCAGCTATTTGGCGGACTGTGGGGATCTCTGTTACAAAAAAAATTTTCTACTCCCCACTTACTTTCATATTAGACCTAGTCAAAAAAAAAAATCTGTATAAACCAGCCGTACGTATATTAATGTAAGAACACGATGTACATGGTCAGTTCTCAGCATTTAAGAAAGGACACAAGAAGTGTTCCTTGAAGACATGCCAGGGAATAACTTTTCAAAGAACTAAAACTTGGCTTTAGCAACACATGTGGGAAGCCAGGAAATATCAGATTCTCTACCAGGAAGCCAAAAATGCTATTTATTTAATTTATTAATGGTTAGGCATGATTCTAATGGTACAATGTTCACATAAAGACTATACAAATCAGGCATCTTTGTGCAAGGGAGGCATTTGGTGCTAACTCCTCCCTTTTAAGTATCCTTTGGAAACTATTGCTCCTGTGTCTCAACAACGTCAGCAATAACCGAACACTGTACTTACTGTATCTTTCTTTTCGCAGAGCCATGGGCCTCTTAGTAAATCATTTGATCGCTAATAGATTTTTCGTTATCAAATTGCCAAGACTGAGGCCAGCCACAACAACAAAATACGTAGGAGGTGAGGAGGGACCAAATTTAAAAAAAAAAACCTCAGAAAATCCAGTTCTGCAGCTAGAATGTGTTACTCAGATACAAAAATCTCTGTGTTTTAGCAGCAAAGAAGACTTACCATGTACTAGGAATACTCAGCATCACTTTTTAAAATGACTGCACACGACATCAAAAGGAATAATTGTTTAAAAACAATAATTAATGCCATTACAAGCAGAATTTTTTCCATTCTTGCCCTCGTAAGAACTTTCTACAGTGATTTGGAGAAAGCTATTTCATTGCATCACAGCCCTAGCAGTAGGTGGTAGGAGGAGAAAACATTTCTTTCAGACTTTAAATAAACTCCTTGTACCCCCACTGGCTGGCTTTTATGGAGATCCTTCCGCCTCTCAATTCCTCCCACCAAGGAGATCCATCCTCCTCTCTCTCTTGCACCATCACCACTCCCCCAGAGAGGCCCAAGCAAGCCCACGGAGAACATCATGAAGCTTTGAAGGAAACAGAAAACGTCTGCCTGCAGGCCGGACTCCTCAGGAACCATACTGCCCTGTCCAGGCTCTTGTTCTGTTTTTGAAAGGGGAACATGGGGTTGGGTTTCACTGATGCCAGTCAGCATTCCTCAGCAGATGACAGCACTTCCCCCGTAATACCAGAACATAGAAGTTCTCCTTGCCAAGCCAGTTCCTGAAGACACTGAATTTAAAACATCGAAAAATAGAGTACACCATCGACAGTACCAAAGTACATAGAACTAAGACACTGGTGGGGACAGTCTATGCTAAGAGAAAGCTAATTGAAAGCAACTGAGAGGACGTTGCTTCACGCTAATTTCAGCTCTCACTATAGATTTTCTACAACCAAGAGCTTTATCTTTAGCCTGAAGAGGCTGGAAGTTTAGAAGAACTCATGGTCCGTGCACAAAAATATGAGGATTCAAGGACACAATCAATTACTCCTGCATATTCAGCAATGTGTAATGTGTCAGAAATGTTATTTTGAGGACAGGAGCAATTATGAAGAAAACTTGAAGGTAAACTCACCCTTGGCACTAGACCTAACCAGCTCGAACGCTGGGTTTTTCCTTCACATTTTGTCCTCTGCCTTTCGTATCTACCTTTACTGCCTCCAGAAATTCATGCTTATAACCACTGAACCATTCCTTCTTTCAGGAACTTCAGACAAGCTCATTTGAAACAGGTTTGAATGCAGCTGCTCACTTCATCAGAGTTCAGAGATCACGTTACTCCGATGCTCCTCTTTGCACTGACATCCTGCCAGGAAGTATATTGATTCAAATATTGTATTACTGATCTATGGTATTAGGCTCTCCACAGGCTGAAATCCTTCTTATCTTGCATAGCTTCTAAACCTGTGCTTTATTTCTTTTTAAGTAGTATTAGTATTGGAGGAATTGAGAGAAGCTTCTCATTTTTCAAAGCCAGGATAAGGAGTTTTTGAGGAGAGTCACTGAAGATTTCATTAGCTGAGATATAATCAGTTATTATCTATTATATCCCAGACACGAACTAGAGTTCCAGAAGACTGGAGACTGGGAAGCAGGGGCAGGGGCAGTACAGGTGAAGCCAGCCCTGGTATTTTTCTTTGAGACACATTCACTAACGCTTATATCCATGATAAATACCAATGCTTCCCAAAAACCACGTACACACATAATAAATGCAATTACTAAGGCAATCACCCAACTAGAAGAAAATAGTGAAGAAAACCATGCTCCAAGTTTGGGTGGGTTTTTTTAAGGCTGAATGTTAGCCAGATAATACAGTGAAGCAAGACACTATCAACTCCATACTGGCCTGTAATTATCGGTAGCAAAGACTAGATTCCACAACCGTGTCAGCATTTATCATTTTAACACAGGAAAAGTAAAATAAAAAGGAGAAAGAAAAGCTGCATGAAATGTAAAAGCTAAGTCGCCCTTTGCAGCAATGCCATTTTTAGGGGAACGTGAATACACAGAACTCAGATTGAATACTAACAGGTAACTGGACAAACGCTTTTTGTAATATTGTTACGATTAAAACTCCTAAATTTTGCTGCAAATCCAGCTTCAGGAACTTGTGGTTTTAAACGCAACCACAGACAAATGTCTGCCTGGTGAGCACATGTGAATTGTCCCAAGCAGAGTGAGATGTCCTACTCAGAAGTGTCTGGGTAGTCATCAGTACTGGCAGCACATGCAACACTGGGGAAAAAAGGGGGAGTGGGAGGAGGGAAAAACCCACAAAATAAAACCAGATTTCTGCTTGCCGTCCATGAGGTTGATTTTCTTTCTCCCAACCTGGTTTTGGAGAACACTACAGTCAGGGGGTGGGAGGAATAAATAAAACTCAACTCCTTGGATACAAGGAGAATAGATTTTTGGAAAGGACCGAAAGTAAGTTCTCCTGTGAATCTAAAAAATGTCTTTTTGCAAGAGTGAACCAGGTTGAAAAGATACTTGTTCTCAGCGTTCCTCAGCTTTTCACCATGAGATAAAGAGCCCCGAACAGGCAAGTCAGTTCTGTTTGCACATGAACGTTTTGTCCGGCAAGCAGTAACAGCCTACATTTAACTTTATTCTTCTGTGCAGAAGGCAGCTGGTACACTCCCATTTGGCAGCATTTCATTCAGGGGAAAACAGCAGACTTCTCTGCCCTTGGGAAACTAAAAACTAAATCAGAAAGAAAGCGGTGGCTTGAGCAAACGTCTTCATTTGTGACCATCCCTCAGCCTGTTGGAGGGGAGGACAGTCAATACAAGAATGGGGAAAGTTCAGCCTTTAAATACAATAGCTCATTTCATTGCTTCCTCACTGGAGAATCAATACTACAAAAGGCTATTTTGCAATGAGTAGTCTCCATTATATTTTTGTTGTTTGCATTACAACAGAACATAGAAATCTCATCCAAGACCAGTGCCTGACTAAGCAACGCAACTTCAAATGTTTGTAGACTAACTTGGTGAGCAACATATGGTGGGATCAGAACTGAGCGCAGAGGGGAACTGAGTTACTGGAGGTCAGAAATTAACTGAGAATGGACCATTTCCAACATCTTTCAACTGCACTGCATGGCACCAATGCTCTTCTTTTTGCTGATCAATCCAGATTTGTCATCCTTACGCAAGCTTTTCTTTAAAAACATTATACTTTTCTGTAAGACAAAAATTCTGTATGAAAATTTCCAATGTATTTTCTGTGAGTTTTGACAGAACAGAGTTAGGAGCTTTATTCATTTGTAAGCTTCAAACAATGCACTACTTCCAGAGCACATGGCTCATTTTCTAGCTCACAACAAGGGAGAAGACCGTTAGTCTTCAACATACGTGCATTACTGTACTTGCACCGTTCCTAGAAGAGCACATTTAGATGAGATCTGTTCTAGAAAAAAGCTGAGGCCTGTACATTAAAACATCATAAAAGCACTCAGAAGAATTTCTGCTTTCTTAATGGTAAGGAAAATGCAATTACTTCTAAAAATCAATAGGTGGCATGTAATCTCGTACATGATGAGAAACGCGAGATTAATCAACAGAGAAGTAACACATTTTCCAGATTTTTCTGGTACATTCAGATAATTGTATTCTTTCAGACTCCATCCTCGGTTACTACATTATGACTCTTAAGTAGTCATGTTCCTGTTTGAAAAATCTAAGATGTTATTTACGGGCTAGTGTTTATATTATGAATTTTTGTAAGCCAAAATCCCATAGGTAGAGCTGAAGCACAGATGGTTCAAGTAAGACTTGCTCTTATCTCAGTATCCTACAGGTTGGCCTTTCTATTAGGTAGTATGCAAATTCCCGCACAGACGAAGTTTCAGCTATGTATCCCACTGGTTTGCAATACACCACTTGCAAGAACCACTGCAGCTGTATTTTCATAAAGTTGTCCTAAAAATGGCACGCATTTATAGCTTCATGAGTTTTTCATTTACAGTTATCTCTGCTTAAATTTGACTCACAAAGCATCAGTCCTCCTGACTAAACCTTACAGCAGTTCTGGGGACAGACTGCAGAAGACCTATGCTAATGAACAAATAAAACAAGTATTAAGCCAATTAAGTTTGCTAGTCACAACCAGGTCTATGCCACGCAAACATGTAACTAAGCTCCTTACCAGAATTATTATTCTTACCAGAAGAGCATTTTTCCCCTCAGTGAAGCCAGATCTAGGAGATCCTCTTATCGGTTTTTGCCTTTTCTTTGGTAAACAAGCAAAAATAAATCTGATGATAGCTCCTCACAATTAATTACATTTTTTAATCCTCTGACCAGCAAGGCAGTTTTGAAACTCCTGTTGCATTACACTAAGTGTGTTTTCTCCCAGGGTACACAAGAAGGCATGAGAAGTTATTCCAGAGAAGGGGAAGGGGAGGGACAAGTCAAGGATATCACAGGATACAAGGTACCACAGGAGGTGTGAGTAGCAAAGAGGACGTTTAGGGTTACTGTGGTGGACTGGCACACCGAACACATCCATAAAAAATCAGAGTTCATGAGCTCTGATGTTCACGTGTAATACAAGACACCTTGAAACAACAGTGGGTCACCTCAAGTTTTTAATACATTCTCTTGCTCAGGGTGGAAGCTGGCCCAAGAGCTAAGAAAAACTTATTTGCACTACGTGTAGATGGAAGCCAGGCAGTAACGAGTCACTGCTGCACACCATGCATGGTATTACCCTTGGGTTGATCCTGTAAAATTTTGCATCCCCTTTTCTTGACAAACTTACTTGAAGACATTTTCTTCTTTCCCTATGAACACCAGGCTTCTGCTTCGCTTACTTTTTGCCAGTCACTTTTTGTGGATTAACTAATGGTCCATCAGAATCCCCGTTTAATTACTTTTGTTTCAAATGTCTAGTTGCCGGCTTTGCTCTGAATGGAAGCCCGTTCACTCAAAGTCTCATATGAGAAAATTCAGGTATGCAACTGAAATGCAAATGAAACCTGTGAGAGCAGAGAAGCACAGCAACGGCACGCACTGATCGTTGTTTGCATATGTGCATTTGCGAGCCTCTAAACAAAGATGACATTTGGACTTCAAAACCTTCAGAGTTCTATGTCTTCTTGGCCACCCTAGCACATGCACCAATTGATGTCTTGATGTAAGTTCTTCAGTTTGGAACTATCCTGACCCTTATTTTCAAGTTGTTTTGTAAGATAACAAAAGGAATTTTCATTTATTTCACTACATGTCTATTGATATTTCCAAATTGACACTAATGTTTACTAATGCCATAGCTGTCAGCTGGACCAAAATAAATCACAGCAGCTGATGCTCAACAACTGTCAAAAGTACAGAACTCACGAGGTGCCAAAAAGTCAGAAATACAAATAAAATTGTAATCAGATACGCAATATCAACATAAACATTGCCACATACCTAAACATTTCAATGTCACTTTCTAGATATACTGGAAAATGTATAGCACACAGAATGAATGGACAAACTACAGTTTACTCACTGCTACTGGCACTGTGTGTCACTTAACTAGAAGATGAATTTTCAGCGAAATGCTGAAGGATGAGCTCTACTACAGGAAATTTCACATCCAAATGCTGGAAACTTACTCCAGCCCTCCCACTTCACACCGATAGCAACACGTGGCTGTCCTGCATCTATGTTATTGTGGCTTTGATTCATGCTCTGCTCAGTGGTTCTCCCTCCGTCATTGCCCAAAGAATGTAAATATTTGTTCTGTCTGTATTCTGGTTTACAGACTTGGCCCATTATTGAATATGAAGGCTGTAATTCAATCATAGGAGGATCTGTTGCCATGCATAAACTGGGATTTTATGTTTTATGACTTAGGCTTCGCAGAGCAGCTGTCTTCCTACTCACTGCCCCCTCTCCTCACCCATGACTGAATTATAGTTCTGTCTCTAATTGAAGCCCAGTACTTTTCTATTTCTCTTCTGCCGAGAGGAAGACCAGAGCTATCACTCTGAATACACACCAAGCCACAGGAGCCTGGATGAGGTACTCTAATGACAGGTCCTCCTACACAGCACATTTGCAGTCTTTCTGCTAATTAATTTGATTTCCTTTGTCTACACTAACATAACACAGCAAGTTATGCTCATTTAAAGGAGGATCGTTAGCCTTTCAGCTCACGACAAATTAGGAAGAAAGAAGAGTCAATAGAGAGGAATCCGGGGGAGATTGGCTTTGTCCTTGACTACACCATTGCTTATGTTTTCACTTGACCAAGACTTTGTCTCCAGGAGAACTCGAGACAGCACTATCATCAGAGGAGAGACTATAATCAAAATCAGATATCGTCGGTATGTGCATGGCAAGGCAGTGGCAGTTACACAGAAGGGTTCTGTCTACGATGCACTGTAGTCAGCAGCTTTCTTCCTGGCAATCCCTTGGCATTTACTGTTCACAGCTCCTGACATCCTCAGAGGGCTGAACAAACACGTAATTAAAAACAGACAAGCTGGTTTCTTCAGACTCCCTTCACAGAACGAAAGGAGATTCAGTAGTGTGCCACTGGACTAGTAAGTCAGAGGCAAAGCTGGTAATGGGAGTTAAAGAAGTAACTCCTCACTATTTGGAAGGCGAGACCTTCATTCGGCAGTTTTGACAACGACTGAAACTGTGGAGCAGAACAAAGCCTCAGAGCTGGGCAGTCAGTCAAATACAGGTCTTGGGAAATGGAGTGATGCCTGATAAACAGATGAACTAACTTGGATTTGAAAGCTCAGCCTTCTGAGTCAGGTGGGCAGATCCAGTTTTAATACCCAGCAAAAGAAGTGAGAAGGAATCACACAACATACAGGTGCACTGTGGAGCGGAATGACTCCGCATGTTTCTTAATAATGGCAGGGAAGATCTTCCCCTACGACAGAAGAAGGGAGGAAGCCTGCAGAGGCAATGGCCAACCTCTTCTGCTCACAAACCCACAGAAAAGTGCTCCCCTTCTGTAGCGATTTCAGGATCATTTCTAGCCTTGTAACCTCAGCTGCATTTATCATTTTCAAGCATCAAAGAGGGGAAGGATTCCAACTGTGGGACTTCACTGGCTCAGGGATTTTTTTTTTTTTGGCTGATAGTCACTGGGGACCCTCTTTACATAAACACAAGCAGAAGATAAACAGCACCTAAAGGCTCTTTATTAACTTGATGTGACCTTGGTTTTTTTACAGTGTTTGGCCACAAGCCATTCATACTGTGTCACCACGTTAAGGTTTGAATATTTTTCCATTACTCACGCTTTCAAGCTCAGTAGAAGCAGACAATAACTAAAAGGAAATCTCAAGATTCTTCTCTTTGGCTCTTTCAGAAGGCTATTCTCAGAAAGGTCAGGGAGGTATCTCGGAAGGAGTTAGCCATATCTAGCTATAAATTTCAGTGCGAAATGGCAAGCTCCGTTTCTCTTCCAGGTCTATTCAAGGCCTCTTCCCCAGCTCTAACTTAGGCAGCACTTCCCGGAATCTCGAGGAGAGAGATGACACTTCTCGTAATCTTTGACGACTTCATGTTACTACACAGAGGGACAAAGATACCAAGACTTCATTTCATGTCAGTGCTCGGTTTGATTGAGAGTAATGAACTGTCTGAGTGAAGTGGCCAAGACAGCTTTCCTTTTGACATGACTACAATGTTAGACACTAGCTAACATTTCCACGTGTGATCAGTAAATGCAAGACCAACTGTGAAAAGGAGGAACGAGGTGATCAGAAACCTTGCTCATTCAGGGTTTGGGTTGTTTGTTTGTTTTTCTCTTATTACAAAGTAGTCAGAGAACATGAGAACAGATAGCATTACAGCTTATACCATTTTACTAATCCTACCACTTAGTGCTGTTTCAAGCATTTATATATATCCTGCTGAAGCAGCAAGGGCAATCGATCAGCTGAAGGGTTTGGCAAACAACTTGTAATGGTTCTGCTAGCATCAACCCAGCTTTGTGTTGGTGTTAGAAGAACCATTACAAGTAGTTTAAACTTGTATATGCCACTCTATAAATCATTCATTTGGCTCAGTAATCAGTCATCTGAACCACTTGCAGTTGATTAGACCAAGTAAGATCATCCCAAGGAAAATGCTCTGATCCATAGGTTTGCTCTGGTTCCTAGCGAGTGATCATACACACAACTCACATACTCATTAATGAGTGATTTAGACTACAGGTACAAACAATACTATGCACCCACGCACATGGCTCTTTCTAGACTTCTTCCTGTGTCTTGGCTAAACAGTAATTTTTTTAAAGAAGTTACATGTAAAATGGGATTAAGAGGACTGGAATCTCAAATAAGGCTAGATGCAAAATATTTTCTGACACTATGATAACTAAGCTTTCATTGGATATGAAAGCCTCATCTCCAAATTGGAGGAAAAATTAAGTCATGACCATTGCCCTATGTTTTCACTTCAGACCAGCTGAACTGTTAGGTCCTGAATTCTTCCTTATTTTCCTTTTGAAGGAGGAGGTGAAGTGAGCAAAAACTGGTTCTAAGATACTTTCAATGTAAAATTACTAAACTCTCAAAAGCCAAGAAGCCATTTCACAGAGTTAACATGAAACACCTTTTCATCTCAGTAATGGGAAAGCCCTAAAAAAATACACATAAAGTGAATTAGGACCTTCAGGTGTTTGCAGTCTGAAGATGCTGATATCTCTTCCTGCGAAAAAGCAGCTTTGAAAGAAGAGTTTTGATCAACACTTCACCTGAAAACTTTCATTCCCTCTGAGTGGAGAGACAAAAAAAAAAGTTTCAACTCTGAACCCTTGAGGTCAGTTACCACAATCTGTGTATCATGATGGTCCTCAACGGGTCAAGGATAACCACAGCCCCATGGGGTTTTTTATGCTTGTATTTTGAAATGAGGCTCAGTAAAGAATTTGGCTTAACGAAACAAGACCACGCTTCCTCTCCTCCCTTACTTAGTTTCAGAACAACAGTTTCTGCTTTGAGTGATTATTTCAGCTTCTGTAATTTTTCTCCAGCACAAAATTGTAGAGAAGCTCCATACAGATCAGACCAGTGATCTCAGCAGCATAAGAACATGGGTAATGCCAGAGCACCAAAAAGAAATGGAAGAGCAATTAGGAAAAACACTACCAAAAATGCACCTAGCAAAGACAAAGCTGGATGCAGCTCACCTGTCTGAAAATCTGCTAACATGGCAAAAATAATTTTTCTTAGAGGACCCTAAGAAGTTCCTGGTTAGCACAAAGACTGAGGAACACTAATTGCCACTTGGCGAAACTCTGCTCATTAAAAACACAGGACACAGTTGCAGGGGTTTTTTTTGTTCCTTCCTGCCCTCAAAACCAAACCCTTGTTTTACAACATGAATGACATAAAAGGCTACATCAGAGCCAAATGCACAATTTCATATCTATATATTTGTTATAAGGCTGAAGGGGAGGACTCAAGCTTATCTAAGAAGAAAAAAAGGAGTGAGAATTAAATCATTAAATTGTATGGTTTAAGCAGAATACACAGGGGCACTGCAGATTTCAATAGGAAAGGAAGCAAGAGAGGCACATTTGAATGAACAGAAACGGATCTAAGAAAGCAAGCCACTGAGCGGATTTACAGAATAACTGTACAGCCGACATAAAGAACTCATCTAGATACCATGGTTTTAACAAGGTCCTCTCTATGACTATTCTCCACCCCCCTCAAAAAAAAAATATTATTTGTTTAAAGCTGCTTGCCAAATCCATGGCAAAGCATCTGACAGAAACCAGAGATGAGATTTAGAGACACTTTAGAAATAGGTGACAGGGACATACATGTCACTTGGATCAATGTGAGCAATCCAGAGAACTCCTGTTCCCACACCTACAAAGTCTCTAGTGTCATTTTGGACTGCAACTGCTTATGTGTTTATACACCGGTGCCTCTGTAGGGCGCCCAGACGTACGGCTGGGTAGGTGGCGATGCTGTCTGTGGCCATTCGCACAGAAGGCAGACAAACCTTGGGAGCCACTCAGCAGCTCCCCAACCGTCCTGTTCTGTCAACTGTGTTTCACATACACCCAGCCGACACCACTGAGTGGGACATGAACAGCATTAATTACTACCAGTCATCTAAAAGTCTAGCCAATGGGGCACGCTACTTACCTTTCTCATAACCAGCTTAGCAACAAGACCTTCCCCATTTATGAACATAAGCTTTAGAGTTTCAGTACCCACATGAACTGGAGATAATTCCATTCATATTCCTCACACTGCAAAACCCCCCCCCTAAAAAATGCAGAAAAGGGTAGTGAGAAAGCGGAACACACAAAAAGACACTATCCATACTCTCTGTTGCAGCTGGCTTATTACATAGGGAATAAGCAAAAATTGCTGGACCTAGAGGGAATTATAATACCATAGCCAACATTATTTTTCTGTGACTTGGCTTTGTGATGTGGAGGGTGAGGTCCTGATTTAGGCCCCCTGAATTTTATCATCGTCCCCAACACACTAAGAAGGTCATCCATTCTAGGTTTTTGAATCCAAACAAAAATAATCACAGACCGAAAGAATTAAAACCTATGCCTTTTTCTCTCAATTTTACATTCTGGTAAGAATACTGCAGGATGTGGGTTCAAACAGGTATGCCGGTTATAGATACACACTGTAGAATACTGCAGTTCCTCTTTCAGGTAAAGTAATGGCACAAAGAAAACCCTTTATCTGACCTTGAGAAATAACCAAAAAAGCAATTGAGGTCAGCTGGACACATTTCTAATTGCAACCCATGCCCCTGTGGGATGAAGCTCAAATTGCCTCGTGCTGTCACCCAGTCCGGGTTGCAGTGTGATTCACTCAAACTGTGCGCCATAGGCCCCTCGCCCCCGGACCCCCACTGCCACCGCCTCTCCTACACCCAGTGCGCACACGGACACACATGCGTGCACGCACACACACGCACAAACTCCTCGGTCGCTCTGTGCCAGTACTAACAACCACGCAGCCACACAGCCAGCAAGACGAGTTTGCTGATCCAGCCGAAAAGGTATTTTTTTTTGTTGTGCCGGCCTGCTCTCCAGCTGCCTGCAGGACGAGTGGGGCCGCCGGGGCCCCCCTGCCAGCACGGGGCTGCTCTGCCCCACCAGCACCGGCCGACGGGCAGAGGCTNCACTGCCACCGCCTCTCCTACACCCAGTGCACACACAGACACACATGCGTGCACGCACACACACGCACAAACTCCTCGGTCGCTCTGTGCCAGTACTAACAACCACGCAGCCACACAGCCAGCAAGACGAGTTTGCTGATCCAGCCGAAAAGGTATTTTTTTTTGTTGTGCCGGCCGGCTCTCCAGCTGCCTGCAGGACGAGTGGGGCCGCCGGGGCCCCCCTGCCAGCACGGGGCTGCTCTGCCCCACCAGCACCGGCCGACGGGCAGAGGCTGCCTTCAACCAGCTGCCACGCCACACCCTGATACTCCTTCCAAACTGGGGCCTGGGAACGCGGTCACCCAACTTACCTGTTTACAGGGTGGAGGAGGCTAATGCAACTGGAAGGGTGTGGCTGATAAAGGTGGCGATGACTGACAGAACTGCGTGCTTTTGCTTCCCAGATGAGATGCATGGTCCTTATATCTAAACGGCTTGGTGTTAGGACTACAGTCTGTACCACAGCAGGGAGAGGAAGTAAAATAATAACAATAGAATGTGATGAGTAGTACCGTTGTGGATGCCTAAGGGCATCCAAGGTGTTTGTACAGGCTGGCACATCAGAGGTAGACCGTATGGGAGATGCATACTCCCCATGGAGAGATGTGGGATATTCAAACAGGCACCAATTTTTGCAGGCGTCTTAAACATTACAGCTCTTACTTATGACTACATTTCCAAAAGAGGTATGCACCATATCTCAACTCAACGGAGTACATAAAAAGAGGATCTTTTACCTTATCTTGAAAATGTGCTCTGCAACTGTAGTACAAGACTAAATACTAAAGGTGGAAAAAGAAGCATGAACATGTAGGCTAACTGCTGCATCCTACCATCTGACTATTGAGCGTCTTGCCTTGTAATTTCAAAGGTTTCTTTCACCAAGGCTTTGGGGTTTTAAGTCATTAAATACAACCACTGGTTAGACTGCATAGGAATAATCTACACGATACCCGAGGAACTGATGCCTTCTCCTTCCTCTTTCTCCATTAGTCATACGCCCCCCTCACCCTCCCTGCCCTAACACCTACCCTTCCTGGATTTTACACCCTTGATCCAGAATCTAGCCCTGAAGACTGTGGCAAGGTGGCTCTTCTCCCTTTTTGTGAAGATGCTACGTCCACGTGCAATTAGTGCATTGCACTAATTTTTTAAGAAAACCTGAATCTAAGGACAAACAAACAAACAAGTAATGTGGTTTGGTGAAAGAAGTTGGAGGGAAATAGTTTTCTGCTCTCTTTCTGGGTAACAGATGAGACAAAAATGCTCATGAGACAGAACCAATCTGCTGGTTAATAACCTGTAAAAAAAAAAAAAAATCTATCACAAGTTATAACATAATTTGAACGCAAACATTTGTCCAACTTCCTTTTCAGAACAGAGCAGCAGAACGACAACAGAAGTTGTTTGCTTGTTCTGGCTATTGAATTCACATGGATTTTGGCCCTCACTAGGCAAGAGTGTAAGTTCTGCATGCACATGACATGGTAAGAAATGGAGTGATGGTCCCAATACACGAACAAGAGAAACAAGAGACAAGTTTACCAGGAGCATTCATTTAGCAGAAGGCTGAAACAGCCTCTGACTAGCCAGGGACCAAGGTGAAGCCTTCAATGCCAAAGAGCACCAGCTCTTATCTCTGCCACCCAGCCAAAGGGTACCACAGTGGCCAGCCATCCAAAGGGCACACGCTTATGCCCAGAACCTGTGCATTAAGCTTCTCCCTTGTTCCTGAACAAAGGCATCTTCATTCTCCAAAAGCCCAGATGATTTTGAGTACCATGTTGGCTAATGTTTTTCAGTTAACTACAGTTGCGTGTTTGCGTAAATATACTTAATGGTCAACAGAGAGAACTAAGCTCTCATATAGGTATGAGCTCACACCATTTTAGTAATTAGGACTGCGATTAAGAGAGGACAGCTTTAAACTAACACTGTAGAAGTTAAGCAAACACTTAATTATCTTCCTGTACTCAGGTCCAAAAGCCTGTTGAAGTTACCAGACACTAGGATAAAAGCGGGGCAACATACCCTACACGCCAAAGTCAAAAGCATCAGGGAACACACCCTACCCACTTGTAATTAAAATTAAGAGGTGGAAATCGAATGAAAGTTGGGTAAGTTTGCGATTTGGATCAGACGGCATTTAAACAGGGAAAGCTGCCACCTCAAATGTATAGCTCTGATTTTTAATCAACTGCCTCCAGTAATATTTATTCACCCTAAAGGAAGCCTTAGGCTCTGTACTTCACTGACAGCCTCTTGCAGCTTTTTGTTAAGTCCGCTTCCATACAAACACACCAAACTGCATATTGGTCCTATGGGCACTGATGTCTCTCACAACGGTCGTCACAGTTGCAGGGTGTCCCACAGCAGGACAAGAGACCTCATAAAAAAAAATAGTCCAAAAGCACAAGCTAAGTCAGTTTGTATGCAAATCTCAAAACCAGCCCCCATCAGGTCTGTGCCCACCACACCTTGCTGATGGCACGCTGAAGACATCAAGGACAAATCAAGGTTCTATTTTTGGACTTGGAAACATGGCTGCACAAGTACAGAATGGGAAGTAGTAAGTTACGTGCCAGTTCTGGGCACTATGCTTCAGGAAAGCCATGAAGATTTCTAGACGGGAGGCAAAGAAGAAAACCAAGAACATTTATATATACAGAAACTATAACTTAATGCGGCAAGATTGCAGAAATTGGGTATCTCTAATACAAAGAAGCAAAGACCAGAGGAGTGATGTTAATAGCTTTCAAACGCATAAAATGCTATCGCAAAGAGCAAAACAATATGTCTTCACCCTTCATGGATGCAAATGCAACAATGCCAGCAAGTAAGATTTCAGTCAATATTCCTATTAACACGCGCCATGATACAGACAGTGAAGCATTGGAACTGATTCGCTTAAGTTTGTAGGCTCCTCATCAGGATTATTAAGGAGAAAGTGACAAAAAAGGAGAAAAAATTAATCTCCACATCTGCCAGGAATTATGTTAGATAAAATGGATTGTAACAAGCAGGAGATGAGCCAGATGACTTCTCAAAGTCCCTTTAACTCCCTTTTAAGTAAAGAAACAGAGAGAGAGATATATATATTATATAGAACAACTATTGTGCTCCAAAGAACCACCTTTTCAATAGATTTTTGCCTCTTTTTCTGTCATCTCTCTTCCCATCTTTCTAGGCTTCTATGTTTCATGCTAGCTGTCACAGAAAGATCATTTTTTTTGCAGTGCAGCTTAGGGTACATTTGCTATGGGGGTCACTAAACCACTAGTCTAAGTCAGCCTTACGTTTAACACACAGAAACCTGCTGATTGTGAACCTACCGCGTTTATAATGCAGAAACTATCAGATTCTTTCAGAATTAAAGACTCAGTTTGATTTCTTTTGCTGCAGGCAGAATACGTAACATTTGTTCCTGCTCCTCTGTTGGTTTCCTGCTCCTCTGTTGGCAAAAAGAGGTCGAGACTCAAGATTCTGCAGAATGCCTTGAGTTTTCCAAAATTACTGTTATTTAGAGGAAACACTCCTCGTGTATTTGTTGAAGAAGATGAATGTAATTTATAAATAATTAGAAAACAAGCTACGTTCCTAAAGCTTATTTAAATACCCATAAAACACACACACATGCACCATTTTCCACATACGCCTAATTTGGGCACAGTTTTAAACCATCTTTGAGGACTGATTTCAAGGCCATATCACGCTTTTTCTTCCCGGTCCCTTCAGAGCCAGGGCGACAAGACACGTTGAACTAGAAGTGGAGTGACAGTGCTGCTGCGCTGGCTAGTGGAGCAACCAAAGTCCACAACCATCGGCTGAACGGGGTAGCTGAGAGGCTTCTCATGCAGAGGCCTCAGGACGGCAGGACAGTCCCAGAAACAACCACGTCCTCGAAGATCTGAGGCAAACCGCAGAGGTTTGCACAGATGAAAACATCTGTATTGTCCTCGTGACAGCAAACACCCAAATTTCTCTCTATTCATAATACCCGTAATTAACAGGTGTGGAATAGTTTGTCAACAGCTGTCATCGTAAAGCTATGGTATTTGTCCTACAAGCACGGCAATACCCTGTGAAGATGTACCCGCTGTCCAACCCTCCCTTTCCCACAAAACCCAACAAATAAATAAATGAAATTTCCCTCAAACAGAAACTGAACACACACTGGAATTGTATTCCAGTTTCCCATCTGCCTTCTTTATCCTCCTGAAATTGAGGTAAGTTCTGAAATTTGATTTACTTACCGTTGCTAATTCCCTAAAATTAGCCTACAGAATAAAGGCGTCTCCTCAACATTTTTCCTGTGAGAAACTGCTCCCTTACCTAGATATAGTCTAATATTTCTGATTACGTTACAGAGGTGGGGTGATATTGCAGTGTGTGGCTTCCTAAAAGCCAGGAAAGAGTCATTCACCTAAGAGCAACTTCCAGCACCAATATTGGTTATTTGTATACTGTTATTTACCCTTGTTATTATTTATTTACTGTTATTTAGTAGCTATTATACAATTCCTCTTACTACTGCTATCCCTGAGAGAAGCCAGTTGCTCTAGTATGTTTTTTTTAAAAAATGCTACATTTATACTCTCTTGTAACCCAATGCAAAGCAACAAGTGGATATACAGATACTCAGATTCTAATAAAAAGTACGCCACTCATTGCCAAGGAATTACTGTAGGAATTACCGTCCTCAGGTAGGCTCACTGATCTTTCACACAGTTCAGGTGGACAAAAAAAGTACTGCCGTTAAAAATACTCGGTCAGTTTGAAGTAATCGGCAAACGCTTGCAGATGAAAAAAAAAAACAAGCAAGCACACCAAAAATGTTTACCTAGAAGTAATTTCAAACAACAGATTAACAACATTTATGTCCGTAGAATAACTTGTAATCCCAATACTAACTGTTTTTCATTTGTCTTAGTATTGTGTTTCTTCCTTAGTTATTTTGCATATTTTAAATTGGATTTTACTTTTAATTAATTAAAATTCATCTGTCTAGAAACAGGGAAAAAGGGCCAGGGGAGAGAAAACTCCACAAACATCTGTTTTTTTGCCTAGTGTAATACACTAAATAAGCCTACTGTAGTTAGTCCTTATCTAGGCTACAGAAGTCCTTGGACATACAAGAGCACCGGTATCTGAACAGGTTCTGTAAACTACGGCTTAAAAGGTATCCCTCAAAAGTGCCTATAAGGCTGAAAAATTTCCCTCTTTTTAAAGATATACAAGCCAGCAAAAGTCTGGAAGTCCTGTTACATAGGCCAACGGCAACCCCAGCTTTTCTGCTTGCGTTAGTGCCTTCGTTTTGTGATTTAGCAGAGCTGCCCGGCAGGGCAGACATCCCAGAGTGGTTCGGTCTCCCATTACATGCCTTTCTAAGAAGTTTGAGCCTACAATAATTACATACCAACACTCCACGGTCAAATAGCTCCTACTCTTCTCTTTTTTTCACAATCGTCTAATGCATCAAGATCTAGAAAGTACTTTAATGGAAGACGATTGTGGATAAAATAGTAAGGTAAGGTGAATAAAGAGGAAGAAAGCGCTGTAATACAACTTTTGTGGAGGGAAAAATGTACAGCAACGAGGACTTTTTCATGGCATGGCTGCCATGTATTCTAAAGCAAGAAATACGAAAGTGTCATTAGAATCGCCCTGTATCCCATAGATTTACACTCTCGGCTGGAAACAAATTAAGATCTGATTAAGGTTTACTTCAGGGATGCCAGGCCTTCTGCAGTCATTAACTTCAGTTTTGGCAATAGTGACAAATAACAGACTGTTTTTCTGAAGCTAACGCTAACCTTCCCACAATGTGTGCATTAATTGTAGGCTTCATAACACAAGTGTCTTGTTTGGTGCAGTTTCCCGGCTGGAAGGACCTAGTTTCTGCCAGTTGGCTGTACCAGGCAAATCATTTAAGCAAAGAAGGGCTGATCCTAATCTCTCCTCATGCCATGCTAATGCAGTATCAATGAAGAATTCAGTATCTGTGTTGCTTTCTGTGCACAGCTCCCAGCTGAACTTTGGACTTGTAAAATTGATTGTTATATAGGACTTTCTCATCTTGAAGTAAAATCATGCTCAGTGGTCCTGGGAAATCCCAACGGCCTCCGAAAGGCTCACCAGCTCTGAACTGTGACATTCCGGCCACCAGCACCAGGGGCCCTTCCCTGTGTAAGGGTTTGGCAGTGGAGGGGAGGGGGTAAAATGTATCTAGCNCATCTTGAAGTAAAATCATGTTCAGTGGTCCTGGGAAATCCCAACGGCCTCCGAAAGGCTCACCAGCTCTGAACTGTGACATTCCGGCCACCAGCACCAGGGGCCCTTCCCTGTGTAAGGGTTTGACAGTGGAGGGGAGGGGGTAAAATGTATCTAGCTGTACTTTGGATCTAATTACATCTTCTTATAGCTCCGAGGATTTTATCACCTTTAGTTCCAGAGTGTAATTTAACCTATGCATTCAACTCTCATAGTGATCCCCCTCAGCCTTCAGTTGCACCTTTTTCCTTACAGACAGAAAATCTCACCAGATACACCGAAAGATGGGAGCATTAAGAATCATTTTGCAGCATTTCTTAATCTTTATTCCACCTTTTTTCCTCAGCACTTCTGTGGCAGCCTCCACTCACGAGATGCAGAGTTTTGGAAACACTTGTTTCTTCGGTATTATCTGAAGTTTAGTAATTCCCCACCTCGGCACACTCGCTTACGTACAGCCTGATCACCAAACTCACTCTATTGACAGCACAAAGAATGCAGGAGTCTGCCTCACCTATTGGAATTTCTGGTGTGGGCCACCTAATTCTTACGTTCCTCGACAGTCCCTATGGTGATGCCTCTACTAAATTATTGAGGTTGCTCAGCTCCACATTCAAAAGCAGCTGCTTTAGAAAATCAGGGCTTGCACTTCCGTAACACTTTGCAGCTCAGTTCACAGAGCACTTCAATTCATTCGGAAGCCACCTAGGCAGGTTACCACGAAACAGATTACCTTAGCTATTACTCTCCTGCTTCTGCGCAAGGCTTATCAAGTCCAGACTCTGACAGCTTAATCTAGCTTAATAGCTTCACATACAGAGCAAGGACCCTGCAAAATTCTTAGTCTCTGTAATGCTGAGCGAAGAAAAGTCTAAGCACTCTAAGATAGAGATGTAAGATGAATTGCCCAACACGAAACAAGAAGTTTGTGGCTCCGCGTTCCCAAACTAGCACTCTAGACATTGTTATTTGTAGAATTCATTTGACCTTCATAATAGGCCAGTCTTCTGCATAGTGAAAATAGGTGAAAGGAAAGAAGGCAAAGGCTACTTTTACCCGCCACATATCTATGCAGTGCCAGAGGGGCCAGATACATTTAGAGTCCATCTAAGTTACTCAGAGACCATGCTGAAATTATCTAGAGTAAAAGCAAAAGGCTCCTTTCATTAACTTATGCATGTGTCAAGGTTTTATTGCAAGTCATATATATATGTATACATGCAAGGCTGGGCTAACAGGCATGTTTTAAGTAAAGGGTAAGCTGATATGAGAAGGTGACCCAGACAAACTAGCAATGTCACAGTGGTTCTTGTTCTGTGAATTTTTTTTTTT
>VZSC01011770.1:358097-370464 GCA_013398225.1 Steatornis caripensis
GGGGGGGGGGGGGGGGGGAAGGGGGGCGGGCAAAACAACATAATCCTATGAACAAAACCAGTGAAAGGAAAAATGGCTAAATACTTAACCTGTCTCTCTCCATAACCCCAGCACGTCCTGGAGAGCAGCCCAATAAAGAGGAGCAAGCAAAAGCTACAAATATACAACCCTCCTCTTTGCAGGCACCAACGATTGCTGTCTTAAGCGCAGATTCAAAAACATGCCAACATTTGTCTTTCTCCCTTTTCCCCTGCACATTCCTTCTGCAGACCTCTACGGCTCTGTATCAGGGAAATAGTTGCGTGCCACAAGATGATTTGGAGAGAGACTGCTGTCTCAACATAGCATGAAGATGACTAAATAGTGACAAAGTAAATCACCCCTCAAAGATAAGTCAATAGTGAATAAGTAATTTTATCTGTCAAGAGTTAACATGCAATGAATACTTGCAAAACTTACACAACATAAAATCTACTAGCAGTTAGATGTGAGTTCCCTCACATACGCTAACCAAGGAAGCCTACGGAGGGGAGCAGATCCCATTTGACTTCTTGATGAAAAGCCTTAACAACAGCAAGTTGTATATATAAGCTCCTAGAAAAGGATTCTGTCTTAAGAGAATGTCAGCTTGCAGCCAGACAGCTTACAGTAAAGATGCACTTTGTAAGTATTTCTTAGGAAATGTGCTAAATTCCCATTTAAAAATATTTAAAACGAACAGTGAGTAAGTGAGGGGAGTAGTTTATAATGAATAAAAAAAGTCCTAAAGGTGGTTAAAAAAACTAAACCACTTGTTTAACACCACCCTCACACACCCCCCACTCTGAAGCCATAAACAGTTTGGAATTTAACTTGTAGTTAAATCTGACAGGCCACTGAAAATCTTAACTCACTTTTCACTTCTGTCACTATTTGCATTTTTCTTCTTTTCAGTTATATAAAAGCACTAATCTGTTTGGATTTTCTTCTTGAATATACTTTTCAAGTTCTCATATATATTTCTAGCATGGCATGATATCTGTCCTATAAACTCTGAAAACATACCTTATGATGTTTAAAACATTCTATTTAATTAAAAGAAATTAAGAGTCCTCCTAAAATGTACAAGCAGCAGTTGTGTGTATTCTGAACTCCAGGCTGTAAGTATACATCCCTTAAATTTTCCTAACTTCTGAATAAATAGATCCTCTGAGGTTTCCCAGATAAGATATATTTTAGATTACTTAGGCTATCCAAAGAATGTTTTTGCCGCTCTGTGCAATTAGAGCTGAAAGTGCATTTATCTTGCTATAAATAAGGTGACTCTTAAAGAATGAAGTTCAGAAGTGTTAATGTCAACTCTTTAGTGGACACATCTTTGGTGGGGTAACTCCATATCTCAAAGTACCTAGGCTAATTCTGAAATTAATTCTGGCTTTGCAAGTCAGAAAAACTGATTAAATAATTCCAGAATTAAATGACATTAGTTTTATCATAAAACCAAAGTGTTTACATAGCTGTTTTGAAAGTTACCTTTTAAATAAGATGTTAACTCAGAACTACCCTCAAAATCATATAGAGCAAAAAGTACAACTGAAATATTCTGGAACAATCTACGTATGGAATAATTCAGTTCATCAAAAGCAAATCCTCTCTTCCTACTTTACAGTACTTGGGTTTAGATACGCTGCTTCAAAAGAGAGAAGTGCAAGGGCAATTAGATGTTACTGTCTCTTTCCTTTACTACAGTAAAAATATATTTTACGGCTATGGATGACCTCGTGCAGACCATAAACAAAAGCTTTGGATGTGCCAGGTTAGAAACGTTAAATAATGAAGATGGCAGAGCAATACACAATGGGTAGAATTCCCCACTACATAGTAGGCATGGTTAACAGTACCTTTTTTTTAAAGTATAAAAGTATTTTTGCACTGTCTTGAAGCAACACGTTGTTCTACTCCTCTGCACAGGAATTAATTTAATCCAGTGTGTGCAAATCTGCATTAGAATTCACATCCTTATAGGCTTTGCAGTAAAGCAAAACATCAGATTTTTTTGCACCTACGCATAAACTCACGGCTACCTCTTTTACATACTATGATTTTTGCTTACATACACATATATCACCATGTAATAAGCAGTTTGTAATACAAGCATTTTAGCCTTTAATGCATTTTTTAAAAACAGCGTTCGATGACAGTAACAGTTTTTGCAACCTGTGAAGTGACCCATAAGGTTCTGTTCAAACAATGACAGCCATTATACAGTCATAGAATCACAGAATGGTTTGGCTTGGAAGGGACCACTGAGGATCACCCAGTCCAATTCCCCTGCCGTGAGCAGGGTCAATAGACCAGATTGCTCAAAACCCTGTCCAACCTGACCTTGAACACTCCCAGTGATAGGACGTCCACAGCTTCTCTGGGCAACCTGCTCCAGTGCCTCACCTCCCTTATTAGCCTGTGTCGTTGTTCAGAAAATTTGGGAATGCTGGTCTTTGGGCTGTCTCTTAAATAGCAACCTTATTCAAAGATCTTCCACACTTAGCAACTGAGCCTGTCCATCCGGACTACTAAGGCCACCCAGTACTAACACAGTTTTCAAGACACCATGCAAGGAGTCTGCACCTAAGAACATCGTCAGGTAGAGGACATACACTGTTTTGAACTCTTATGTTAGCATTTATAGCACAATTTCTGAGCCAGTTTCCCACAGACGTTGAGCGTACCATTGCAGACCTGCCAGGTGTCACAATGAAAGCCTGTAACACAGTTAAGACACAACCTAGCAACTAGCAGCACAGCCAAGAGCCAGACGACCCCTTCAGCACAAGTCTAGACCCGTGCCCACCTAAAGTGACACCATAGCCATAGCCATAGGCAGCTTAACAAAGCAGCAACGCTCACCAGACCATTAATACTTTTAAGACACTGTTAGATTCTGCCACCTTAAAGAAATTGGTCATGCAATGAAAGCAAAAGGCCATCGCAGAAGCTTTCGGAAAAACTAGCAAGAAGATAGTACTTATTTAAAAGCAGAACTTAAGAACGACTCTCACCCAAAAAATTCCACCACCATTGCTATCTGACTAACCGCTATATATGTTAGCAGTTCGTATCACGCACCTAGAAGTTCAAAAGCTGTAGTGCATTTGATGACCAAATTAAGACATCAGCCTTACTCGTGGTGAAATAAGCCAGTTTTCAAATGTTTTCAAAGGAAAAATAAGTATCTTGGGGAAAAAAATATAATTTGGAGTACGTCATAACCAAAGTATCTTAAATTACAGTTCACTTTTATTGAGAAACTAAGCCTCTCTTTAATTAATATAAATCTAACCATGCATATTCTAATATGACAATAAAAACCAAGTATTTTTGCATTGTCATGTAAAGATAAATCTAAACCCATGATAAATACAATGACAAATATGTTTAAATAGTCTCAACAAATACACCTAAATTTCAGTAAGGAGGGGAAAAAACCAACAAGCACAGCATCAGCACCTCAAGCTCCCTATATTTTACACATTCAGAAAAAGTAACAGCTTAAGTCAATCACGTTTGACTGCTATCCAGTTATTTATACGAGTACATGAAGCTGGCGTCCGAATGGGGAGATGAACTGGCAACTTGCCGCAGCTTTGAGTTACAATTTGTATATAATGCAGCAAATCACAAGCGCTCTGATCGTAGCCTATCTACGGGGATAAAGCTAAGCAGAAGAGTTCAAATAGGCAACATTTTGTTTTAATTAATGATAAAGTAAGAAAGATAGAGATTTCTTCAACCTGCACGTGAAGTTGCCCAGGACAGATCTACAGAAGAACTCGGCTCCACCATGACCTGAAGCCTAGACTACCCATGGCGTTAGAAACACAACAGTCTCCCTTGAGACAGGAAACCCTTGATACGGACTTCTCACCCACGCATTTGCAGTTCCGCTGTCTGAATGGACCAGTTAAAATCAAAGTGAAAATTCCNACATTTTGTTTTAATTAATGATAAAGTAAGAAAGATAGAGATTTCTTCAACCTGCACGTGAAGTTGCCCAGGACAGATCTACAGAAGAACTCAGCTCCACCATGACCTGAAGCCTAGACTACCCGTGGAGTTAGAAACACAACAGTCTCCCTTGAGACAGGAAACCCTTGATACGGACTTCTCACCCACGCGTTTGCAGTTCCGCTGTCTGAATGGACCAGTTAAAATCAAAGTGAAAATTCCTGTCATTTTGTTGGCTGTCTCAGAGGCTCCACAACACGCTGGACTGTGCTACGACCGCGGTTACAACAGACAGGCGTGGACCATAATGAAAGGATGGCTGGGAAAGGTCATTTCCAGTGATTCCATAGACCTTTAAAGATCATGTAGAGTGGAAGAGGAGAAATGAGGTTATTCCTGCTCAGCCCAAGTGTGTTGAATGGGATGAAAAATACTTCTTCAGATCTGAGTAGCTCAAAGCAGATAAGCAGCTCATATTCACATCTTACATGAACAGGAGAAGAAATGGGTATTTCTGGGTGACTTCATGGATAGCATGTAAATCCATAAATTTCATACAAAAAAAAAATTCCTTGCTTTTTAGACACTTTTCTAAGGTATTTCAAAGCTGAGAGCAGCTTAGAAATAAACTAATTTCCCTAACTGTCTTTTTAGCAAATAATTGTATTACCATAGACAGCATGAACAGTTCACAGCGGTAGCTTCAATAACCAACAGTGACTCCACCCTGCAGTTCCTCCTAATTCCCAGAACATGGTGGGAATAGTCCACCGACCTTTTCTGGTGTTCAGAAGTACACAGTGAGTAGCTTCCCACTCTCGCAAGATCTCTGCCATTTTGGAGGTGATGAAAACATCTGCAATAGTAGCTTATGTATTGCATTGTGATTATGCATTCCTCTCTACTCTTCATATTAAAAAAAAAAATCCTGCATGCATTTCATAGTAAAATTTTTGTTTGTTTGTTTGTTTATATTTTATTGATTTGTAATCAGCGATTGTGTCCATGTAAAACTGACCTCTCAACACGTACTCAGGCATGTAAAGTCATCCCTGTGGCTGTTTCCTTCTCCAGAATTCACTCTTTAGTTGAAACATTGGCCAAGGCACAAATAAACAAACACCAGTAAACATGAGACCGGACTGTCATTGCCTCTCAACAGCAGAGCTTGCCAATACCAGATACGGATCCAGAGATATTGCTGGGTTTGCCTCTTCCAGAGTAACTTTTCCAAGGAGCTACACCCTCGTCTAGCTTGCTCAGATTCTGAAAATCACTGTTTATGAATGTGGCTATAATAGTTGACCTAACCAGAAGTGCCGGGAATCAAACCACAGACTTTGGAAAGCAAAAGGATCCATAAGCTACAGACTCCTTATTTTGAGAGTCTACGGTATGAGAGTTCTAAGCCATACGAGATGTCTATGCCAGGATAATACTTCAGATTCCGCAAATCACATCCATATTGTTAAGTCATTCAGCGTCTGGC
This sequence comes from Steatornis caripensis, assembly GCA_013398225.1. Taxonomy (NCBI): domain Eukaryota; kingdom Metazoa; phylum Chordata; class Aves; order Caprimulgiformes; family Steatornithidae; genus Steatornis; species Steatornis caripensis. Next base: position 363,571 of record VZSC01011770.1, read on the forward strand.
ATAGTTTTAAATGGACAACAAATCTGTTTGTTGGATAAAGTCTGAACTGCTAAATAAATAGCGATAAATTTCCTAATACTACTGGGCAGAGTGCTCCTCCGAGTACAACGTGTGTTTATCAGTTTCCCACTGAGCTAGCGTTGACTTTCAAATTTCCTTTAATCCTATTATAGTAAACATAGTACAGCTCTCTGGCAAACAAGAGTAACATTCTTCCTGTAATATCATATCTTTCTTTTAAAGAAACCTTAGAGATATTAGAGCTGAAAGTGCATTTATCTTGCTATAAATAAGGTGACTCTTAAAGAATGAAGTTCAGAAGTGTTAATGTCAACTCTTTAGTGGACACATCTTTGGTGGGGTAACTCCATATCTCAAAGTACCTAGGCTAATTCTGAAATTAATTCTGGCTTTGCAAGTCAGAAAAACTGNACCTGTTTCCAAAGAAACTGAAGTTTTATAAAACAGTAGTTTTTAAACTGAAAAAAACAAGACTATTTTTATAAAGAGAAGACTGGCAACTTCTGATAGGTACTCAAAATAGTGTTTGCATGTATCATACTTTTAAAGACAGCTATTGAAACACCAACATAAAAATATTTTTTCAGTTGGAAGCAGTCTACCTGAGCTAAAGGATAAAGCAACTGGCATTTTGGATGTAGAATTCAGAAAACAGTAAACTGTAGCTTGTGAAGGGGCTTTTTCAGTGCTCCTCAAGAAGAAAGAATATGAAGTGCAGACGACTTTAAAAAAAAAAAAGCGGATAAAGAAAACCAAATGGGATTTATTATGGTACAATTTGTATTTAAAGCTTCTCTTCATTTGGGAGGAATTTACGGTAGACAAAGCTAGGATTTGTCTTCCAGTTTAAAAAAAAAAGAGAGGAAAAAAAAAAGAATAACCTAGCTGTTGAATAACTTTGTGTAAGTGACTGAGGGGACTTTGGGAACCTGAAAGCGAGACAGTTTCAGATGGCAGAAACCAGCTCAATCTCCAGCTGCGCGCGTTTGCCTCGCTTGCCTCAGGGCTCCCGTAGAAAAAAGGTCATTACATACAACCAAAATAGCATACAGTGGTGCTGTTTTCAGATATTTGCTGTGATCTTTGAGCAAAACTATAAATTTTCCTAATAATCAGTTTATGTGATGTTTGAATCTTCAGCTTCAGAAGTCACAAGTTCTGGGCTATGACTTTACTTAGGGATCCGCTTCAGTAAGAAATGGAAATATTAAAGCGGCAGATCAACAGTCTTTCCATGCCTACCCAGAATCCAAGGAACTTGTAATTTGCTTCAGTTCGTAAGCATTCCTTCTTAAGAATATCTGGGCAAAAGCTGTTCTCGCTGAAGTATCAGGCAAAGTTTCCATGGGCTTCATTAATGAAGAATACAGACCAAAGTCAACAAACACGCTTAGTATAAAGCCATGGTGTGTAGTAATCTGAAAGGTGTCAGCCAGAGAACAAATTCAATCGAAATACAAACGATAGCCATCTCTCTCTTTATTAGGAGACTTTACTGGATGTATCCATTAAGTCATGCAACATGTTCACATATTCCGTGTCTTCTCTGCCTATCAACATCCTCCTGTTCCCCGCAAAGGACACTGAGCTCCAAATTATGTTGACGGAACAGGAACTGACAAATGATAGATGGATCATAACAAAAAAACACGCCTAGAGCAAGGATGTCTGGCATCTGAGAGCTGGGATGTTTTCATTCTGGATAGAAGCTCTGACCCACTATTTACACCCCTATCCCAAGCTCTCCCACATATTTTTAAATGACAACTTTCCAGATGTTATCTGTATGGAGACTGGCCAGATTTATGGGCAGGATCCCGCTCAACTCTAAGCCAAACCAGTGCTTTGGCCTCACTGGAAATGAGATTAGGCCTGAGATTTGCACCAGGAAAAAACTGCTTTTTCATGCCAGAAATGGTCACGCAGAATTTTTACAATGCCGTTTATTTTTTTGTTAGCACTACTGTGGAATATCAGGCTATTTAGCATTATCATAATAGCACTTAAGCAGAGTAATAGGACAGACTAGACATGGCTGGAATCCACAGCAAAACTGCACACAAATGAAGAAGGGCAGTTAGCTCCCTCGTAGCACCAGCTAGTTTTCCAATTCTAGCAAGTGTTTGTACAAGACAAGGTCAACAACGCGTTCTGCATGAGCTTTACAAACGCTGTTTCCAAGTTTTAAGAGAAGTTAAAAATTCAGGAAATTTTTAAGATTTATTGCTGTAAAATCCACAGTCTGATGTTGTGTTTGTGCACTGCCCATCACACTCAATAAAAACTGGTTCCAAAATGAAATCTGGATGGTAAATAATATATTTTCCTTTCCCAGTGTAACTTTACTTCTCCCTTTCCTTGACACAAAATAGGCAGAAATGAAACCTTTACGAGACTTTTTGTATCTGAACACATCGCAGTTTTAATTTCCTCTTAGTTTCATTACAAATTACTACAGTTTCTTAAAATACTCGCTTCCCAAACAATAATGACTTTAAGACTGTCTGGAATGAGAGATAAATTCACCTTTTTCTTTCTGTAAAGAAGCTTGTAGCAAAGACAGCAGCATGCATATTTCTATACATAACATACATTTACAGTAGACCTAATTCTACATGGCCGTGTAGCGTCTACAAAAAAGTGACCTTAGAAAATCCCCCTTAGTTTTATGACTAATCTACAATATGCCACTATAACTCTTACAGACACTACGTAGACAGCAACCACAGGAAAAAAAAATATACAAAATCTCACAGATAAACATGGTTACGCCCAGAAGAAAAAAAAAAGAATGTGAAAAGTAGATGCTGTAAGATGACTTTTTGACAAAGACAGGTTACAAATGAAGCAGCCATGATTGTATCACTCTGGATACTGAAAGATAGATTGCCCTCTGTTTTAACGTCCTGGAGCAAGAGAGATTCTTATGCTCTGTTTCCTTTTCTGAAACAGGCTTCGAAAATCTTCTTCAAAAGCTGCTAATAAAAGACTTAATGCACGGAGAACAAGAAATAGCATGGTTTTAACTGTCACATCTATAATCTACACAACTCACGTTAAAATCTCCACTTCATCTCACAGAGCAGCTATGCACTGGAGCAAGGTCTGGAGTAGACAGTGTCTAGCAGTAGAAGTACAGTCATCTGAGGAGGAAAAGCTCTCTTGCTTTTCAATTCCTATTGTTCCAAATAGCACAGCATTTTCTGCAACCTAAAAGCAGTGTCGGAGCAGTGGCAGTGATACAGGACAAGGAGGAGCTTTGTATTGTTCCTGCTGTACACACACAACCCTACGATTTCCATCACGATCCCTGCGAAAATGTGTTTAAAACTGCAATGTCAGTCAGAAGCCCAACTTTTACAGCAATGACAACCATCTTCTGTTACCGACTAAGAAGGATTTGGCCCCTCCAATAATGTTTTTTCTAGTTAGCAATGTTTCATACAGAAGATAATGGTTTATAATTCACAAAATCATGCTTCTATTTAAAATAATTTTCACAAAAGAAGCAAACTGAAAAAAAAGGAGAAAGTGCGAAATGTCAGCCGAATCGCCAAACAACAGAGAACTGAAAAGTTTTCAGCTTTAGAGTGGACCTGCAGAAGAGAAAAGTGTCAGCGTTTTTCAAACAGAAGCTTTCGGTTTTAAGTGGATGTTTCTAAACATCTCCCTGGCCATGGCACATTCCCACCTGCTTGGGGCAGGTGGACGCCAGGGCCAGAGGACGTTTCCCGGGATGTGCTGGGAGCCAGCACTGCCACCACAGGCGGCACCGTCTTTCTGCAAAGCTTCTGGTGCGTTATGGGAAATGTAGTCAACCAAGATGCTGCACCCACCAAACACAGTGCAGCATCTCTAAATGTCAGTTTTCAAGTTTCAAGCCACCGTTTCTCACCACTCCCAAATGCAATGAAGAGCATAAAGACAACCTTGCGAACCTTTATACGCGGAAGGGCTACAGCCAGCGACAGGCAAACCACCATGAAGAAGCACCAGCTGTCCTTTTCTAAACGCAACCGCTATGTTCACATTCCCCAGACAAGCACAAGGGTGCGTCATCCAAAGTTCTGACTCGAAAAGTAATCCGCTATCACATGCCAGACTATTAAAAAAAAAATAATCTAGCCATCTTTCAGAACTGACGGGAGCTCCTATCCAAGTATGGCAGCCACAGTTTTTTGCAGGGTTGCGCTCTCCTGCTGAGGCAGAAGGAGCTTCTCGGTAACACATGTGCAGGCAAGTGCAAGCAGCAGGGACTAGCCCACACCCCTGGGAAAGACAGTTAGCATCGGCTTCAAACCGCGGGGTGCACCAGGACTAGTCTGCTGCAAATGGACTAGGTGTATGTTAGCAGGTAGCACAGCCCAACAGCAACAGACAGACAAAGCAAAACAGTCAAGTGCAGAAGAGCTTCTACCAACGCTTATACGCATTTTATAGGGTTTTACTTCAGGCTATCTCTCCCTGGTCTGGTCCCACAGACTGAATTTCCAGCAATGACTCAAGCACATCTTCTCTTTTAGATTCATCCTAAAGGAATCCAGCTGGCCCGCCATGAGGTATATGGGGATGGACAGTAAGTGGGAACAACTGGAAGAATCACATCAAAAGTACACTCCTAACACGAAGCACAACACTAATACAAATGCACTACCACGCCCACGAGCATCTGTGAGAGTGAAGTGAAAGACCTTATGCAGCTCTTGAAGAGACTCTTCAGATGTCTGTAAATCTGCACAGTGACTTGAACTGCTCAATTCTTGCACAGTGACTTGAACTGCTCATTGACGTAATTCTAACTCAAGCATCAGAAACTGGGAAATTCCAATTTGGGGTCGGTAAATCGGAATTTAGCAGTTTCTCATGCTTGAGTTAGAATTATTTCAATGTGAATTTAGTAGCAGTGCATGTAGCATTACGTGATTGAGCAGATGGAATTCACCAGTTACCAAATTTATCAAGCAAAACCACAGCAGGACTAAACTATTACAGGAGAGCATGATCTGGATCTACTTGATTTACACTTTCCTAAGTATTGACAAATGGCAACTGAAACCAAGCGTTTTCTACAGGACAGGATTTATCGAGACAGTTCAGTTGGCAATTCAGATATTAATTTTTACCCTCACCTAATACCGCAGAAAGAAACAAAAATCTCCTGAGTTTTATTCTTCAGCTTCTCGTACTTTTGCTCTACTCCACATTGAAAGTCACGTTTCATGACAGCACAGTCTATTTGAAAGATAAATAAAAAGCAAATAGGTCAGCTAAACCAATCAGCTCAAAATCTAGGGTTAAGGGCATTTGTTTTTGTGGCACCCTTTTAGAGGCCTTGCTGATGCTTTTCACTGATACGTCTTTCACTTACTTATCGTGCTGCAACAGAAGGCTGAGCAAACCTCGCTGCTACCAGACGCACCTCCTCCCCACGCACAAGAGCTCTGCACGGACAGCGGGCTCCAAGAGATGTGAGACGGTAAAATTCTGCCTGCTAGGTTTCTCACTCATCCTACAACAGAGATTTAGCAAATCAGTCCGCTCTCTTTAGCTTCCCAGTAATCAGGCACAAATGTTTAGAATTTAGGACTTCACTGCATGTCTCGGATGATGGCAGCTCATGAGGACCAGCAGTGAGAGAGAGAAAGGTCTCTTGCTCGGAGCCTGAATACTGAGACAGAACCTTCATGTCCTGGCTCTCGGTAATAAGCAGATTGCTGTTCCTTACTTCTATTCTATTATTTTTCTCGGGGCTCTTCTTCAAAATCTTAAGAGTGACATTATTCCTCCTTAACTTCTTGAAAGAGACTAGGAAAGGCCAGCCTGAGAACTAGTGCACCGAGTTTAGCCAGCAAAGTATATGCGTTAAAATACATCAGGCATGCCACGCAAGTATTTCAGGCGGCATGTACTTCTTTTGAGTTCAAGCAGCAAACTAATCCCCTGAGGGGCCACAGTATCTCTATTGTATTGGCACCGGTGGGAAGACTAGACTCTGACGTGATGTTGATTTCTCCCTGGTTTAGCAAGAAATAGCCTTGAAGCGGCCTGATAACCAGCTTGCTAATTGGGGCTCTGCGCAGAGTGCTTGGTCTTGCACCTGCTGCTTTGCGATTCTCAGGAGGACTGCGGGATTCTTACCCTGGGGCTCTTCCACAGGGAATCTCTGCCGTGGTCGTTTGGCAGGCTGAAGTTCACCGGACTACTCATCAGGCTTTGCTTCAGTTTATTTCTCCTCTTTCGGAGAAAAAAAAAAAAAAAACAACAGAGGTTTAACTTGTTATGAGCTCCTAATTTTGCCCTCAAAATTCCACCGAAAGTTATATAACCACTTTCACAACAGCGTGCTAAAAATAAGAGTTGTTCGGCCAAACGCCACTGCAATTTTTTGTGAGACCTGTGACTGCAATTCTGCAAGACCTGTGAAAGCGCAAACGTTTCCTTAGCTTTAGCAGAAAGCGAAGCAGGAGCTCCGTGTGAGCCAGACGCGGGTTTGTGTCGCCGTGATCCTCATCTACAAGGGGGAAAAACCACCGGACACACACGTACGTATTTCCAATCCGTGACTTAAAGTAACGCTGCTCCCTCCTGGAGCTGAGCCCTCGCGGGGTTTCATAATCACAAACCATCATTAACCCAAAGCAAAGAAAGAAAGGTACAAAGGGGCACAGGTTTCACGCACGAGATTAATTTTTTCTCCTGTTCTTTCGCTCGCGAGGGAGCGCGCAGACGCCGCGACGCTTCGAACGCCGGCGCATCGGGCCGCTCAGGTAGCGCCCGAGGGCGACCGGCGCAGAGCCCCGCGGCCCCGACGCAGCCGCGAGCCGGCTCTCCTTAGTTTCGTTATGTGCCCCTGGGAACGCACGCGCCCGCGGG
>VZSC01011770.1:371304-402138 GCA_013398225.1 Steatornis caripensis
CCCCGCCCCCCCGTTTCCCTAACACGACGTCCAATCCCGAGCGTTTTGTTTGTGCAGGGACGTTCTCACCCTGGGTCTGGCAAAACACTCCCCTTCGCATCTTCCTCCGTTGGCCGGAGGACCCGCAACTTTTAAGCGTTCGTGACATTTTGTGTCACGCTCAATATCCAGACGCGTTTGTTCTCTGAACGTTTTAGAAAATATCCCTGGCCGGTAAAATTAAAAGCATGCAGCGCCTGATCACCTGAGGGCTAAATCCGAGGTAGGACAAAGCATTCTTTGCCTGAGTTCAGTTTGCTTTCCTTGCACTGTTTGGGTTCCTAGCTCCGGCTTGGTTAAATACACGTCAAATCGTGGCACGCAGAGAAAATGGGATCAGGATGCTGACCCTCCTCGTCCTGAATCTAGGGCTATTCGATCGCAGCGGCTGTGATTGTCACTCCTCGGTGCATCTTTGATGTTGGTATTCTTTTCGCTCACGATGACTTAAGAGGCCTACGGAAAAGGATTCTCCCTCCCGCAGACACGCTGTAGTCTTAAGTCAAATCTCAAACCTGTCTTCTGGGCAAAATGGCAATCCCTTGGTTTCGGTATGACCGTCTGTTTAAACGTGGATACAGCTGAACCAGATAAATAGGTCCTTTGGGTTTTCTCAGCACAGGGAGATGTTGTAATATTTCCAGTAAACATGTGGGCAAAATTGCTTATTTAAAATTTGGGAGAACAAAATGACCAGTTGTAACAGATGCGCTCTTAATTAATGCAATGACCTGCATTTGACTGGTGCTGTTGAATTAAGTAACGTCTGTGCCTGTTGGTACATCAGGTGCCATTAAACGTCAACATTTATCCAAACTGGGCAGACTGTAGCGCTTGAAACAGAGCGTGGAGTTGCAGAGATACCTTTGCATGACAGCAGCATGTACATTTTCAAACAGTAACCTCCATAACACTTTTAATTGATTCTGTATTTGCTTTTTTTCCCCCATGAAATTGTACGCTATTTTTCCTTCTCTAGAAAGCATGCATACTTTTGTCTCTTTGGGACATACAGAGCTAGTTAAAAAAATGCTTTTGTTTATTTTTTTTGTTCAGGCAAAAGTCAGAAAAATAAAAATAGAAATATTGAGAAACATATAAAACCAGACGTATTTAGTAATATCCATACTTGAGGTATAATCCATCCCTCATTTGAAAAGCTTTATTAGCAAAAACATCCCTCAGTGAATGCAGTGGAGCTGCACATCTGGAACACAAGAGTAACTAAAAAAATCGTGCTTCCTTTTTATTAAATGTTTCTCCTTCACGTATCGCCCATTTATTTTTCCTGGGAGAAATGAAATCAGTAGTGTAGAGTTCAAGCTACGTTTCTAGCCACAGCCCAACAGGCACAGCAGCTGCTGCACCTCCATCGCCCGCCGCGTGATGACTGGCTGGTTGTCTTTCAGTATTTCCAAAGTCCAAAGGTGGTGCCTTCCTTCACTCCGACTTTTTCCCGGGAATAATGCTTACTCTTGAGTCGTACTCTGTTTTCAGCCTCTTTTTTCAGTGTCCACTTTTTCTCCCTTGACGGACGGGTGGCTGGGTCGGAGTGAGGGGTGCTGCCCGCCAGCTGAGCGGTGGCTGAAGCAAACACCATGGCAGGCTGTTCCCTTAGGCCTCCTTCTAGGTGCTGGTTTTCAACAACATTATCATCTACTCNATTGTCTTTCAGTATTTCCAAAGTCTGAAGGTGGTGCCTTCCTTCACTCCGACTTTTTCCCAGGAAGAATGCTTACTCTTGAGTCGTACTCTGTTTTCAGCCTCTTTTTTCAGTGTCCACTTTTTCTCCCTTGACGGGCGGGTGGCTGGGTCGGAGTGAGGGGTGCTGCCCGCCAGCTGAGCGGTGGCTGAAGCAAACACCATGGCAGGCTGTTCCCTTAGGCCTCCTTCTAGGTGCTGGTTTTCAACAATATTATCATCTACTCAAATTTTTATCTCCTGCTTTGTGGTATTTTGGAGAAAAGCTCTGAACTCAATACAGAAGTTTTCCTGTAATAAATTCTTTGTGCTCCTCCTTATAACCCAAGAGCTTTCTGTAGTACAGATGACTTGGGGCTTGGTAAGATTTTGCACTTCCAGAGCTGCTACTTACCATTAGCCACGCTCAACATTGCGTTTGTTTCCTTCAGTGTTAGTTTGGATTCCTTTACAGCACTGATTAGGTTTCCCTTTAGTCTTGTTCAATTTAATAGCTTTTAACCTGTCTGTTTTATTTATGTCTGCTTAAGTGCTTATTTAATCTTTTCCCTTATAACTATAATGACCTTCCACAGGTTACTATAATCCTGGAAGGTATGTGGGGAATTTAAAGATTTAAAAGTCGTTTGACTTCATAAATAATTTTTATTTTCTCATTACGTGCCTTATTTTAAAAACAGGAATGTTTTATTTTCTACTTGATCAGTGTTTGGTTTTCACACATATTCCTTCCACATACCTAGTAGTAAGGCTAACTGAGACATTTTGGATCCAAAACAACTTTTTTTTTTTTTTTTTTTTTACAATTTGGTTAATGAGAAGTGCAAAGGGTGTAGATCTGACATAGAAAATGCATAGCATGTTTATTCTTTGTTCTGGTCTACACCAGAATTTAATGCCATTACAAACACTTTAGTTAGTTAGTTAGTTAAAACTAAAACAATTACGTGCTGCAGATAGCACTTACCTAGCAATATCAGTTTCAAGCACATTCACATTGATATCACTGCATCTTTCCTCCAGTGTGAGTGCCTGACTCGTATCGTATGCTGTATTTAAACTAACAGACTAACCTTTTAACGTCCCCTGGCAATTGCAGGGCCTGTAATTCAGCAAGCTGTTGAAGCACATACCTGCTTTTAATCTACAGATTTCATGACTACATTCTACTTCTGATGTGGCCACACGTCAGGAATGACTGTAATCCTTGTCTTTTGTCTCACGCTGAGACGAAAACACAAACAACTGGTGCCCATCTCCTTCACAGCAAGGACTGTATCTTTGTCACCACCGTTAGAGAAACTCTGTTCTGCTTTGCAGCCCTAAACACAGAGATTGTCTTGATCTGTGAACACATCTGGCAGGAGTGCCTGGAGCGCGAGAAGGGCTGTAGCACAGCCCCAGAGCCAAAGGAGGCCTGAGAGATGGTGCAGTCCATCACACACACCAACCTCATTCATGCCTGTCCCAGGACACGATCCACAGAGTTTTGTAAGACGGGAGAGAAGAAACTTGAGAGATCTGTTCATTCCGTTACACAAATTTTCCCTGCTTGTAAAGTGACATACCTACACTGAATGAACAAACTGATGATGTGTGTCAGGCTAGGCACGTGTCCGCCTCCTCTCTCAGGCCCCGAATGAGCAGCCAAGCCCTGTAGCCAGGAGCTAGGCTCAGTACCCTCCTAGGAGATCAGCATCTTGAGAAATCTGACTGCCTGAGGGCCGGCATATGTTTCTGATTCAGGCATAGGGTGCAACCTCACAAACTGCTTTCACTGCTTGCATCCCCTTTGGTTCTGCGCAGTTTGTGCCTCTTGACTAACCTGCTTTACGTCCTTCTAGTCCTAACTCGTCTTTATGCAAGACTTTTAGTACAAGCTCTTTGGTTTCCTGACCTTGCTCTTGATTTGCTCTTTGGTTTGGAGTAGCCTTGGTTTCTCTGTTTTCCTGGGTGCACTTTCCATCTGGAGCCTTGGGCTGGTCTGTCCTTCGGGACTGACTCCCGGTCTTGAGTTTCCTCAGTCTCAGTGGCTGGACCCACCCCAGCTACAGTCACTGTGCGCAAGTATTCCACTTGTGGCTCCTTAATAACTCCGGTTTAAAGCCACCTTGCTGAATGGGAATTATAAAATGTGATATCCCACTGCTGACGCAGAGCGTTTGGCACATAGCTTATCTGCGTGATAATTCAGCCGCCTGTGGAATAGGTCGTAGCGGCAGTATTGGGTCGTGGCTTAGGAGAAGCTGTGAGAATGCAGGAGAATGTCACGTCCCCTTAAGATTAATCACACTTGTCAAGATCTTCAACAGCTCACACTGTTTTCATAGACAATTAGGCACCTAAATGTCTTTGGACATAGCGCACCTGTTTTTTAATTTGGAGTTCTTTCTAACATTGTGGATTCAAGCCAGAAAAGCACTCTAAGCAGCAGTAATTTGGATCCTGTTTTTTGCAGTACTTTATCTCTGCTATGAAAACCAACTCTAAAATATGTCTCTACCTGAGACAGGGCAACATCCCATCCCGGGACACGAGTAAATACTTCATCCAACCCCCAATAATGAACTTCATTAACGTGGATAAAACCATTCCTGTCAAAAATGCCGTCTTTGTCTTTCACAGCAGGCATGAATGAAACTTTCTCGGTCTTGCCTGATTCAGACTTCAAACATAAATTACTCTCTGTGCTCCTTAGAAGGAAAAGAAAGTGCTAGCACCTTTCTCTAACTTTATCTCCTTTCACTGCATTCCCAGTAAAACTTCATTTGAGCCAAACTCTATCCAGATGCCCTGAGCCCGTCTATGTGCTCCAGGAGCTTGGGCTTTAGCTATTTGAAAGTTGCCTCTCCTTTGTGTGTTTTCTTGGAGGAAATGATTGATCCTCACACATCTACCTTTGAAAACTCTCCAGAAGACTCACAAATTCAGTTTACCGGGTTAAAAAAGACGAGACCACACAGGGCCTGAAATAAACTTCTCCGTGACTGGAATTTTTTTCCAGCCTGGGGATGATTCCTGCTGTTGAAGGCTTAATGATACATGCTGCCATACTGGGTTTGAGGAGACTGTGGTAAGAAAAGAGGTGACTAGTGGAGAATAGAAAAAAGTAGTGGAAAGGAGGGTGTGAAATGTTAACGCTGTCGTTCCGTTTTAAGACAGAATGGAACTGCAGATGCTCGCTGGTCCTTTCTCAGAACATGGTAGGCCAAGGAGTGCTTTTCAACTCTTTTTTTAAAGCTGCGGTTCGTGAAGTCATGAAGCCTTTACAAAATCCTTGAATACTCAGAAATACCTTGAGGAACCTGAGCCACCCGGAACCCTTTGAAAACTGCTCATCTAGCGTGAATGCAGTGATCTCATATGCCAAAGCATCACACATGTCCAGGCCTATATTTTCACTTTCATACACTCCATGACGTAGATCTGGATTTTTTTTTTTTTTTTGCTTGGAACTACTTTCAATGGTAATTAAAAGAATAAACTAATGTTAAGCTATCTGTGGTCTGTCATTCCCCTTCTCTAAATGAACCTTAAACACTGCTTTTTTTACCCTGTTTTGATGGTGCTTTTTGATGGCTTTAGAGCAGATGATCCTGCCTAAATCCAAGATGATTTGAATGAATGAGGAGACCAGTTAACCTCCACTCCATCTCTGTTTTCTCTGGTTGGATTGAGAGACTACCTAGGCAAAGAAGAGAGATGAGCAGCAGAGAGCAGAAGTCCGTTTGGGATGAGTTCTCTTCCTTCTTCACTGTCATGAGGGGCTGTGGGGACATCTGGATCTCTAGGGAATGTCACTAAATAGGACCAGATAACCTCAGAGTATTAGAGCCAGACCAGCTCTGTCATGTATGATTCACTTGCCGTATAACGACTAATAAAGGCAATATGTGTGGAACCAGGAAGGCAGCCAATATAGCTTCTTCCAAGAACTGTGAGTAATTAACTGGGTCCCTGGTTAATTTCTTTCATGAAAATGTGTTGAGTGAGATTCTTACAAGTGGTGCTTTCTGTGTGACGTCTCCCTCTACTCCCAAACAGCGCAAGTTCATGCAATTGGAAAGGAAGAAAAAGTAAAATACAAAGTTTCAGAAGCTTGAGGATGTTTATTCTCCAGCTGCATCAGCTAACATTTCCTTGCTCTTCGTAGTTCCTAATCTCCTGGTGGTTTTCCTCTCAAAACCTGGTCTATAACCCAGCCATATATATTGTATCTTTGCATAGTGTGCTGAAGGTTCTTGCTTTAGTCTGAGGTGTTTCAAATCTCTGGGGAAAACGCATTCAAAACTTCCCTAAGATGGAAGAAGACTAGTTACAGCATGTCCCAAAGGAAAAAAAAACCTCACCCATGTTGTCCTTGTTTGTGGACCTCACGCCCCAGCAACTGCAAAGAAGAGGAAAAGACGATTCCCAGCCTGCTATGTCAGTGTTACACCTCATGAGGAAAGCTCGAGCTCTTTTGCGCTGTGTGCTTCGGGCTTTCCCCCGTTACTGCCCTTGAGGCAGCCCATCACTGTCCATGCCTGATAGCGTGTCCCCTTCAAACTTAACAAGCACTTTCTCCCTTGCTATGACAGAGCGAGCAGGCTGTGGGAGATGCTTGAGTTGCCCGCAGCAAACGGAGCCCACCCCCAGCCCAAGCAGAGGAGGATGCTCCAAACAAACAAATAAAATGATGGATGGTTCATTCTGAGAGCAGGGCAGATTTTAAGTGACAAGAATCCTGCCAGGGATATGCTCAGGACAGAATACATATGATAACAATTTAATATGTACAGCACACAAGGGAAAAGTATATTAATATCACATGGTGCAATTGAATTAGATATTTTAATTAAACTGTAATTTATCTCGCTGATAGTGACTGGCTGCGAATGTTCTGGGAAATCCACAAGCATATCGCTGAAATCATTGGTTTAAACAAAAGGTTCTTTCAATATTTCAAATGTATTAGGAACATATCAGCTAAACGTTATGGAGAAATAACATTAAGCTGCTACTGAATGAGACAATGAGGTGACAGAGCACAGAATATCATATAACATAACATTTGCCACGCATGACTGTCCCTGCAAGTCCTGTTCTTCAGGAAGCCTCTTAAACATAATGTCCTGTCTACGTCCCCTTATGTTATTTCCTTAAGACATTTTTTCATAACCCTAGGAAATAAATAGATGTGATCAGGGACCAGCAAAACTGAACAACAACAAAATTTGTATCACTGCAAAAATATTCAAATGTATTGCATGAACTAGAAAGGGACCAAGATTTGGCCAAAACAAGTGGAATCTATGATTTGTTGGGAATCTAGGAATATTTCCGCCTTTTTAAAGTGAAATGTACCAGTTTGAATAGCACCAGCTTGGTTTTATTGCGTAATTTGACTCTGTGGATTGAATTATTTTTGCCAAGTTTCGTCAATCTGCCTGGCCTGTTTTATACAATTTACGCACAGTTAATACATCATTCATCAAGTCCATGTAAATGATGGGGGTTTTTTTTCTTTACTTCTCTCTGCTCTTAATGTCACACAATAATGTCTGCCCAGTTCTGACTAAATTATCCAGCTAAACTTTGAGATATACACGTGTATTAAGGAACACAGCATTTTGATTCTTCATTCCTTCAGTTCCTTCTCTTTTTTTGTTATTAGTTAATAACAGATCTTTGTCGGTTGTGGGTGGATTCACTACGAAGAGTCTTCTTTTAAATAACAAAATGATGCCAAATACTGCATGTTATGCAATGAAAATAATTTCTTTTCTGTGTGTTGAGAATATTTACACACAGTGGCTTTTAAGAAACTAAAAATAAAGATTTGTCTTTTCCTCATTTTGAAGACGCTAGGGATTTCTTGAACTTGAGCTGGCTACGTCCGTTTCCCCAAAGGCACAAATATAAGGTTCAAACTGATAAGAAGGCAGAACTACCAAATGAGAGATGTCTCAAGAGGAAACCTGGCATCCAAATAGCTCGGTCACAAATGGTCGGAGCAAGGTGTGCAGTCTTCCCGTTTCAGGCCAGAGGTCTGGGGGAGCCTGGTCAGTGGCCGTGGTTCTGCTGCCCTGACCTCCACGAGGACCGCTCGCTGCTCACCTAACTCACTCACCTGCTGCCTCATGGGACGCCGAGCTGACAGCTGAATTAATGCATATGTCAGACGTCCATTCTCAAAAAGCAACTAGCCTTTATGAATATTCAGGCAAACTATTTAGGGAGTTTGTCTGTGATGGACTGGGGTTATTGCTGGAGTATTAAACATCAAAGGGTGGGGTGCTTCGGTAGCTGTACCTAACAGCTAGTAAATATTTCAGTCTATAGATAATGAAGTGTCTTACTGTTCACATAAATGTATAGTGAATGCACAAGCCTAAACGCATCAGAAAATCCATTTTGATATCAACAATACATAAAAAATGCTATATATTTTAATTTGTGTTAAATTATTCAGGGGCAAGAAGGGAATCATCCATAGAGAACATTAAGCAGTCAAGGCAGTGCAGGAATACTTATTATTTTACAGTCTGCAGGTGTCATGAGTGCTTGACACTGCATTTGGAAAAGCATTCTTCTTTCTCCAAAGGACATATTTGATTACAGCCAGGTATTTATAAAGCCTCCAGCTCCGAAGTACTTGATGATCTACGGTAAGTTAAAAATGACACTACTGCTGTGCGTACTTCTCTCTCTTTTCATGACATGCTATATGGAATTTCAATAACGCACTTTTCTGCACATGACAGTAAACCTGGATAGGAATAAGCAGAAATTTGCATGCTAAGGAAACAAGATTAGACCGCTAAAATCATGCTAGGAACAAGAAGGCAAGACCCTCCCAGAATTATCTTTCTTCTGGTCCTAGATGCGTATTTTCTTTTACCAACCTTATGAGCCTTCTTGTTGAGAAGGAGTGTGCGTGTGTGATAGGTGGGTACAGCTCGTACTATTGACTTGTACTAAGCCAACGTACATAATTAGGAAAAATCAGACAAACTTCTGAATATATAAGCACATCTTCAGGTCTACTTTCAATACCATCACTCTCTGCCTAAATGTTATCTAAGAAGTTAGGCCTAGTGCCTTTCCCTCCAACCATTAGGAAATTCAGAAACAAGCTTCTGGAGCTTAGTGTCCAGAGATAAGGGTTAGGACTTCTGCAGTTCCTGAGGTGCTGGGAGTAACACATAGTGGCAATATTACTTCGTGTAATGAAGTACTATGTACATGAAGTACTATGTGCTACGTTCAGGAGTCCTGGCCTTCTGTAGTGGAAAAACACACTGCAGACAAGCAGAACTTAACAGTGTAGCTACAGCAAGGTGACTTGCACATATGCCTCCTCATTTTCTCAAGTAATACAGTTTTCTAAATCTAGGGGCTGTTGGAATGGAATAACCTGGAACTGGAGTGGGCAGGATGGGAGGAAAACAGGCATGAGGAAAAGTCTGAGAAAGCTCTGGCAACAGAAGGGTTTGACAATTACAAAATTACATTGAAAGAAGAGATGGAGCAGCAATAGGTATGAGGGGCAGCATACCATGTAGAAAAATGATGTGTAAAAAGAAAGGGACATTGGAAGTCTCTGATGTATCATGCCACTTTCCTCTGAATGTTCATTGCACTGGTGCCAAGTACTCAGAAAATACTTTTAGGACTTCAAATAATTTCAGTCTTGCTTATGCAATTTTTCATATTCATTTCTGCTTAAGTAATGAGGTTTTATTCAAGCAAACATCTGTGGATGCCACAATTCAATCTGAATGTGCTAGTATTTGCATTGGATGTGTTAGACCGCTCATCCACTTAGGTAGCATAAACAATACCAGGTAACCATTGCAGTAAAAATAGTGAACATAAAAAATATAAGTGGTCTCAAGTATATTTGTAGTAAATTCTTTTAATGAAAATATAGTTGAATGGCTCTAAATGCTGACCACGTCTGATGAGCTTATGACTTGCAAGTGGGCAGTGAATGAGTATGGAAAGAACGGGTCCTAGAGTAAATTGTTTTCTAGCATTGTTTTTTACAGCATAATCTCACTTCCAGCTCTTTGGACATATACACCAACACACATCATGTTAATCTCATGAGTCTCTCTATAAGTCCAAAGTTTGGATCACAATTCACATCTCTACTACAAAAAAAAAAAAAAAGAAAAAGAGCACAATATGTTTTTTATCTATAAGAATCTAAGAACATAGTTCAAAATAATCAATGATGAGAATTTATCTAAAGCTTGGCTCAAATCTTCCTTTTGCTATGAGATTATTGTACCAACAGTTATGTGCATACTCAAAAAGGGAAGACATGAGGCTTGAAATTAAGTACCTCACTTTTCATTGACTTATTGTTTACCAAGGCCCGAGGGGGACCTGATTAATCTTATTAATTTTGGTCCCAAATCCATAGTTCTTTTTAAGCAGAGGATGATGGTTTTTTCAAGATAAACCAGTCTAGATTCAAAAGGTTGTGGTGATGCAGAATCCAGTAAGTCTCTCCCTGCCTATGCAATTCTCATACCTCTTCTTCTTAATCTGAATATTTCAAAACACAGCTTTCTGATACTGGATCTTGTTATGCTTTTGTCTGATGCATTAAAGAGTTCTCAAAGCATTCCTGAAGCAGTTTCCTGAAAGCTTTCCAATTTTTCAAAATCCTTTTGAAGGTGTGGATACTAGGGCTGGACATGGTATTCTAGCTGACAGTTGAGTTTCATTACCTTGAAATAAGGATTAACTGGGAAGTCAAAACTACGTAACTTGGTGTAGTGACATTTCACCTTTGGTGACCTGGGTTTAAATTTGTGTTTGGTCAGCAATGGAAATTGTTGTGCTAATCTTATCCTAGCCCCTTCTGACGTTTTTCCATATCAAAAAAAAATCACTTTCGTCGGCATAATTTTCTTTCCTGACTAAGGACAGGCCTAGCGCTGGGGTGGCTGAATGACGGCTTTGAACAGCAAGGACACACGCGTGAGGTGAACTGACAGAGCTGCGTCTGTCCTGAGCGCACGCTGTCAGCTCCTGTGCTCCCAGGCACAAACATGTTCAGAACAAATGCTGTGTGCACATGAGCCACGGCCACTCACTTACTTCCCCTTGCGCTGACCTCAGGCGCAGCCAGCGCAGCCCCTAGCAGGATCCTTTCTCCCCTTTGCTTGGTGGTCCTGCCTGAACAACAGAGAAGAAAGCAATTTTCTTTACAGCCTTAGAATGAAATGATATTTTACAGCTGCAAAATTATATAAAGACTCGAGGCTTTTAAAACCACTTTTGCACTATAGAATATTGCCAAGCAATATACAATGAAGAGAGCGAGGTGTTTCCAAATGCTTTTTCTTCAATAAGTTAAAAACCTATGAGCACATACCAAGTATTTAGGCAGTGATGTCTTCCAGAATATGAAAAGATAGAAAGGTAAGTCAGAAACGAAAGAAACATAAAGAAAGCCTATCTTGAATTAAATGTAGTTGGTGCAAATTAGTCTAACGCAGTTGTACCTTTCTGGGTGTTTAATAGATGCATTAATATGTAAATACATGTGCATTAGCATATGCATAGTCCTGATACAGAACTTTTTAATTGACTTGAAAGTATTTTGTCACTAGATACTACTGTTAGGACATAGCTGTTGGGATTCATCTGACCTAATTTTAGCTTTCAAAAAATTAATTATCTACTTGAAGTTAGTCACCTAGGTCCCATTTCACAACTGGCAGAGAGATAAAAATGTCTCTAGAGAGTTATCGATGCCGGAGCCTTACACATGTCTTCAGAATAAATGATTTGCCCTATGAAAGTGCTTCTTTCTCTCCATTGAGTGCCAAAATAGCTGAAGAAGTCCTTTCTATTTGATGCTTCATTATTAGAAAACTGAAGTTAGGCATGTGTGATGGATGCCTTTGTCCATGCAGATTAGGAATGTATATGGATGTTAATGGCTACACTCAAAGTGTTTAATCGAAGCAACAAATAATCATCAGCTCCTTTGTAGCACATTTTTAATACAGTGGTGCCTAGTTTTGTGAAGAAAACAGGATGAGGAATAGTTAGAAGACATGTATGAGAGCCCTGAAAGAAAATCTGTGTTAATTGCAAGGGGTGTTGATGTACCTGATGTTCATAAGATGTGATACTGAACTAATACTCCAGCAGGGATGTCAAGGAAGAGGGAGTTAATACAATCATAATTTTATTAGTGGAGAAGGGTGAATGAACTCTTTATTTTTTGTGTCAAAAAATCCTGTAGATCGTAGGATAGCCTAGCACAACTGCTGTTTGGAAAGTTACGATATGCTAGCTCCATTAGCTTTACATTTCCAGTAAGAAAAACAATTTGGTTGCCGAGGGGTTCATGCCCTTTGGTAGCAGAAGACATGCATCCCACCTAAGTACTCCGTAAGTTCTGACATGGTATTCTTGAACTGAGCAAAATAAATGAATTATTAGTCAAAATCAGAGCTAATGATAGGCCTGGGCAAGTTGCTTTGGCAGGATGCTACCATGGAAGGGGGGTGGTGGGGTCGGGTGTGGTGATAAAAAACAGACTGCCAATGCCAGAGGTCTGCCCTGGATGTTTCCACTGCTTTGCTGAAAAAAGAGCTGGGCTCTGGGGAGTTGTCATGGTCCTAGGCTGGAAGCAGCCCAGCTAGGCTCAGTTTCCCTGTCCTGCTGGAAGTATCAGAAGCAGCAAGTCTGAACTGCTAATGCTTTCCCTTGGCTCTTTCTTCATCCCTCTTATCTTCCTGCTCACTCTTCCTCTCCCGTCCATGGCAGGAATGCCCGGCGCTTGCCCCACTCCACTATCCTTGGAGCAGCACAAATCAGCTTTGCTTGCACAACCGAGGCCTCACAAGCCATCTCTGGTCATTACACCCTGACAGTCTTGGAAGTGTGCAGGCTCAACATGGAGAGGTAAGAATTTGGCATGTGGAGCTCTGCAGAAGAGGTTCAAATGTTCTTGCATGTAGAAACATTGTTTTTATGTCAAACTGATGCACTCTATGCTGAAATGGCAAATTTTTTTTCATGTCCAGATGACGTGTAATTTCCACTAATCAGTTTTAAAATCCCAAACAAATTGGGGTTTCTAGTCAAGAGACCAATTAATACAAAATACATGTATAATTTCTTGCTTTGTTATAAATGGTGATTTCATTGCTTTCTAAAAATAATTTCAAAAATACCATAACAGAACATTTTAAGTAGATACACCATTCTGTTTCAAAGTTTCTATTTTTTTCTGAATCTGTTCAAAACTTCCTGGAGAAAATACAAGATTATTCTTGAAGTAGAAACATTCCTCAATGACATTTTCTTTTAAAAAGCTCTGGATGAGATGCATTTGGATTTCTGACCAGCTATTGCATTAAATCATTTCATCACTGAGTAGAGTAAAAAGGAGTCTCACTTGGTCGAAAAAAAAATATCATCCAAGCTGTCTCATCTGGGAGAGTATTAGTGGTAGCAGTGATCTGCAAGGCATTCATTTGGTTGGCAGAAGATCTTCAAAGTTTGTGAAGTAGAAATAGTTCCTGCTTCAGAAGGACTAGAGGTAAAAAAATAGCTTACAATTCAGATTCAAGGAAGAGTATGAATGACTTGCTTACTTTCTTGCCAATTAATACATGATAGGAGGACATAAGAGTTCTCAGGACTGGAATAGATACTGAGAGGGTGGTCAAACAATGAAACAGGCTTCCTGGAGAGGTGGTCGATGCCCCAAGCCCATCAGTGTTTAAGAGGCATCTGAACAATGCCCTGAATTGGTCAGGCAGTTGGACTAGGTGATTGTTGTAGGTCCCTTCCAACTGAAATATTCTGTTCTATTCTATTCTATTCTATTCTATTCTATTCTATTCTATTCTATTCTGTTCTATTCTATTCACTAAGCAAAACAGTACATAAAGCACCTTTGGACTTTCTTTCAGGGAGTTGAACAGTTTCAGGTATATGCGGTATATTCAGGTATATTCACAATTACAAAATCAACAGTATAATCAACTGTACATGTGTATGCTCACTGTTCAAACTGTACTGTACTTTTCAAGCCATAAGTGTTCATCTTATTGTCAGCTGCCATTTAAGGCAATATTAAAACTCTTCTGGTTGGAAACAGAACTAGGGCAATGCTGAGCACATCTGGGAATACCACCTGAGCTGTGAAAATAGCGTAAGTGATAATTTGCTGCACCCAAAGAGGAAATATTTTGTGATTTCCCCATGTATTATTAGTATGTAAGTAGTTGAGAGAGTTTAGAAGCCAATATGAACAATCGCAAAAGGCATGCTAACAGAATGAAAGAGAAAGAGGGAAGATGAACTATCAATAAACTCTTTCAAGGATGTTGGCACCATGAGATATTAACGATCTACCTTAGATGCTTGAAGATAGAACCTGTGTACGTGCACAGTCACAGCACAGGGGCTATCTCCAGAGTTTAGACTTCTTATTTATTCTTCTGAATTGGGTGCTGGAAGACAAAGACTATAACTAGTCTTTTAAGAATTTGACTTCGGTTCTCTAATGTACAAACTGGAAAAGCCCATGTGCCATGAATCCTTTGAGTGAACCCTAGTTACAAATCAGTGAAGCATGCTAAAATAAGCAGGGCTCTTTCACTCCATCTAGAGCCAAACAGGCTTGGTTTTCAGTTTAATAGACTCATTTAAGAAAGAAACTATCTTGGAAATCGATGCATTTCCATGGCAAGACTAATTAAATCTACAGTTTTGGCTTTACTCCATCTAGTGGCAACCGTGCAGAAGTTCTCCTCTGTCCTCAACGCAGAAGAAACAACAGAAGATTCAGCTATGGCTGAAGATTCGTGTTGGATGTGCTCGGCGTTGTTTGGGCATGTTTGCAGTCAGTGAAGCACAGAAGAAGTCGATGAATGGACTTTCATGTGTTCATCACTGACCCAACATGGCTCCCGTTACACCACACTGCCCTTGGTATGGGAGCCTCGTACCAGAACTGTTAGAGAGAAGGCAAGACGAGAAAGTGCGTGATGTGGATGGAAGCAAAGGTCTGCTGGATGTGTATAAACAAGGAGTGTTGCGTTAGAAAGGTTTGACAGAAATGCATTTGTAGCTTCTGCTAAAGATTTCTTAAGCAATAGAAATCTAACAGGGAAGAGACAGATTCATCCATAGTCAAAGATGTCCTAGAGTCCTCAGTCAAAAATCTTGGATCAAATCTTGTTTTCCTGGTGTGCTGGATGCGGACTAGTTCTGTACAAAGTCTTCCAGGTAGTCATGCAGCAGTCCTTGCTTTAAATTACTTTTTCTTTCATGCTTTATCTGAGCTTGCAATCCTTGAGTTTCCATGTGAGTTTCCAAATAGGACAGAAATCACAGGAAGGTAAGGCACATCTCTGGCTGTGTTCGGGTCTGCGCTCGGAAGAAAAGGATCCTTTCTGGGCATATCAGTTCTCATGTTAATTTTCTCTAATACAGGATTGGGATTTCATGTTGGATTTATATACATTAACTGGTCTGTGGGAAATGTGTTCAAATCCAACACAAATGCAACACCTGGATTTTAGGAAAGTTCAAGTACCACTGGGATCTGTAAGCTTTAATTAAAGTTTAAAAATTGATCATATATGTGTGCACGCACATACACAGACACACACATATATACACACAATACATACTACTATCCATATGTGTATACATAATGTAGTTGTTCCTTAGAGATCTTAGCAAAGGATCTGTGTCTCGTTCTGCTGTATTTTGTACAATGGACAATTAAAAAGCAATCCTTCGGAGATTTTGGATGAAGGCAGGTATAGGAAGGCATCTTATATGACCCCTCTATCAATCAGGGTGACAAAAAACCTCCAAATCTATTGAGATAATTTCTATAAAGCATCACTGAATCGTGCCTCTGTTTTCATTCAAATCGTATAGTAATTAGTAAGTGATGATCTGGTTTAGAAGAAAGAACATATTGTTTTTGTACACTGTGCTTTGTGTACTGTTTGGGCTAAATTAAGACAAATAACCAAGACAATATTTTTCTTTGATATCAGTAAATATTGGCATCAAGAAACCATTGCCCCATTATTTTTAATGGGAAGAACTCAGTCTAAACCTTTTTTTCATCAAGTTAAGGAGGTGATGTCATATGGTAAAGGCTAGATATTCAAAATAAATCACTAACAAGTCATTTTGGCCAAGCAGTATGTGTATCAGATATGCAATTGAACATGTCTGGAAGAAAATGCGTTATTGTCACAAGACATAGGAGTCAGAGCCTGATGAGTTTGTATATCTTGCAAACAGTTACACAAGTAACCAGACATTTCCTGCGCAACTCAACATTTTTCAGGGAATGTCCTAGAGTTTATAGCAAATAACCTTGGATTACACACTTAGATCCTGATTCAGCATCCACTGAGGAGTGTTTTTCTCTCTTCCTTTAGAGCCCCGCATGACATGCTAGTCAAATACGCGTTGCAAAATCCATTGCAACATCCAAAGTGAGCCATCGACTGAGCATTATGCATTAGTGTGTTCTGGAGCTGCGTTCCCTGAGACACGGCAGCAGCTAGTAATTACAGGCCTTCTTCCATACTTCCCTCCGTCTGTGATCCTGAGTGTCCGGAATGATTTAGAGTCCAGGGGGCTGGACCACCCCCCATCACCCAGAGGCATCTCCAGTCCCCCGTGCTTGTTCCCTTCATTGCAGATGCATGCAGATGCTCTGGCCCCACACCCATGGCCACCGGCGGTGTCAGGGAGATGTTGTTTCGTCTGCTGCTGGGCTTCAGTCTACACATAGCAGGTCATAGATGTCATAGGTGTCTGGCTCCAAGGCAGATGTCCTGGAGGATGAGTTAAGCTCCCTGTGGGAAGCGTGTGGGAGATTTAAGTGCCTCATAGGCAGCGTGTGATATCCAAAGGTTCTCAGGGTAATTACAAAAGCTCCTGCTAATTTGATCTGCTATTAATCCTGAAAGGTTTTATCAGTGGGTTGTATCCAAAATTAAGCTCATTACTCTCTCTCACAAATGACCTATTATTTTTTTCCCTGAATTTCACTATCTAGCCATACGAACCGATAGAAAACAGAGTATCAGTGGACAAATTAGTACCTTTTCCTGATGACAACATAGCAGAGCTCCCTCCAGAAGAGGAGCTATGCCAGTATAAGCTTGGTTTGTGTAAGACTCAATTTTTTCAGTAGGGTTACTGCAGATCTACCCTGCAGAAAATCAGAGCAGATGTGTAGTGTCTGTGTGGAAATAGGAGCTTTCCTTTCTAATCGACCCTGCGGTGATACCTCAGGCACGGATGAGACCTCAGGCAGGGCATTTCTCATGCTATAAAGTCTGGAGATGGGTGAATATTTTCACAATCAAAGTGAGGCTGGGGAAAAAAATAATAATAATAAAAAAAGCTGGCATGTCTCCAGGAAGCTCTGTTTTTCATTTCACCTGAACTGTTTAGAATTTTTACAACTGAAAATTGCTTCTTTCCATCTGTGAAGCATTTGCTTCTTGGAAAAGATGCACAAAGCAAGACATGAAAGACAGTTGAAATAAATAAATAAACTAATGCATTCTTTGGAGAATCCATGCTGTTTCCCTACTGCTCCCCATTTTCTTATGAAGACCTCTCCACAGATGGAGGGCAGCCGCAGTCTCCTCAGCAGTAACGAGGGATGGAAAATAATTCCAGTAAGTAAATTACAGTAGCTCATATGTCTGCAGTCTTAGTAAGTTCTATTCTAAAGCGTAGGCCACAAAGTAGTTTAGTGAGGGGAGGTCTTCTTTCACATCTACGCATTCATAAATGTTATAATTTCCAAAGAATAGTTTACCTAATATGAACAGCTGTGGATAGGATTGCCCCATATAAACATTTTGGGCAGGAACGGCGTGGAGGACATCATGCGAGGCTGCAGCACTCGCTTCAGGGGCGATTCAGGTCTGTGCTCCTGCTGGCACTAAGGTAGCCGAAGACTGACTATTTCGTGTGGCTCGGTGCAGACAGAGATACACCACCACATTTCTCTGGTCTCTCTATAACCTCCCAGAGTTTACAAGCACCCACTAACACAAAGAAAATTGCAATGGTGGCTTATAGTCAGCTTCAGACCTCCTCCCCCTGCGCTATGACAGCTGTCAGCATCCCTCTTTGAAAGGCATCGCACAAAAACTTACCCAGAGACATTTCTGAAATGAAACTGCGTCAGGTAACTGAGGAATTTTCCGCGTCCTTTGATCTGAAATGATTGCAGTAAAGCAGAGAGAAGGATCTGCAAGCAAGGACAGCAGTGAGGGCAGATACTCGCTCAGAAAGAATCAAAGCCATTCCATTGACCTTGGCTGAACGCTGCTGGCTCATGCCGTCTGCAAGCCTTACACTAAATTATTCTCCCTGGAAAGGAGTTACCAAGTGTCCTTCCACATGCTCCTGGTAGTGACAAAGATTGGTTGGTGACAGCTATCAAATTCTGTCCGCCTAGACACAGAGATCTGTGTGGGCTAAGGGTTTTTCTGGACTTGGCATCACAAAGCAAATGTTGCATTAGCAGGCAATAGAAAAAGTTCTTGGCCTGTCCTCTCTTAAAGTGATTAATTATTCAATGGGACTAAAGTGATTAATTATTTAATGGGACTTCTCTTAATTGTTGCTTAGCGGCTCTGAAATAGTGGAAGGAGTTATTTTGGAAAATTGCACACTGTTCTCCTAACTGTCAGGTACGTTGGTTTGCAGCTAAATGGTGGCACCATCCTCCATGGTCAGCCAAACTGGAGACGTTTCCTTCATGACTTGGATTGCTGGAGCTAAGGTTGAGTTGTATTTGAAGAATGCAGGAGAGGAGCCAGGTCCAGGTCCACACAGAAGATATGCTCCCTCCTCCATAACTACTCTGGAAAACAGAAAGCATGGGATCTAATCTCCTTCTGATGCTCACACACTGCTGTTGAAATAGGCTCGAGAGTGAATTTGTTGTTCTAAACTCTTTTCCTCAGCTCACAGGAATTTTGGATATACAAACTATCAAGCTTTGAGCAACAAAAGAAGAGAAATACTATAAAGGCCACGCATTTGATCCCAGGCCTAGCGATGTGGTGTGCTGTAGATGAGTTTGCAAACCTCAGTTCTATCACTCTGCAATAGTCAGAGCTATCAGGCTCTCCTTAATGTGTTACACAAAGGGCTGCAGCACACAAAGCCTGGAACACATCAGTTCACGGATCCCAAGAGGGTCCTGTGGAGTCTATTACTTTGATGAAGTGGTATTTAAAATTGCATTACCCAGCAGTTGTTTAACCCTCCAGATGTTGCCCCTGTGGAGTGTTTAATACGTCGTGAAGCGCTGCTAGGCTAGGCCATAACCTCATGTCATCTTTTCAGCAGGTCACATCAGGTCTTACCATCTTCTACTAAATCGTTACAGGATGACCTGATATGGCAATTTCCCTCCTCTGCTGCGCTTTTCTCCAGTAGTGAGCAGAAAAAACAGAAAGGAAACAAACAAACAAACAAACAAACCAATACAAAAGAATAGGAGAAAGGAGGGAGCTCTGAAAGCAAACAAACTCCAAGAAACTTTTGTTCAGCTAGCTTCGCGTTCCTCCCCAGTTTGCTCCATCAGCCCAGCTAAAGCAGCCTGGTGCTGCCATCTGCTGTTTCTCCCGCTTTTGACTCTGCCCACCTTTTTGAACGCCTCGGCAAGAAGCAACTAAGAAGTCAACATCATGAACAAATAAACACTAATTATAAAAGGAAATAGGCAATGAGCCTATAACAACAACAAAAAAAATTCTCACTTAACCTATAATTTCTGGCAGCATTTTTGAGTCTTTGTACAACATACTAATTGTAACGCCTATGGTCACCAAAAAGATGAGGCGTGTCTGTGAGTTCAGTTAGTTTTCTTTCCTTATGATCAAGTTAACTTTTAGAAACATTTACTCAGAAATCTCACATGGCTTGCAGGTCAAGGACCTGATGCTCCCCAGTGTTCTTCACGGTTTAGTTATTTGGGCCACAGGTATTTGTTATACAGAGCTGACTGGGTTCTGAAGTCAATGAAAATCAACCGACAGAGTTGCTTCGATTAGCGCGGGCGTTTTCTAGATCAGCTCTGCAAAGAGGAAACTTCCTGTCTGAAGGCTGGACACTCTGTAAATACTGTCTGAGGCTGCAGACCGGGGAGTCAGCAGCTTTTAAGAATGTGAACCAAATCCCTGTGTTTGCTAGAAGGAATTCAGTTGGCACATGGCTCGCCTCATCACCCACCGTTACGCCACCTGGTACCAAGCTGAGCTGTGGCTCTGCCAGCATCTGCATTAAAACACAGTCCTGCCAGGTTTTCTGGTTTGGAGGGAGAGATGGAAATGAGGAGTGAACTTTTATTGTTTCATTTTAGCACAAACAAACTCGCACTTTTATAAACTAAGCGCATTGGCATCCAGGATGTTAAAAAACAAGAACGTTTTACCATTATTACACAAAACTGTATTTCCCCCCTTTCCGTCTTTTTATTTTTGTGTGAAAACCTATTTGCACTTCTCAGTCAAATCTTTACCAAAGATTTCAACAGGGCCAAGATTTCAGCCCTTGTTAGCCAGTGTTAGCACAAACGTGATGGCTGTTACTATGATGACATCTATGGAGAACGGGTGCTTAGAGAAAATAACGGTTTACTGGCATCTGTTTCAGTGAAGTTTTTGAGATTCAAGTACCAAGGGTGTAGACGTGTATTGAGCTCACGGTGCTAACACAAATAGTCTCGTGACACATGACTGCAGCCACAGAAATCAATGCCAACATTGATCTATCAAATTTGAAAGGATTGACCACTTCCTCTCACTGTTTGAAAACCCTGTGTAGGAACATAAAGCACACACTGCAGCACATAACAGCTCAGGAATGGACGTCTGTCACACTAAACTCTTGACAAATGTGTTTTCCGTCATCTGGCTTCACATTTTGCTATTCTAATGAAGTCCTATGGAGTTGAAACTTCAGCTTGCAACTACTTGTAGCATCTCCTAGCCTGATATTAATAGCAGCAGCAAAGCAGCATTTAGTGTCACTAGAGGTTCTTTACTGTAATCAATAAAGCTGGAGCTTGGGATATTAACCAGAGTTGTGCTGTAATTTCTGCCTCTGAGGAATGCTCCTCCT
This sequence comes from Steatornis caripensis, assembly GCA_013398225.1. Taxonomy (NCBI): domain Eukaryota; kingdom Metazoa; phylum Chordata; class Aves; order Caprimulgiformes; family Steatornithidae; genus Steatornis; species Steatornis caripensis. The sequence goes on from VZSC01011770.1 coordinate 392,200, forward strand.
CACTTTTGCGGGTCCACCTCCTCTGCCACTTACCTCTTCTGAAAATTCAAGGCTTTGGAAGTCCTTTAGCAGCAAGAAGCACAGACACCTTTGCATTGTTTAAGGCTGAAGGAGCTAGACTCAAAAGAAGCATTTTGCATGTGCATGTGTGTGCTTAAGTGAAAAGACTTGAGCAAGCTAAATGCCCGTGCTTACAGCGTGGCAGACGTTGTACTGCAGGTGTGGTTACTGCCAGTGGGACAGAATGGACTCCCATCCTGGGAACTGCCCAATGTCGATGGGCAACGACTACTCTAGTTTTGAGAGCGAAATGTGCTGCCAAAGACTCAGTAGACCTAGACCCAAGCTTATAAATGCTACTGATATGCTCACACATCATTTTAGTCTCCCCCCTCTCCTCACTTCCCTGCCATTCTTCTTGTCGAGCCCAAATACCAACAGTCAAGGTGGGCACTTGGTGTGATGCAAAATGTAAAGTGAATTGGCAATAGTATAAATCTGAAATTCAAATATGTAGAGATGCATTTAAAGAGAGAAAACTTCAATATATTTGAGTTGCAACTGGTACATGAGTGCACAGGGAAGAAACAATATTTTCTACTCATCTTACCAGAGTCCCGGTCCTGAAGCCAGCTGTGCTGGCAACAGGATGGTAGATGTCAGCCTGGGGCTGGAGGTTCTGTTCAAGTCCATTGGGACCACCCAAGAAATAAAAGTCACCATTACTGTGATGTTGTAGATATCATTCATATTATTTGCTTAGTAACATTCATGTGCGTTTGATCAGTACCTTTTGGGGGGGAGAGAAAGCACGTGCCAGGAGCAAGCAGTTGTAGAGTATATGACAAGTGTAGGCCAAATAAGCATTTGCCTTTCCAGGCCATGCATACTCCAATACCTAAAGCAACTAGAAACAGGTGATCTGACCTTTTAAAATCAATAGCATCACTGTCCTTTGAAAGTCACTCAGCATCACTGAGTATTTGTAAAAACAGATTTTGCTGGATCATATTGCATGGTTCAGTTTACCTTTTGGTATCAAGATCTTATTTAAATGGTGTGTGCCTATATATCAATTAAAGATAACTCAATCACTACTTTAACAAATTTTGGTCTCATCTGACCTGACAATTCCCATTGTAAGTCCTGTATTTTTGGTATAGTTTTTGTCAGAGTATTGTTTCCTGAACATAAAAGCTTGAAAAGTTTGAAACTGTTATTGCCACTGTCCTGTATCCAATAGAGGAAATGTATTTTTACTGCGGAGGAAAATGACTTGCTTCGTGCTTCTCACATATTCTCTTTATTAAACAGATACGCATCCATTTATTATATAAATAATCTGTGGCTTCTTAGTTTGCAAATGCTGGTTGAAAGTTCACGAGAGCAGGCTTTTCTGTGAACTTCCTGTATTTGTAAGTGAAGTCAACGCAATAAATCCTAAGACTATCGCCTGCTTAGCAGCATTTTGCACTGTACCCCAGTGTCTAAAACAGGGAAGCTAGGAGCTCTACATCTGAATATTTCAAAACCTCTGAACAGCTTGATTGGAGTTTGATTTTCTTCTTAAATAATGCGAGTCGTTCTGAAGAGAACGTATAATCACAATTATCTGATAGTGAAATCCTTGGTGGCTAACATCCACTACTGCTAACAGAGGTTTCGTTTGAGCAAAGCTTATTGCAGCATTTTGTAGTCACTAGAAAAAAAGTGTTCTTTGTGAGTGCTGTAGTTCAGAGCTGTAAGGTCTTTGTGAATCGTTACTCTCAAAGCGCTACAGAAGTTCCCCGGTTCAAGGTGGCTTCTGGCTCCTCGGAAAAATGAATGTAGGGTTCCAGCCTGGGAGGAGAGAAATAAGTGAAAAAGGAGCGTCCTTGGACTAGACAGGACAGCTCTGCCTAGTGCAGCTCTGCAGCCGGGACCAGTCAGGACTAACCTGGTTCAGGAGGAAGAAACGTGAGTGCTGACCCCAGTAAACACAACGAGCATCCGCATTCTCAATCACAGTCAAAGCTCCTCCAGCCCTTTTTGTCAGAGCAAAAGGATTTTCAGATTATAAAACCGAGAGTCGCCATGTGGCCATCTAACCACATAATTTAGGACACAGAACATCCTTGAATTTGATCCAGTTTAAACTCGAGTACATCTTTTAGATTAAAAAAACCCCACCAACATCTATTCTTGATTTAAAAATTACTAATGGTAGAAAAGCCACAATAACCTATTGCGATCCACGCCAGTAGCAAAGTATTTCATGGGTGAAATGTGTAGCCTTTTTCTCCTGCGCATTTGTCCAGCTCCAGCCACCAGATCTTTTTATATCTTTATTCGCTAGATTGGAAGGGTGTTAGTCCTGAAGTAAATACTTACCGTCTGTAACCGGTAATCCTTTAACCTCTTCGTGATAGGCTTAAAAGACTGAGTACCTAAAACTTCTGCCAGAAGGAGCTTTCCAGTGTTCTGGTTGCTCTCAGAGGTGTTGCCCGCACCCTCTCTGGCTTTCAGGCAGCCTTTCGGAGTGCCTGAAGCAAACACCGTGCTTCAGTGCTAGACACACGTACAGAGGAAACAAGGCCTCTACGTCAAAAATGCATTTTCCCAGGGGTCATACCAGTTTTTGACCCGTTTTGCTCCTGCAGTTCAAGTCCAGCTGATGCCCCGGACACGACCCGGTGTGTCCTGTTTAAGCTCAGCGCTCCCCGGTCGAGGGTGACTCCCATCGGCAATTGCAGCCCCGACATCTTGTTTCTCTGTGTCTGACTTCACTTTTGCCTGCTGGAGAGATGACTGTTGCTCAGCCATCTGCCATCAAATGACTGAGCACTCAGACTTACTCTTCCAGAGTTCCTTTAACCCTCATTATACACGATCGCCCTAATCTTTGTAACATCTGCTGATGTTGTAAGTGGTTATTTTATTCTCTTACCAGCCCCTAATACTACCGCTGTCACTAATAGTAAAATGAGTACCATATTTTTGCAGGACGCTATCAGAAACAAAGCTGCTCGCTCCTGAACTGTTCAACTGCAGAAATGTTAGCTAGCATCATCGTTATTCTGAGTATCTTCATTTCCCTGAAGTCACACATTATTATTCACTTCATGTCCAAGATATTATATAGTTACTGTGCTGTATTTTCAGCCCAGAGAGGTCTCTCTCAAGTGAGGTCTCGAAGGCTGGCGAGTAGAAGCTTTCTCTGTCATTTTCTCTGTTTCCATCATGCTTTTCAGTTTAGAGTGACAAAGTTATTAATTCATTAATCAGCTCCATGTACTAATTAAAATAACATATTGTACACAGGTAAAATGAAAGCCACAACAAAGATTCACAAAAATTTTGCAAAAGTTTCACAAGAATTTAGTGACAGACCATGAAGAGNGTTTTCTCTGTTTCCATCATGCTTTCCAGTTTAGAGTGACAAAGTTATTCATTCATTAATCAGCTCCATGTACTAATTAAAATAACATATTGTACACAGGTAAAATGAAAGCCACAACAAAGATTCACAAAAATTTTGCAAAAGTTTCACAAGAATTTAGTGACAGACCATGAAGAGGACCCTGGGAGAAACAGGGAAACAACTCTCTGGTGCTTTGCTTTATTCATAAAGGCAAATTCATTCCCTTTCTCTCTGAAACTGGTTCGTACTCAGTCTTGACTTATGTGTCAGCTCTATCTCTTTTCCCTCTTTCAAAGGCTGAGCATCTTTTGATATGGTTGATAAGCATCTATTAAGCAATTCCCATCAGAGTGCCAAAAAGCCACACGTATCACGTAGAAAAAAATCCCATGGCTCCTCTTCCACATGGACTTCTGCGAAAATAACCAGCTACAAACAAGCAGGGATGCATATTTTCCGTGATTCATGCTGCAGCACCCGCCATAGACTGTGGGACTGTTGTACAGAATCTGAGCTTTCACAGAAAAAAAATGTTACCAGGCGGTCTGATGGCAAGAGAAGCCTTCCCAAACAGGAACTGAACATGAATCAAGTTGGGATGACTCAGATTGTTTTTGTGATTCTGCAGAGAGACAATCTGAGATAATAGCTGGGTTGTGTGAACTATTGCTATAATTTATTGCAATAAAAATTCAAAATACAATGACATATTCATATTACTGTTGTGAGTTGGATATTCATTTTTACTATGTATATCAAGAGCACTGTAATGCTTGTATTTCTAGACCCTCTGTGTGAGTAAAGACATAGAAATATATTCACAAAAGTCTTCTGTATGCTTCGTAGGCCATACATGCAAAGTTCCATCCTAACAAACACAGCAGCGTCCCTTCTGTAGGCTTGGTGAAGTAGATTGTGATAAGAAGACAGCATAGTCACAGCAGGACTGAGTTATGGAGGTAGGCAGCCAGCCTTAGGACACTAAGGGGTTTACAATACAGTTGTTACGTTGAAGCTTGAAGCTTATGACAGAACAACGTTTCCTTTCCAGATTGTGCAAAAAAAGAACAGCTGGGAAAAGTAAGCCCCAGTCTTTGCTTAGATACAGAAATTAGATTTGTGCTGCTTTTGATACAAAGCAAGCAATAAACTGAGGCCATTTCTGTTTCACAAAATAGAATTACTGCCCAGGTGTTGTAACAGCTAGTGTAGCATAAGGACCATGAAGTATCAGTGCAGCTAAAGGACATCTCTGATGTTTGTGTGTTGTCCAGGCAGGTTAAGTAAATGGTTTAAATTTAACCAACCAGATCCCATGACTCAAGGTGAGAAAAATTCTTCTTTCGTGCTGTACTCCATCCTTTGCCAGAAAGCTGTTCCCAATCAAAACTATATTTATCCATTATTTACCAGTTTAGTCAACCGAGGACAAGTTGTTCTGAAAATATTTGTTTAAATCAGCCAGCCAGGCAGCAAGAAGAATAAGGAGAGGAAAGAAAAAACACAACAGAAATGCGTCTAAAATTCCAGGGAAAACCTTTCTGTTGACTTTATCGGGATGCGGCCAAGGTCTGCAGTCAACAGATGATAATGATGGCTATTAAAATAAGGGCAAGAGACTAGAGACTCCAAAGAAAGAAGAGGCAGAGACAGGAAATAGTGGGAACTTCACAAGCTCGCATTAAAAAGGCCAAAATGGAGGCCCAGCTGAAACAAGCAATGGAAAGGAATGAAAGCTGTAAAGTAATGAGAAAGTAAATGAGAAAGAATGAGAAAGTAAAGTAAAAGACGCGTGACTATGGGTTTTAGTGGATAGACATGTCAGGCATTGGCCTTGTCTGCAGATTTTCCTGAATGGGTGCTAAAGTCACAGGCTGGGTTCAGTACGGCCGAGGTATTGAAACAGCCGGAAAATTCAGGGAGATTATTCATGTCTGAAGATTTGGGATGATCGCATTTGGGTAGGAGTAAAGGGAAAGCTTTATCTTTCATTTTAAATTAAGTTCAGTTTGGATATGACTGGAGAATTTTGCTGCAAAACTATGTTTGGGATCCTCCCTCTGAGAGAGTATTTTAATTTGTAATTTTTACCCTAACAAAACGATTTTAGTAAAGCACAATGAGGGCAGCGGGTACATATCAGTAATGACCACGAAAGGACAAACACAGCAAAGCAAGCCTTACAGGATTCAGGAAGGGCAGAGTCTAGGTTTAACCACAAAGAAATCCAAACATGTTAAGAAATGTGTCTGAAATGAAGTGACTAGCAAATTCTCCAAACCCAGTCTTTGCGGGGAGAGTAAATGTGGAAGGCATATTGTCTTAATCCATAACAGACTGACACATCTTTTGAAGAACAAACTGCAGCTCTTTCTAAACTACGAAGCCTTGACAGCACACCAGGCACGGATGTACCAGCCAGGGAAAAGGTCCTTCAGCTCCTTACCTCTTGACCCAGCCAGACCTCCCCATGCTGCTCTCTTTGTTTTTTAAATAAAAACATCCAAATAAGTAGCTAGTAGACAGATGGGTGGATGACCGATAGATGGGCGGACAGCAGATAGAGGTGTTTGTTTTTTCCTCCCACAGTTTTCTGGTTTGTGATGCAATAGCTTTATTTTCCTTATCAAGTCTCCCCGCTGATGATCTGTTCTTTTTCAGTCAGTTTCCAGTGCATGTTTTCCAGTGAATGGTTTCCATTTTTGATTTACCGTACATAGGTAACTCTAACTTCCCCTGTGGTCATGGGCAAAGAGCTTGCAGTCTTGACAACCACATTATAAATGATGGAAGCACATGCTGTCGATGCTCCAGCTAGTAGAAGAACACAGGCCTCCAAACCTTTCCAGGGTTTACAACGTAACATGACCTTGTTACCCCAGCCTTACAGACATGAATCGGGACAGAGATGACCCATCACAATAAATACATTTACACGGCCCAGACCTAATTTTTCATGGCCACCACTTTCCTGCAGCACATTCAGGTACCAGTGTCCTTGTGTGTTGCTGCATCCTCCTCAGTTCTGGGAGTTTGCCTGCGTCGTGGCGTGCCTCCTCCAAGGCCCCCACACTGCTACCAATGCTCTTCTCAGTATCACGCCCCTCCACGCACAAGGCCACCATGGTCTGATTATCCAGGTGAGCTGCGTACTTATCTTTCCCCCTCTACATACATATAAAGGGATTCCTCGACCAAACCAATGAACAATCTTGCCAGGAATTCTCCAAATTCTTGGAGAATGCAATACACGCAATGGAGAAGAGCCTAACAAAAGTCACCATTTAGGGTGGACAAACTGTCACAAAGTTGTTCCTTTTCCTAGTTCGGAACTCAATATGCTAGCATGTTACACCATTACCTCCCAAGCAGTAAAAGACCCATAGAGAACTGTGTGAAAAGTAACTCAAAGCCTTACTACCAAGGGGGAAGAGCAGTCAGTAGCAGTCTCGCAAATAGTTACACTTGAAAAGCATCAGCCTGTAGGAGTCATGGCAACGTTCAAAATCTCAGCAGTTCCCTCGATGTAATCAGATCTTCCCTTCCCATCAGCAGCTGAGCCAGGTTTTGAGCCAACAATGTTTCCACACAAATTATTAGTAGTAATAGCAGTAGTAGAAGAAATAATAATAGTAGTAATAATAATAGTAATCATAACAATAATAAAAATAATAACGCCTGCCCCTCCCCATCACTGCTCCACATGGAAGGCTTTGTAAAACAGTTTTCCAGCAGAGCTGTACCAGTGGCACACACAGCGGGCAGATGCCAAGCACATGTGTTTCAAAGAACGTGCCGTCAGCAGCGGAGGCACTGCCACGAGAAATGCCAGCGTGTGAAAAGGCACTGGCAGCCTTGCTGTAGGATCCTGTGGGTGGGAACACTGTCCCTCCTGTGACCAGAGACAGGACCACCCAGCCCACGCGACAGCAGTAAGTGACGCACAGCCTCATCCTACCGTTGCCGCTTGCCGCTAACACACTGCACCACACAACCGTGCTCATTCGCCTCTACAAATATCAGGTTGTCCGGGATTAATACAAGCTTTTTTTTTTCCTTTATGAAAAATGTTTCTTCATTCCCAAGGAGGAATATGCTGCCCCACCATACATTTTCAATTGTCGTATCCGCTTCTATAAAGCTGGGAGGATGGACCAACAAAAATCACCTGGGATGACAATGGGGTTTGATGAAGGGCTCCCAAAACCCAGATGTGGACTAGTTACTAATGCCTAAACAGGTGCCTATACAAGCTGGGTAGGAGCAAGCCAGAAGCAGGTGTGTTTCCCTGCTCTGAACTGAAAGCAGCATCGCCTTGGGCACCGCCAGCTCAGGAGGAAGCAGCCCCAGGTGGTGGTGGTGGTGTGGACAGCAGCAGGACACGGTTGCGTTTCTTAGCCTCAGCTGCATCACAAGAGCTGGAGCTCAGCAGCCAGGCCAGCTCAGAGCTACGCTGCAACATGATGGCCCTCCTCACTCCCCTGGGAAGCCAGCGCAGCTCCAAGCTGCGGGAAAACCATGACCAGGCCCCGTGTTTTCTGGTTTCGACTGCCTGCCCAGCCACATCATCAAACTGTCTCATTTTTAGCAAATGATGTAGACATCAGTGAATTCTCCAGATATTAAAAGACTATCCTTCAGCGTGCTACGCCACCTCTGAACGTGACCCCCCACCTAGACTGCAGCCCTTCAAGTTATCCTTCATTTGTTTGTTGGTGTGCTCCCTTAGATCTGCAGATCGCTTTGATTATTGGAACATCTGGAAGTTGTCACATGCTTTTTTTTGACCGTGACCATCTGAAATATTACTCAGCAGGACTTGGGGGGAGACACAGTAAGGAAAGAAAAACATCCTACTAATAAGAACATGTGGCAGGAATTATCAAATGACACCATTCTGAAGGGGAGTGCTATATATCTTAGCAAAGACAAACTTTCTCTCCATCCCCTAAAGCCGGGACAATTGCTTTCTGTAACATTCATTCCAGACATAAAAAAATATTATGTATAAATACCAAATATATTTTTCATTAAACATTGTTATGAAAGTTGGCTGTCTATTACTAATGGAGAAAAGGCATTCCTTTCATCCTCTGAGTTCCAAAGCTGAAGAGTATCACCTCACATACATGACTCTCCATAGAAAAACCTCCCCAAAATTTTTCAGTGTCTGAGATCCTTAGGGTGCATAGTTCTGGTTTGCCTCTTGTCCTCACAGACCGAGCGCAGGTTCTTTGGTAAAGCTGGAATGGGATATGCAAAAGAGATTAAATGGAAGAGGTTGAAATACAGAGAGTCAGAGCTTCTCAGCAATCCCATCACATGAACTAGGGGCTCTGGAGAAGAGGGGAAAGGCAGCGTAAAATCAGTATCAGTATTTCAGCAACTGCAAAAAAAAACTTAACCCCACAGGTGGAAGCCCATGAAATTCAAGCACAGTTTTTCAATTTGGTTTCTTGTTCTCACCAAGATACTGATAGCAAGGGAAGTGTGGAGAGCCATAAAGACTGTACCATTGCACTTTGGCAGTGGTTAACCAGTGCTATTTTAGCGCTTACCAGGAGGCTCCCCCTGAAAACCCGAACTAGACGGGAGCGGGTTTCCCTCCGGCCAGCCTGTTTGCTTACAGACCGTAGGACTGAAATCCCATTGCTCAACTTGCAACCAGGGGAACAGCCGGAAGGAGTGCTCCCATGCACAACTTCAAAGCCCACCTTCCCCATGGGCAGCCTGCCGGAAAGGGACTCTGCGCTGGGGTTTCCTCCCAGGGACATGCCCCGCACACTCTCAGTCAAAACTGTGCACCTGCTTCCATCAGCCCCTAGCCTCTGCACATCTCGAGAGCCAAATCAGACCTTGATGTACTGGCTTTGCCCTGTGGCTGCCGTTCTTTCTTCTTTGTTCGCGGCTACTTTTATATTCAGTGGCAGAGTGCTGTGGTTTTTCACCATCTAAATTGGTGCGCATAGCTAATGAAGTCAACTCAAGCCAAGCCTGGATGTCGTATCTGGATACAGTCCCAACGACCCAGGAGGAATTCCTTCTAGCGCAGTGACGTTGGTTCCTGGGAACCATCTTAACGGAGATGCTCTCCCCTGATGCGCCCTAACAAAAATACTCCATGTTCTTTTAATTGGGATACGAAGAAAGCTGGTTTTTTGAATAATGGCTTCTGTCCGCTGTGCCTCCGCTCCAGCTGTTGACTGCGTGACTGGTGAAACACGCGCTGGTGCCATTAACTTTCGACAAGGCGCTGCGGTTCGAGATCAGCCTCAGCACAGGACAGGCCACGCCCTGCTCGCCACGCGCCCTTCATTTCCAGCTCCCGCCGCCCTGTTTGCCCCGACCTGCACCTGCCCTCTGCCTGCCCGCTCCTTCACCAGGAGGAACGCTGCGAGGGAGCGGGGACGGTCAGGGAGCGCCGGCCTGAGAGCGGGCGGGACGCGGCCTTCGGCCCGCGCAGCGCAAGGCGGGCGGCCGCGGCCCTCGCAGCCCAGCGGCGGCAGCCGGGGGACCCGCTCCCGTTCCCGGCCGCCGCG
>VZSC01011770.1:403962-441202 GCA_013398225.1 Steatornis caripensis
TTTTTCCCCCCCCCCCTCTCTTGCCCCCCCCCCCCCTCCAACTTTCTCGCTCTCTCTCTTATTCCTCAAGGTCTTTTGGCCTCCAAACTCATGTTTTTTACTTTCTCATTAAAAAACACAAAGTGATCAAAGCCACTCTCCCTGGTCTGTACCGTTGGTGGAAGGAGGTTACCTTCAAAAGCTTTCTAGAGACAAAGGTGCATTCCCAGCACGTGGTGTGGTCTGGGGCAGGAGGAGTCCAAACTGTCTTTCAGAAAAACAACCCCAACCCCACCATACTGTACCAAAAAGGTACCACAACTGACATCCGGCTAGCAAGCACAATTGTACCTGCTGAGCAAATGATAACCGCGCTCTCAAGTCAGCCTTACAGGTTTCACATCTCTGATTTCAGTGGAAATAGGCTGGGAGTTTGGGGCAGGAAGAAACAGTGGGAGATGCCAACAGAGGCACTGGAAGGTCAGCAGATGCTCAGGGCTCCTTGCAGAGGGGAATCCCACAGTGCGGCTTTAACATGGCAATGGGGCTCAGGTAGAGAGTAGAGGTCAATTTTTTTGTCTGTTGTTCCAGTCAGCTCTGATCAACATCAGAAGAAATATCTACAATTCGGATCTTCCACGGGGATTTTTTTTGGTTTTGATTTTGTTATTATTTTCCCCAATAAAATGTCTGAATGTTGCTAATACATAAGTATACAGAAAAAGCAGAGGATATGAGCCTGTATGACAGGAATTGCACTGGGAAGAAGCCCTTTGGAACAAAACGAAAGTCTGACATTTCAAGTGTTCTCATTACGGGGCGGGGAGGGGGGGAGTGGGGAGTGAAAATCCCCCCTGCACACAAATGCCCCGGTGGGAGAGCAGCCGCAGTTACTCCCTCATGCCTGGGGTTTGCAACAGCAACAGAAGAGTATGAGGAAAATGACTGGAAAGGAAAGCAAGAGAAGAGAGATTAGGCAAGGCTTTGCTAGTCAGAGATCCAGCAAAGTTGCTAAAGTAATTCATACGGGGTGGAGGAAGCCATCCAAACTGACTTAGGCATTACAAACTTAACTGTTTCCTAAAACCGACGTTCTGGAAATCAATTCCTTCATTAATTGCGCATTATCTATTTAATTGCCTGCACTGTATCTTCAGCAGTTTACTTTGCTGCTAGTGTCTCCTTCTAAAACATCGGAACATTTAAAATAGAGTCTATCCACTGGTAAAATTCCACATTTATGCCCCCTCCCGCAAAAAGCTTTGTGTGGTTATTTCTGAATCCCTACCACCACCTCAAACAGAGGGGAGTTCGGGGCCGCAGTGGCTGGAGGAGGAGTGGAGAGCTGGTGGGAGCAGAGTGGGGAAGGGGAAAGGCAGGCACCCGGGGGCAGGACCGTCCCCTGAGATCAGGTCATGGTCAGAGGCACGTTCTGCCTCAGCCCCAGCCCTAGCACTGGCCTACCTTTCCTTTAATGCATTTTTTTTTTATCTTTGTAATTTCTTTCAGTTCCAAGAAAGATAAAACAGAGGAAGTAAGCATAAAGAGCATTAGTGGCCATCGTAGGAACATGTGGGAGGGATTGCTGGAGCGAGGATCAGAGAAACAAAGGAAAAGAATCCCAGACGATGGAGAATCCTAAAAAAGGTGTTACTGAGGGGGAGAGAAGAAAGAGCATCTGGAAGAAAAGACAAGCAGTGTAAAGAACAGTGCATCAGAAGAGATGAACCCCAAATAAGGTCATAGATTTCAGGTTATACATTCCTCTCAGCAAAATGATGTAAAAGTAAGTTACATTAAATATGCCATTGCCGCACATCTTTTAAAAAAGGAAAGGGGGAAAGGCGAAAAGAGGTGGATAGTAAAGTTATATGAATAATGAAAAGCTTCATTTATGTGATACCATGTGGAAGAAGCCACCGCAAGGTTCAGAGGAAGGGTGGTAAATAATACCGCTTTTGAAAGCTGACATCTGTGAGGATTCCAATGAGAGATTTCAAAATCTAGTCAAATCAAAAAAAGACCCAATGAAGGTGAATGCAGCAGAATATATTTTGGGAGCGAAGAAGAAGTACAGTAAAAATTGTGCAAATGCCACTAACAAGGTAACATTTACAATCGTGTCTTAATATTGTTTGGAATTTACTGTCCATGTCCACACTTGTAAATAAGGACTATCGTCTAGCGTTTGAGCAGGTTCTCAGAGTTCATTGTCACGGCAATTTCCCTGAGCAATTTACACATACAGATCCCTTATGGCAAATAGTGATGACGGTACTCATTCTCATTCATGCGTTTGTGTTAAAGTAGCAGGCCAGCAGATTCCTCGCTCTCACCCACACATAAAGATACCACCGGGTAAAAGGACTAGAAGTACTTCACAGGGTAGAATTGAAAAAGAAAAGTGACCTTGGTAAAAGAGAAGGATGGTCTGAATAGCAAGGGTGCTACCCAGTGGACAACTGAAGATGCCTCACTGACCCAAGAAGAGTCAGCTACACACAAAGGGGAGCAACCAGCTATGTTTTACCGCAAAGGATCTGGGCATCACTGTGCCGCATACGCTGGCACAACTCAGTAGCGCACGTCCACTGTAAAAAAGAGCAAGCCCCATAGTTGTGTATACAGACAAAAATACAACAGTAATCCTCTGCTCTCCTCCTGTAAAAGCTGGGTGGGAGCCCTGCGGCATGCTCTGGGTGCTGTCCTCCAAGAAAGCTCTAATCACCTGCAACCTGGAGGAGAGCGATGAAGTCACTCAACACTTCACCGAACATCAGTAAGAAAATGAATGGACGCTGTAATGTTGCAATGGCCGTTCACCTATTTGAGCAAAAAGGTGAGGAACGTTTTACTAAAGTGATCGTAGCCGCCTGGTCAAAAGAATAAAGGGATAAATTGAAGCAAAGAAGATTTAGCTTAGAATTTAGGAAAAAACACCGTAGTGGCAGAGTTACTGACTGTCTGGAGACACTCCGCAGTCCTCAAGCTGAGTACAAACAAACGTACAAGCAAACCCCATTTATTTGTACACATGTCGCTTGAGGACTCCACAGTCCAGAACGGCACAAGGAAGGGGAGCCTGGCCTCAAGAGAGCCCTCACTGATTTGGGGCTTCAGCCTGTCTTCAACTCCCAGGAGACAAAAGCGTTAATCTGCTCAGCACAGTCAGATCAAAAGGCAGATAGGGTGACTCACAAACAATTAGCAACTTGCTTAAATGAATTGTGTACAGGTAATGTGTTCAAATAGATTTTTGATAATTTCCCTTGAGTATCTTGGTATTAAAAACTTATTTTACATAGGTCCCTATAGCCACGAACTTTTTTTAAGCAGAATTCCTATGTTTTATGCAGTTAAGTTAGGAAGTCCAGTGGTGTTAGTTCTATGCATGACATCTCTAGCTAGAAAGGAAATTAAAAAGATTGTAATTTAAAAATCTAAATTCAAACAGCTGTTAATCACTCGGCATAAAGATAAATAAATGGAAGAGCCAAAAACAAATCACTGATGATTCCCAGCTCCTCATTCCAGTTACTTAAAGAAAAGAGCCTCCTCTCACTTTAATTGTCCTCTTTGGCTTTCATGAGTTTTTTAATAAATAAACATCCTAAATGCATTCCTATAGGTCTCGTCTTCTGCAACTGGTTTTTACCCTCCTATTTGTTATCTCCTGGAGGACTATTTTATGTTTATGTGTCATGATTTCAAACAATTTTAGGGGTGCAATTTGAAAAAGGCAAATATCTGTATTTGGTATTGATTGCTTTTTAGCTGAAAAAGATGTCGTCATCGGGTTTTAAAGGGTCAGCCACAGTTGGTCTTGTCTGATTTTTGGGGGTTTGATTCCAACTACAATTCCAATTGTAGCCAGCAGGCTGGCAATCCATCAGCTGCATTCAGCCTCTCTTGCTCCTAATTACTCAGCTCCCCAGTTGTCCTCCCTTTTCAGTTCTGTTCTGCTCACCACAATTAATTCTCATTCCTTACTCCTGTATTCACCTTCAGCTCACTCATTTTTGGCCACTACTCCACTACTGTTTCAGCTCAGCATTTTGCAATTCGTCTCGTCACTTTTTAAGGCCTTTTTCCTCCCTCTTTTGTTTTGTAGGGTTGGAGGGCAGTTTTCAATTGCATGTTATGGAAGAATGGATGAATATTTTGCTGTTCGCAGGTAGGTGCCAGGGAAACCCGCGTCTCTCCTGTGGGCCATTTTCCTTCCCAGGCTGGTCCGGGAGCACGAAACGCTCTCAAGGGCGCAGCAGCACCAGCGAACACTTCTTTCACCTGCAAGCTTAAGACCTGGTTTATGCACAAGGATGCATGATTCAGAAAGAGACTGTCTGAGGAACCCCAATGCTCAGATGTAGGTTCCCAGCTCCAAGTGGTTATTTTAACAGAGTACCACAATTAATAACCCCCAACAGAGGGTGTTGTCATCTTCCTGGGAGGAGCCAGGAGGCACTGATTGATGGTTCTTCCCCAGGAGACAAGAAATGTGGTCCCTTCAGACTGGGTTTCTCTCTCGGTCCTTTTCCCCTCAGCAGACTTGTGGCCTCACTCAAATTCCTAATGGGGATATCACTGTGTAACCACAATCATACTTCGGCTCTTTGGTGGTTGTACAAACATGCCTTAATCTGAGTTAATCTTAATTCTTGGAAGTGGATCTTCATAGAAATTTGGAAACAAACACTTCTCTTTTCTCTGCGGTGAAGTAAAAGGAAGTTTGCCCCTACTTGGAGTTTCCAGTCCCAGTATTGTATCACTGGCAGGTGACAGTGATCAGGTGAGGTATCAAAAGATCGCAAACAAACCCTTTAAAAATCAGCTGGTTGCAGAGTACATTTTGTTTAGGCCAAATTCAATCACGTAGAACAGTGGATTTCCATCACTTGAAACTACGCTCAAATGAAACCTTAATACAGCTCCCTGACTACCTTTAAATCTGTATTAGTAATGCACATTTTTACTTTACAGACATGGTGTTAAATCCCGTGCAAATACAGGAAAAGACATCCGTTCAATAGAGACTTCATAGTTATCGAAAGAAAAGAACTAGAGTAAGTACAAACGCTCCACATCTTTTTATCAGCCAGTTGGTGTTGCAAAGTGATTTACCAAAAAAAAAAAATTTCTTAGGGTAAAGTTGCATGAAATACCTAATGCATGAATTCGAAACATTAGTTATTAGAAGGGCGTGATTTTTCAAAGCAGACTCTGGTATCTAATTAGTTAATTTCTAAGGCAAAGCAGGCAATGTACCAGCTGATGCAATTGGTGGCAGCAGGAGTTTGGAAATTAATATCTCTATTTGGCACTGAGAAGTGAAACAGAGCTCAAATTTCTGTGGATTGCCTGGCCCCAAGTTCATGCCTCAGAGCTTGCATTTCTGTGGTAAAGGGAAATTAAATCTCAGAATTTAAGATCCGGGGTTCAACCTGGCTATTTATTAAAATTCGCCTGGCCTCCCTAGACTGTGAATATTTTGAGTTGACCTAGATGGAGCTCTTGATAAAAATCAAGCTCTCACGGGGCATTTCCAGTGTTTTCTGATAAAAGCTTAGTAGAATTGTGCTAACAAAAACCAAGACACTTCAAAGCAGTGATTATCAACCTAGCTAGAAACCAGAAACACCGTGGCATGTGAAAACAAAGAACAAACAAAAATCCCAAACCTCCAGAAATCTCAGCCAAGCAAAAACCTGGGGAACAGCCATTCACGGTGATTTATGTGTTTGGCCCTGGGTTCATTCAAACTACCTCTTTAGAGATGCTGCAGTCAGGGCTACGGCTGCACCAGGCCACCGACAGAGCCTGTGGAGAAGCAAACGCTCCCGGCAGAAGGCAGCTCAGCTCCCTTCTGCCCACAGCCGCTCTGTGCAGGAGCCCCGTCCCTATCGGCAGCAATTCGGGTAGGTATTCGATGTTAAATGAGATGACATTAATGTACTCAAATTTATTGCCTGATTGTGTCTATGACTGTCTCACCTCTTCTGTGTGTTTGCGTGCGCATTTTTTGCTTTGGTAGTCCCTTTGAAACAAGATTCCTGTTTCTCAATATCAAACCAAAGGCAGCACGACAGATGGTACTAGAGTTGGCTGTCCTGAGTCTATCCTGTGCATTGCTAAAAAGGCTTGTTTGTCCTATGCACCCTACGATGCACTGGAGGTACCAGCATTTTGTCGTTCGACTTAGTTCCCATCATCACTTTTCTGCTCGGACATTCTGCCTACTGTCCTTACGTCGTCTCTCTCAGTCGAAAGTGCTGTTTCTTAGGCCAAGCAGGGATTTCAGGTTCCAGCTCAGTTTAGCTTCAGAAGCTTCATATCCGCTGTATCACAGGCAACGGCTATATGGTCTCATAGATCTGTCAATAAGTCTCTGCGTGAGTAACCTCAGCAGTAGACATACAACAGCACACCTGAATAGAGCCCTTGAATTAAAAGGGCAGCCTCCTGCGTTACGACCCAAGGTTTGCTCTACAGACAGTATACTTGGCGCCCCCAAACCACTACCTTTTCAGCCTGAAATGCTGCATTGTATCACAAGTGACAGCAAGGAGAAAGAAACACCATCCTTGCTATTTAGCAAACGCACACTTGTGTTCTCAGCCAGGTTTGTTCACGTCCGCTCCTAAGGAAATGCCGTTCGGTCGATCCGGAAGCAACTGAATCGCAGTGCAAGCTGCACTGTTACAGAATGGGTCTAGCCTAAATAAAGGTTTGCTTATGTGATGATAAGCAAGCAGGAAAGGTCTCTCTGCTGCTAGCTTGATAAAAAAACCAAAAAGTAAATGATTATCGATAAAGTGTGTTTGATTAGGTGTCACTGAGAGAAAGAAAATGCCATTTCATGTCAGTTTTTAGAGAGCACAAGGCGTGTAGCTTTTGGGGATGGTTTTGCTCTTGACTAATCTTCAGATTCAGTATTAATATCTCAAACTTCCCAAAGGAAAGAGATTCTGCATCTTTTAATGAAAGATAAAACAACAATATAAACGTACACAAATTTACAGAGAAAGGATCAACTTTAATACATCTGGAGTAAAAGGTGTTCTTTTTTAAATATGGTATAAAAATAAATGCAAGAAACATTAACAGAGAATATACAGACAACAGACAAAGACACAGGCTTTCTTTCTCAATGTGAATACATCAGTGAAATGAAACCTTCTGTGCTAATTTATTGTGCAATAAATGTGATGCCATATGTATATTTATTAATATATGCATTTTTTACATTTCTTCCAGTTTTTGATTGACGTATTTTTTTAATAAACTGCGCCTAGCAGAAGCTTTTTTTTCACTGTACTTGAGCTTGCAGAAAATAAAAAGACACAGATCCAGCTTGATATGAAGGAGGAAGTGAGCAGACAGTTTTCGAAATGGAGGCATCGAAAGGCTAGAGAGTCCCTCGGAGTCTGTAATGCCTTAGTATACACAAAAGAAAACAAGTCAGGTCCTTGCTCATGCAACATCTTGTTCTACTGTCCTCTGAGTCAGGCAATCAGTGAGCTACAAAGTATGTATAATGATTTGAGTCTGCTTCCATGCTACAAGGTGATCCTTTTAGTAGGACTGCACTAGACTGGTTAACCTCTTTGATGTGAGCGATTTCCCCTGAGGAAAAGATAAAAACAAAAAACAAAAACAGAAAACAGAGGCATGATCACTGCAGACCTGTGCATCAGCAACCACTTAGTGTTGCCACATCACTGTCAAATAACTAGGGGCACCAACTGGAGTCTGTCAAATCCTAAACCACAGGAAGCCCTTACGCTTAAAACACCTGCACTGCCAGCCAGCCATTTTGTTTCACAGAATAAGCCAGCAAATTTAAAGGCCGTTTTTGAATGAGGTTGGTTTTGGCTGAGGAGAAACTGATGCTGAGGTTTTTGCTGTTGGTCATACCCAGAACTTGAAGGCAGCTACTACAAGCGAGGGTGTCTTGTGCTGCGGAGGCGAACGCGCAAGCTGCAGTAGCTCTGTCACAGAAGACAAAAAGCTACTTGAAAGTTCAGGTAAGAAAGTAAGAGGCAGATTGCATATAGGCAGGAAAGCAGCTTTTCCATGAACGCAGCTATCGGTTTGCTGGGACCGTATTTATTGTTTATAAGGAACACTGGTCAGGTATATTACACGTGACTGCATGACACTGCTTTGAAGGTGTTTGGATTTCCACATCATTCCTCCTGTTGCAAGGATGAGGTTTCAGTTTTTTAGCAAGTTCTTTTTTTACAAGGCATAATGACTGTCCCATGAGAGTTAGGTCTACAGTGTGAAGAGGGTGGTGTAGGGTACGTCACCATGGTATATTTCAGGCAGATTTGAGCTTTATCTGAGCCAGACAAAAAGCCATGAAACCACGTAACAGGAATTAGCTGTCCTAAGGCCGTATAAAAGGCGTTAGCTCTCCTAGCGCCATCCTACCGTGGCTGGGATTCAACAGAGGCCGAGCTGGCACAGCAAGCTTATATCACTCCTCAAAATACCCCAGGCATACCCTGATAATGGAACATACGTAGATCATAAAACATTAAATAGGAAGTGGCTCTGTCTACCCTTCCAGTTAGATATTTAAACCTTTCCAGTTAGGTATTTAATACTTACATTTATTGTATTGTTCATTTTAAGTGCCCAACTCAGAAAAATCGAACTGATTTCAGGAGAACTACAGTAAGAAATACTGTAACTATGGAGAGATGCTACATCTTCTGCAGTAAATGGTAAATGAACTTATTCTGCCATATCAATGAGCTGTTAAGTCATCTGCTGTATTATAACTCAGTGGAATTACACAATTTAGTATCTATTGTCATTATCAATTAAATTTATGCTCACAGGGATCTGCAAGTTGGTTTTGAGCTTTTGCTCAAATGCAGTATATCAGAGTGGGTCTTCACAAAAGGAACAACAACTATTTTATTCTTTGTGCTGTGAAATACAAGTTCAACAAATTAGGATGAATATTTCCCCTACAACATAATTTTGAAGGGAGCTCATGATCTGCAATGTTGGGTTAGACTGCTCACCCATCAGGTTCACCATGTGATCTGACAGTATTAATAGTCGCTTCTTCGAAAGACGGTAAGTGTCCTTCCTGGCACGCACTTGTCCCTATGTCTCGCTTGAACTCTGTCACTTTCTACCTACATTAAATTCACAGCTTCTTGACTCTTGCTAAGCCTTAAATTATGTTTTCCTCTAACGTAACAGGTAAGTTGTTATACTAAGACATCTTTTCTTTTTAAATAGTCAAAAAAGTCTCAACAGCTGTGTGGCACTGGAATACAATTTAAAACAGCATGTCCCAAATAAAGCGTTTTGTTAGGCGATTCATGATTGTCAGCCTTGGACATAATCTAGGAAAGTACTGAGCATACGCTGATCTTTGCCTTTGATGATGTTATTTGTGCTTAATTTTATAGGTCTCCAGGCCTGGCTACTTTCTGTAAATACGTATGAGTTCCCTTTAGTACTGACCTGCACAAGCCAGTTAATTAAAACAATTAAATCAGGAACTCTCTATTGGTTATTACAACAACCTGCTCAACACCGCAGTAGAAAGCTGTGCAAGCTCTTGCTGTGGGATAAACTCTGTGAAATATTTTTTTATTCTTATCTGCAACAATTGATTATTTCAGAGTTGTAAATTTCCTGGAGTTTTTAGATGAACTGTAACCAAATTCTAGAATCTCAGGAACAAACTGTGATATCACATAAACTAGGAAGTTTTGACCTAAAAGCATGCTGTTAGCTGATCTGACTTGTATAATCCTGTTCTACATGTTATTTGAATTTTCCCCTACAGACGCAGTGAGCTGTCGTGACAAATTTTTTCGGTACTCTACATCATTTGCTCCCTGGATATTGCTGGTCTTTGGATACTTTTTCTCCTAAGCCCTACAGTGGTCAGGATTTCTCTGGATGGTCCTCTCCTCTGCCTCCCCTCCCTGTCTCACAGAGTATTACACTTCTTAAAGATACGAAGTCTCCACCTGAACAACAATAACGTGTGCTCTTTTTCCAGGTCTTATATATCTTATAGTTGTAAAAGCGACAACTTAGAACATACACCCTCCTTAAGAGATCTTCTTCCATGTTTATTCTGAATTATACTTAGTTCTCGGATTGGGAAAATAAGCTTTTAATACACAGAATCCACAGCAGCCCCAAATATGTTATTATCCCACCTTCTTATTCAGATCTGCAGGGATTTGTTAGTTTCCACTTTAGAGAATATTTCTTTCAAACTCTGTTCCAGTCTATACTTTTACTTTAGCTCTGTACAGTAGGGTTTTGTAATTATCACTTCTAGGAGATTTCCAGAATTACTCAGTTTACAGACTGATGTAAGGATCATTCCTTGTGGGTCATAATTTAAGAGCTGAGCCCAGCTATTTCTTTCAGATAGAATGTTAATAGCATTTCCATAAGCCAAATTTTGATTTGGAAAACTACATCTAACAGGCCGGTTTTGAGAGGTGTAGCATGTGAGTCATCACACATAGAAAAATGTTTCCTGCGCTAATGAGATTAAAGAATAATTGGGAAAAAAATCGGAAGTAGTAAACGTTTGAAGAATGAAAAGGAGATGCTTAATATTTTCCATATATTCTTGCCGCCAACATTTAGAAGTATATGGACAAATTCTAAACAGGATTAGAATTTTTGGCTGTATCGGTGCACTTCGGACATGTGAATAGAAACTATTTAACAATTTTACTAATAATACAGAACCCAAAATGAAACCCCTGTGCATACCTTGACAAGGGAGTCGGAGTATGAGGAGGTAGCACAGCAGCAGGAGTGAGCAAGTGCACCTAAGAATACACACTCGATTGGCCTCAGTGGTCGTGTCCCGACCTTAGCGTATTAACTGTTTAACATAGAGTTGCCTTTCCACCCGTATTTTTGAAGAATTTAGGGGGAAAATTATAAAACCATGTGCACATTTATGAGCTGCTAAATACAAAAGCGCTGACTGGCCTATTTATGAGGAATGGCACTAACGCCTCAAATAATGCAGCAAACAAGTCAGCAACAACCTCAGTACCTATGTGGCTTATAAGAAATCAATATGAAATTTATATAGGGGCTGGGGCTGAAATGTATGTTAGTGGAAGATCAAGTCTTTTTCTTTTAAAGTACGAATTCTCTTCCTTTCTGCTAAGCAGCCTCAATGGCTCCTTTTTTTCATGTTTCTTTATCGCCAGCGCAGATGCTACTCCCCAGGACCGATACTGGTAGAACTAGAAATGAGGATTCCACGCATCTGACCGGGTGTAACAGAGAAACAGTGTGAACTCCGCTGTGAGCAAAATGAGATGCAGAGCGAGAATCGACCCTCCTTGCTCTCACCGTTCCCCATCTGCTCGCGTGCGACACACCTGCAGCACGCCGGCAGCTCAGCCAGCATCGGCAGGGAGAGCTCCTGAGTGACATCGCAGTGCTCCACACACAGAGCCGGTATATAAACGGCCCCTGACAGAAGCACGTCTGGAGAGGCACAGGAGCAGAACACAGTAAGTCCCTTTCAAGACTAAGCGGCCATTGCTCCTCTAGCACAAGGGAATTGCTTTAGCACCACCACTCAGGGGGTCAGGATTCTGCTTCAGTTCCCACAGCAGCACAGGACGCTACTCTCAGCCACCCGTGCAGGTATATTTCTCTTTTCAGACATGTGAGGAAGGGGAGGAGGTTAGCATTTACTGAATCTGGGGCACCAGTTGTCAGCACAGCTGCAGCGCTAAGTGGCTGCATGTGCAGGAAAAATCCTTCTGCCTACCGTGGGGATTTGCAGTCCTCTGTTTGCTTCACATCAGGGCCGTACCCTTTGGTGGAGCGGTCCATAGATGGGAGGCAGCAGCTGGGCGGCTGTGTTCCTGTTCTGGCTCATTCCTAATCGGGTGACACTCCTGATTTCTTTCTCCCTTCGCACTACTCTTTACACTTACGGATGAGCTGCTCTCATTTGTGATTAACCTACAAACTCTTGCCAGATGGGGTAGTCTGAACTTAAATAACCATCTGAAGTGTGGGGTAACACATAAGATTTTCCAAGGTACCAACACTAGACAAGTATTTTTAGTATGTTTGTCCTAGGTGTGACCCCTCAGGTTTCTGTATGTCTCTGCACTTCTCATTCCTGCAAACAGCTTAAGACTCAGGAAGATGTTTGTCAGCTAGGAAATGGCACACACTGGCCTCGCACCTGAGCAGTATGCGCTGGCTCGTCACTTAGATGAACCTGGCTGTGCAAATGCTACTCCTCAGCTCTTCTCCTCCAGCACGGAGCACAGCAGCTTAGCTGCAGTCACCACAGAACAGGACAAGGAGGCCAGTCCTCACTGGCGTCTCCTACAGATGTTCTTTTTGATTTTCCTCATTAGCCTGGGCATTTCCTAAAAAAAACTCCTAAAACTAGGTTTTTAGACTAATTATTAGTCCAAACTAAAATTTTCAATTATTTAATCAGTTCTTTTTAGTCAAATATCAATAAGCCATCTCTTTCCTGAAATGGAAAAAGCCTTCATTTCCACAAATACTTATTATTTTTATTATTGGTTTGTATTTGCCAAATAAGAAGCTTTGTGATTTTTTTTTTCTGACTAGCTATTTTTCTGTTTAAATTTGAGAAATAACCTGTAAGTAAATTAAAAAGTCTAATTAGGATTTCTTCCATGAATGTACATTGAACATGAGATCCCACAGCTGATACTGCATTGAAGCTCGTTCACTATGCTATGCTTGAGAAAAATACAGCCCTTGGTGGGATTTCAGGGCTACACGGACTTTTGGTCTGGCACAGTAGGGCTCTTGTGTATGTTGGTTTTATCTGTTTGTATACAAAAATGTCTCGATTAACAGATGAAATTGATGTGTTATCATCAATTGTTTCTCAATAAAGGGACAGATTTTAACATGACAAGAGATTACACCGGTTTAATCATGTAGAAAGTCTATCCCCCGCTGATAAGAATTGTGGAAGCTACTTTTATGAGTTTTAATTTCCATCTCTAGATCATAATTTGCTATGTCATGTTAAGTGACATTGGACTGAGCCTCTGTGAAAATGGGCTGTGTTCAATGGCTTTCACATCTCACACATGAAATTGTCTAAAGTTACTGGTTTGGAGGGCGAAAAACATCAAAGGATAGTAAGCAACTTCTTCCAGGTAAGTGGGAGAAAACAGCTGGAAAGGGTATGGGTAATGTGTGATGTAATGGTTTTAATCTCAGAGTTATTAAATGGGGGCTTGTTTATGAGCTTACGAATGAAGATAATTATCATCTGATGGCTCTCTAGTTTAATATATGAACTGAGTTTGCTCTGTTTTGTACCGGCTGTATTTCCATAACACATCACAAAGTTGCAACGAGCACTTTTTTTTTTGCCTTCTCTACAACTGGGCAGCGACGAATGAAACTCTAACACCGACAGTGGCGTCTGTGACACCAGCACATGGTGATGGAGTATTCCCCTCCAGGCAGCTCTGAGGAAGGAGACTGCACCTTGTTGCCCCGCTAACTTGGTTCCTGGTTAGACAATACAATTTGCATGGCGTGGAAATGAAATTAGCCCAGCCTGCTAGGAATGAGATCATTTCAGGCTTCCAAACCGCTGATCACAGCTGACCGCTAGGCTAGCGTTCACAAAGGTCTTGCTCAGCCTACCACTCTGCCACCGTCACAAATCCTGCATGCGCATGAGAAACTAAACCCAAAAATTTTCCTTGAAGGATCTCTTTGTTCCCATCAACATTATCAGTGCGTATTCACATGGGGTTTTTTCTCTGTAATGTAGATGTTAGTACTTGAGATAGAGGAAGTTTCCTGAATATTTTTCTTAATATATTTTTTTATCCCCATGTAAGTTCCTCAAAAGAATTTCAATTTTTAAATGTCACAAAACAGCTGATTTTCCTCTCTCTACGGCTGTGGCAAGCAATGAGATTGTCCTGCTTCCTGTCTTGTGCTTTAGCTTCCCTCCTCACCTCCTTGGGGAGCTGCAGGTGACTAGACCTTAATGACTCCCAAAGAGAAACCTGAGGGGCTGAGCTGGCCACGGGGGAGCATGGAGCGCGCTGTCACCACCACTCCCCGTGCATCTGAGTCAGAACTGTGACACTCGTGGTTGCCGGTGCTACTTCAAGGCAATGCACTTATCCAGCGGCATCACTCCACTAGTGCTGAAGTGTATGTGCTCTATATTTTCACATGCTACCTGGGACTGTGAATAAGTGAGGCAAACCAAGAACAGCTGTGCTGACTGCTCGGAGGTGAACTATAAAGGGTTCGGTAATAAATATTACATATAGCAAATGCCAGTTTGCTATTTCTTTAGCTATACTGTATGTGAACGCAGACCTGTTTCTAAAGCTATTCATACTGCCCGCTGCGGACTGCCAAAGGCATTAGCAATTTTGCACTGTAAAAACTACGGAGCAAGCTAAATAGCCAGTGGTTTTAAGCTGAGCATTTAGGGCTTTCATAAAGTGCAGCAACTTATTGCAAGTTTTCTGGAAAGAAAACTCTCCAATGACAAAGAAATACAGAGCTGAGCCTAGGGCTGTTTTGTGTATATAGCTCTGCTTTTATTTTTTCCCCATCAGACTAGAGTAATGACTCTATATTAGGTTATTTCCACTTAATCCAAGGAAGAGTAAAGAGGGATTGCCCTTACAAAGTTTCTAAACTTTCTAGTTTAACAAATGATTTCTGTAGCAAGTATAACCCACTTTCAGGCATCACTGATCAGGAGCCTCTTATAGTCTCCATCTTAACAAATCAGGTTATGAATTTCAAGGTCATCTTCTCAGGTTCAGTCCCTAGACACAGCCAAGGTTCCTGGGGTTTTTTAAACACTTCAAGTAGAAAAAGCTGAGGTCTAATCTAGTTCAATACAAACCCACTTTGATAGAAGTGAGAAAAAAAACTGGTGGAAATCAGTCTAAATTTTCTAAACCACGAGAGGAGACGAGAAACTGTAATTTTCATCTTACTAAATCATTCAGAGATTATAGCCTTTATCCAGGTTGTAGAAGACTTGTTTCACACCTATTTTCTGTATTAATCAGAAGAACAGATCTATACCACAGTCCCTCACTTCACAGTTGAACAAGTTAATCAGTAATCACTGTAGGATATTCTGAGAAATGTTTCCCTCATCCCTGCTGGCTGGAACCACTGTACCGAGGTAGATAATTACACATTATCTCATAATACGTAACTCATCATAACCGAGAACAGGAATGGAACAACAAGTATGTCTGGTGGCAAGGGGTCTGGGGCAGCGAGTGACGTGAACTCAGTCATCTTGGAGAAAAGCTTTGCGCTTGAGCATCCTGACATTCTGGATTTATTTGCAAGCCTCGGAGCTGCCGATCTAATAGAGAATATAGATCTAGCAGTGACAGGTTTTACTTTCATACCTGACCCAACTTGACAGACTCCACCCAGATTCACAGGTAGTAGTCTGAGGAAAAGCAAAACCACAGTTTCTATTTTATAGCTTGCTCTGTGAAAAAAAGAATTGTCCTCTTCTACTGAAGAAGTACGAATGCTTCACATCCAGAAATCCTCATTCCCATTTCTAGCTGGTTTACTTCATTTCACAGCTGGTTTATTGCACCTGCCTTGCATCTCTGGCATCCTGCTATTCCGGCACTCCTGCCCTGAGATTAGCAGGATGAACATCGGGCATGCCCGCAGGGCACAATGCTCCAGAGTTTGTGCTCAGAACTGCTGGTTTATCTGTAATGCTGCTCTGACAGGGATTAGCAGCCTGTCTTTACTTTTTCCCTGTTTGTACTGCATTCTCCTCACATCTGTCTGCAACCTGCTATTTCTCTCCTTGCAGCCGTCCGTTTACATACTCTTTACCATAACCAATTCCTGATCTGTGGGCTGTTTAAACTCCCATGAATAAACGTAGTGAGCGCAGCTTGCCAGGCGCTGTGACTGGGAAAAAGCCTGGTTCTCAGAGGTCCCAAATGTACTACCTACTCTCTACGCTCTCTTTTATTAACACAGGCTCTTTTATTATTATGGAACTTCCTATGGAATTATCATGTAATTACCATGTATAATGTTGTCGTGTACAATGTTGGTTTATAGATCGACCTGCTTAGACAACACACAAATAACACTGCAACATGCTATGGCAACACCACCATGCAAAATATAGGGGTTTTTGTTTCAAACATTGGGATATTTTCCTTTGTGGCTGTTGATTTACTTTTCAGTGTCCTTTACTGACTTTGTCCCATTGAATCCAAATTTCTTCCTGATTACAGTGGATTCAAAGCATATTACAGGAAGCCTTTACCTACAAGAAAGTAGTTAAAGAATTACAGTTTTGTTTTAACATGTGAGATACTCCCACGGACTCACAAAACTTTGTTCTTTCACTGTGTTTGTTTCTTTTTTTGGATTACTATAAATTACATAGATATATAGTAAATACTTGAAATACTCTTGAGCCTCATTACAGGGGAGGCAGTTTCTGAGAACTGTTTCTCCTTCCCTAGAAACTAAAAAACAAAAACCATGATCTTTGCTGAAAGCTCTCATATTTTTCATTTCAACGCACACAGCTCCACTAACCAGGTCACAGAAAAAGCCACGGACACACACGCACACACAGCAGCGTCACCTGCACAATTCAACAGACAATGCAGACAAACTTGAGTATAATCCAAGATCTTTCTACCTCTTTTCATAACAGGTTAGTGCTCGCCCTCAGTGTTGGTGTACAGTTTTTATGGCATGGGAAAATAGGGATGTTTCTGCCCTACAAAAATAAATGCGTTGAATGCTTTAGTTTGAACTTTCACAAAGTTAAAAAA
The DNA here is from genome assembly GCA_013398225.1 of Steatornis caripensis. Lineage (NCBI taxonomy): Eukaryota > Metazoa > Chordata > Aves > Caprimulgiformes > Steatornithidae > Steatornis > Steatornis caripensis. The sequence continues at coordinate 420,795 of VZSC01011770.1, forward strand.
AAATCCAAAGAAACTGGATAAGTAAAAAGAATCCCACATATCAGGAAATCAGTGGATCTTTTGGCACGTGGCAAGGGAATGCCCACAGCAAATTTACCAGCCTTCATTTTTTTACCTTCATGAAATAGCTTTCGAAAATTGTATATTAAAAAAAAAAAAAATCAGTTCTTGTAGTCCGTTATCAAAACAAAATCCCAATCAAACCCTTGTGCATCACCAGCATGAATTCTTTGCTCCTGAAGAAGCTGTGCAAGATATTAAGGAAGATGGGGAAACTATTATTGTTTATTTTTCCCTGTGCCCAATTAAAAAAATGGGACAAACTCTTTCTTAATAAAATAAAAAGCAGACAGGAAGGAAATCCAGTGTATTCAAACTGTGTCGACGTAGTATTTTGGGAGGCACCAGAAAAAGGAACAACATCAAGCAAGTTTTCACATATTTTTTACTACAATTAAATTACTTTTTTTTTTAAAAAGAGTGAATAATTTCATGCTTCCTAATGCAAAAAGCATGGCTCCCAAAGATCCATTCCTCCGTGTGTGACTGTTGAGGTAAGTGGGAAAGGGACTAGGGAAGAGAGGTTGTAATGAAAGCACATTACAAAGCTGTCATTCCTAGGAAAATTCACAAACTGTGATAAATACACTTTCAATTTTCAGGTTAGAGAAGCAACAAGGGAGAGCAGGGATCGGTGAGGGGGAGGGGAGAAGGATGTCCCATCAGGTTTACTAGCCTTCCGAGGCAACAAACTTACCACATTGCGTGTGAATTTCTCAAAAGATGTTCGACGATCCAGTGTGTTTTCCAACTTAAATTTAAAATTAAAAAAAAAGGAACAAAAAGAAAAAGGAGGGGAAAAAGAAAAGCAAGAAAAAATGGAGTAGAAAAGAAGGATCGATGAAACAATGGACTGCAAAACAAAGTTTGTATAAATCAGGAAGCAAACACGGGTATGAAGCTGTAATGGGACTCTGCAAAACAGGGGATGGGCAAAGCAGATATAGTATTTAACAAAAATTATTTTTCATGGGGATCAAACTGGTTTGATTTAAAAGAAAAACTGAAAATAAAAAGAAATAATGAAGTGCACATCTTGTGTTAATGAACCGACATTCACAAACTTAAGGACTTCACACGGACAGTTGTAGCTTTCTGGTATTTTCAACATCTCTCTCTATATTGGTTCTTCAGAAATCAATGTTTGAACAAAAAACAAAATCACACAGTACTTTCATATAATTTTAGGTTGTCATTGTAAACAATAGAATGCCCGGTGTTGTTTCAGTAACGATCGGGGCCCTGATTTTGCAGGCGCAGGGCTCCCAGCTGATTCTAGGAGATCACTATTTAGAGCCCACTAATAAAATTACTTGTTGTTACAGAAATCTGCATTGCACAAGCTGCTCCGCATACTCTGGGCTGTGTCTATTCAGAATTCATTCCATAATCTGGATTTTTCTAAGTAAACATTACATACCAAGACATGAGCCTCTTTTTGCAGAAGTGTGACATGATCAGTCTTTCAAGGCAGATTCCTAGCCTACTCAAAACTATTCATGTAATAATAGGGAAAGAAACAGAATTAGGAAGCCCCTACATTTATAGTCGAAATTAGAAGTTATTCATACGAATAAGATGGTTTCTAAACACATTCTGTAGCTTTTATAGGTGGAATAAAGAGAACAACAGTTATTACATAAGCAAACTTGCAAACATGAAAGACTATTCTTCTGGGATTTTATTTTATTTTTTTAATGTATTTGTAAAGCACTTTGCAATTTAAGGTGCTTCATAACAGAGAAAACAGTACAATATGGGATGTAAAAATAAAAATAAGTTTTGCTAGATTAACTTATTGAAACATGCCCGCATGCAGGATATATACACATATTATGTATATTGAACTCCTGTGTGTATGTGACCCTCCAAACACGCCAAGCTGGTCACCTACCAGATATCCAGTTGCACTGGCACAGGGGAGAGAAGACTGAGTATTGTTGCAAACATAACCACCGCTTTGCACAGTGGCAAGACAAAGGCAAGATGGACCAATACCTTTTTCTTGGCCTGTAGCAGCTCCTGGTAGGCACTGGATCGTATAAAACGAGGATAAGAATCACTTTTCATCAGTTTGTAAATGTGCTCCTGAAAGGAAAAGAAGGAGCTGTTACTCCCATAAAAATAGACATAAGTAAAACGGAAGGCAGTTGTGTGTGCTTCAGTTGTGGAACGTGTACCAGCTAGCACTGTTTTGAACAGGAAGACGCATGGGGTAGCAGGTCGCAGTTCTAAAGCTAAGGCTGAGTTGCTCTCCGCTTTTAAAGCAGACATCCCACCTATCTTTTGTGTTTAAAGAACACAACACACCTCTCTCTAATTTACAGTCCCTATTTCCACTACGGAATTATTTTTTTAAGAATTTACAACTGAGTCCTAGCTTAAGGCCCAGTTTCAAACATCCCTTACATGAGTCAGTTTAGCTAAGTGACTAAACCGGGAGCTGCGGGTCCTTTCTTGCCAGATGTTCTGAATTAGTTTCTGGAGGTGCTTTTCTGACTTCATAGGCTGGAAAAAGGTCCTAGGTTTCTAACTCAGCATTACAAATAAGTGCTTAAGTTAGGGAGGGTATCGCCTGGCTACTCTTGAAAACACCCTTCGACAGATGTTTATTCTGCTATCCAGCTGACAATATAAAAAGAAAAATACATACGGGAAGGGAAAAACAGTTCCAGGCTAATCTAATTTCCCAGATACTTATTCTTCAGAGGCATATGAAAATTCTGAAACCCTTAACCAGAAAACAAATGACACAGGCAGTTCACAGAGCTTTTCTTTTTGGAGCATCCTAATTTCTGTAAAATACGAAAACCTAAAAATCTGTGATGTAGGACACTTTATAATTCTGGTTCTAGTTACAATGTTAGGAAAGGGATTTGTAGCAAAAAAAAAAATCACAATAGGAAACACTCTTACAAAAATTTTTTTTTAAAAATCCACTGAATTGTGTTAGCTATCTTTGGTTTATTTTTCACTCAAACCCTACCTTTTACCATAGAAAACTTGTAGCACAGCAATCAGGAAACAGCAAACAAACTGTAAAGTAAATACTGTTTTTCAGCTTGGTACTGCCTAAAATTAGTGAATAGAAAAAAACCAAACCCGCCTTGCTTGAAAATTATGGCAAGGTAAAATTAAAGCTCATTTTTAACTTTTGTTGTATTAGAAACGCTAGAGAAAGATTCTAAGTGCCTTTCATTCTATTTCTTGCACTAAGCAGAGATATTCTGCAGAACTTAGGCTGCTTCATTTGGGGAGGTTTTATTCCACTCAGTTTCTACGAAAGCAGCCAACGGAGCCAACAGAGAGCAGAAAGGACTCTGCTCCTGTTGTACGTATCACTGGTGATGGGCATTAAAATGCTATTTCTGTGCAAATACTAACCCTGTAAAAGCAAGAATAAATTAAGCTGTATTAGTATCGTTAACATACACATTAGTCAGGAATTGAGGCTGGATGTTATTTAGCGCCATCAGTCTATTTTTACTTATGTATCACACTCATTTGACATGGAGTTCCGCAGTGTCACCTTTCAAGTCCAGAAATGCTTTTCAAAACATTTTTAACCACAATTAATTGACCTGCCGACTGCAAGAATGACTTTTAAGTGGTCTCTTCCCCAACTGGCAGGCCATAAAAAGCCTGTTGCAGAGGCAGAGCCCTACTCCTGACAAAACCCTGCCACTTCAGGTGGGGCGCTCTGTAAAGGTCCTAAAGCTTCAAGTCAGAACACAGCAGGTACAGTCTGCCCTGTTCTCCCAGAGAAATGGAGGATGCCAGGTTAAAGTTGTGTGCTGAACTGGATCAATTACGCAGAGGTCTGACAGGAGGAAAAAGTCCTGCCCGTATAAAGATGCAGTACTCCACGTCTTTCATAAATGAAGAGGAGGGGGGTGGGGGGGAAGGAAGAGAGGTCTGGAAGTAAAAAGGTGTTGAAATTTTACACCTGTTTAAAAAAAAAGATACTGGCAAGGAATTTAATTGTCCTTTACTGACTCAACTGCAAAGACGTATTTTTTTAAAACCTTTAATCTTGCTAGATTGTTTATTTGTGCAATTTATGTCTTTGCTATACACTGCATTCCTAAATCTCCAGGGGGTCAGCAGAGGCAAGCAAAAACTGTGTGTTTGGTTTAATAGAGAGTACTTCGAAACAGTGGGTATGATACAGTGTCTAATGAAAACTTTATTATTGCATCATAGGTTGCCATTATTATAATAGCAAAATGAAAAGGTGGTAGAATTATTCCCCCTCCTATTTAGGGCAGAGGCACTTTCCGAGAAAGTAGAAAGCCCCGATTCCATTCCCTTCTCTCCTTTGTGGGACTTGCAGCAGCATCTCCTGACTCCCAAGATGATGACCTAATAATCAAGCTGTAGGATATTCTGCAGGGATATGATCTCAATCTCTCCTTTTGACACCATTTCACTTTGCATTAATAATTAATTTTTCATCACTTGGCTGCTGATGAAAAAGGGAGGATGGTATTGGTTCTACGGCTTTTACTGTGAATCCAATTCTTTTCTATTGCTTTTTTCAGAAGTCTGCAAAGACTAAATATTCAGTTACAAGTCACGTGAAGTGTCGCATTTAATACAGGAGCACTTGGTTTTTCTTCTGAGGAAAACTGAGATTTGTATTTCGCTGTTTTGGTTTTTTTTAACTTTTTCTTCCAATCTCAAAAATGTAAGTATTTTCACAAATCTAGCTCTCGTCAAAAGTATCTTTTGATGATGGTATTCAAATTGTGACTAAATCAGACCCCCGAAAGCCAAATAAGACATTTATGAACTGTTCTTTACTGCTGTATTACTGTCTATTGAAGCAGATGTTTAGGGTCTTTGCCCAATGTTCTGTAGATAGTAGTTTAATAAGGTATAGAATATACAACATCTGTGAAATATGATACTTCTGCACAAGATGTTACAAAATGTTATTTCTCACATGGGTCGTATTCTTTTTGTGATGGGAACCTATGACTCCTATGAATAATAACGTTCTGGACATGCATTGAGCGAACAGACATTGAGCCTGTATCAAGGGAAGTCTTTCAGAGACAGATTTTGAGGACAAGAAATCAATGTGTGTCGGGGGCTTTTCTTAATGCAACTGAATATGAAAATTAAGAAACAGGAACATGAAAATATAATTTTCGCTGCACTATATGCTTTGCTCTATTTGAAGCCCACTTGAAGAGTCTATGCCAGGCACAGAAGTTTCATGAAGACTGTTAGTAACTCACACGCCTCATGAAAGAAAGAATGTTACCCATTTGCATTGCCAAAATGGCATTTTAGGAAACAGAGCATTACAATTTAATTCCCAAATGTATCTTATTTCTGTAGATTTCACTAGCCAATATTCTATTTCAAGTGTCCCTAAACAGGACTGCAAACTGACCTGAGCATCTTCAAACGTGTATCTTCCAGGGTCCTTTACATTCTGTGTGGTTTTGTCGTAACTTTTTGAATCCAGATTGATAGCGCTGGGTGCACCTGGAGCAAGAAATTCTTGCCAGATTTCTTGGACGCGAGCGGGAACTTCACGGATAGGCCTCTTCTTCAGGTCTTCTACTGCTAACCAGAACCTATGGCACAATATAGCATTTTGACTTCCAATTCAGTATAATCATTAATGAAGTGCTCACACTCTTTTTTGCTCTTAAGAAAAATGAAGTAACTGAAGTTTTCATCTAAAACATGCTAAAATAAGAAAAAAATCAGTGATTTTATGTTGGGATAAGCATTCAGTTACACTGTCTCAGGCAATCAATCCACCTTAAGAAGCAATTATTACAAGCCTCTTCAACAGATGGGTGGGAAATCCTTCATTACTTATGTATGGGTAACTTGCTTATGGGAAGGTTTCCATTTAACTGAAATTAAACTGGTATTTCATTTCACATGAACCACAAGGCTTATATTGCTTACAAACCTATTGCTTTTTGACATTCCTTCAAAAGCTAATAAGAACTTATGTTCTTGCTATCTACATGAATCTCTCTGAGTCCTGCTCAACTATAAACTGTGTAACTATACTTTTGTTACTATTACTCCACGAATCATGTATAAACTGGAAAAGCATTTGTTTTGCCTGCTATAATTCCATTTCTTTCTTTGGCATTGAATTTCTACACATATTTTTACTAAAATGCTGAACGGAAGCGCCCGTTCTCTCTTCTGTTCTCCTGCTGAGCAAACCAACATTGGGCAGCCATATACCGTGCAGGCCTGCTCATTGTATCCTTCTCAGTCAGTCTGAAGCAGGATCACCAAAAAGGTCTTGAGCACTTCTGGATCACAATTATCTAGCTATAAGCTAGCTATAAGCTTTGATAATCACTTCTCATTTGATATTATGATTGTTTTATCATTATTTCTTCTGTGGGTGTTCAGACTCTCTCACTGCACAAAACAGTTCTAAATTCAACTAGGGTGCCACGCTTAGACATGGTGCAGACCACTTAGTTCCACCTCCTCCCGCCCGAGAGCTCAACTAAAGTTTGACTTTGTTAAATACGCAATATATACCATTGCAACTTGTCATTATCGTTTTAACACAGCTGATCCTATGAAACAGATAAGCTGAAACTTGAAGTGAGTTAACTGAAATGAGTTGGATTTTACAAGGCTGACAACTAATTTGAGTGCACCTTTAAAATGTGGTTCCACCCTGCTTCCGCTGTGAGATCAAACTGAGCTCTCTTAGCTTAGTTAAACAAGCATGGGATAGGGGAGAGGAACAGTGGAACTGTACTCAGACCCCCCAAGAAAGCAGAATGATACCACCCTCAACTCAAATCCAAATTCTAATATAGTTATTGCAACAACTCTTAAAAGAGGATAGTCAAGCATAGCAAAGAAAAACTTACAGTATTGCTCCTATAAGACTTGCTTCACTTGACATTATTTACCTTCCAAGAAGCAACTAGTCCTTCATAGTCCTGTTTTGAAACTCCTTTGTAGCACAGATGGAAGGAGCCTGTACTCGTCGCTCATAAGCCATTACAGTCAGCTTCACTTTACTGAGATTACTATTTTAGGTATTTCTACGCCTTTCAATTTCTATTGTGTCTAAGCACAATCTTTCTGTCTATTGATCCCTTAAGATTCTCCAAGAGACAGAGAAGTAATATTGTCCCAGTTTTGCAAATATATTAATAACATAATAATGTACAGTTGTTTCTGCAAGGTCACAAAGGGAGTCTGTGCCAACAGAAGAACTTCATTTTCAAAAATTCTGGGTAGCATCTCTTCTCTCCGTGAACTGCAATGTGAACTGAACATACATCTGCACAGAGCCTGGGGATATATCCTGAGAATCTGATGGCAATGCAGTAAGAATAGAGGCCTCATAACTCAAGTTTAAAAACTGCAAGGCTCACAAACTCTAATTCAGTTCACTCTGTCAGAATTGGGCAACCTACTTTGGTTTCCTTAAGCTGCTTTTGTTATTTGCATTTAAAAGTGTATATCCTGCAGTGCTAACCCCTTCAAATGCATCTTCTGGGACTGACTGATTACTCATGTGTATCAAAGTCAGGTAAGGAATAAAAAAATGAAAGCGAAGGATTTTTTTTTTTTTGTAAACACACATTTTCCATCACCCTGCAGACATCCTGAGGATCTAGCTCAAAGCTGTCACATTCTTGTTTGTTCCATTATATCACTGCCAGTACTTCTGGAAGTCACCACAAACATGCCTTAGGATGTTATTTCCTTTTGCAAGTAAACTGTTTCCATATAGTAGGTTATACACAATTATGGGGAAATAGATAGGAGATAAATTTAACTTCTTTGAGGAAACATTCAGCTTCCAGCATAGAATAGGCAGGTTGTATAGACACATCCTTACAGGCTGAACACCAGCTCTTTGACAGATTAATTTTACTTTACCCTTCTAACATCAGCATTCAAAAACCCTATTGAAAATTGTGAAGTTCTAAATATAGAAATCTCTGTAAAAGTGGGAAGAAAAGGTTCATTTCTGCGGTATGTTATGTCTAGGGTGCTTACTTCACAGCCAACACACATTTTAATATTTTAATCTACTTGCTGATCTTTCAAGAAAAAATGCCTGCCCTGCTCCTACAGAGAGTTAAAGTCAAATATGCAAAGTTAGGAAATGCCAAAAATAAGGCTGCCACCTCTTGCATTTTCAAAAATAACTTTTCCAAATATCCCATGGCAACCAACAGCACGGATGAATTTGAAATGGAGTCTGCAAGACCTCAGCACAGGACCTCAAATCAAAAGAGCTTTCCATGCCCTTTTACAGCTCTCTGCCTCATGAGCTGCGGCCAGAGCAAGGGAAGACTCCTGTAACAAACAGCTCGCAGTCTGCAAACAGTAAATATGTGCAAGGGCAGGAGAGGGGAGGAACCCAACTGCATTTTCTGGACAATGATATACACAGACTTAGTGCTACTTCGTGGAAGAAACTAGAGCTCAGTCTCTCTGCCCCTGGATGAAACTCTGTCTCCTGTTGATGGAGGTTTGATTTTGCCACGGAGACCCTCTCTAGAAGATGCTCAGTACCATTTGAACAGAGTCCTGAGTAGCTGTGTGTAAACCTCACTGCTGTCTTCTGTCCCAGCATCTGGGCTGCCACATGCTGGGTCACAAGCCAGACGTGTAGCTAAGTGACAAGTGTATAGCACGTGACAGCCGTACACCCAGCCGCATGGCACACTAAGACACGTGTTGCAAAACATGCGGGAATTATGTCCTCCAGCTGGATTACTTTCAAAGTGAGGGTGGCCTTGCCAGATAAATAGCACAGCTGCAACACGGCTTCCGTCCCGCTAACTGACCTAAATGTCAGAGGCAGCCATCAGCAGATGCCAGGTCAAGCTGATCAGCTAAATTTCGGAACATCGGAATACAGTGTGAGAGAAAGGCTGCAGTGATTCTCCAGAAAATGTGTGAGGTTTAGGCTGAGTGCGGAGACAGTGAAGAGGGAATTACATGGGCTTTGCACCCAGAGCATGTGGCAGGTCGGAGGACAGACCATTCAGCATTTTCAGCAAAAGCAAACAAAAATCTTAACAAACTCCATGGAGAAAATCAGCTAACATTTTTCTAGGGGCAGGAAAGACTACTCTGATTCCTAGAGTCCACCTTCTTGCCAAATACAGCTTCAAGCTTCAAGACATAGTAGCGCTGAAGGTCTTCAAGAAAATGACAGAGAAAACCATTAAATCTTGCAACTAGTTCCCTCTCATCTAATCTGCAGAAATGGCAACATTGCTGGGACTTGGAGTTTAAGCTTGAGTCTGAATGAGAAATAAAGCACAGGCAATTTCAGCCTTGAGGATTAAATTTTGGTCATTTATTAGCATCCAAAACAGGGTCTCATAATCAGCAGTGCGAAGGATAAACATTACCAGTGTCCATCCTGTGTGGGAAAGTGTCATTACCAACACTTCTGTTCAGACTTGCAGGACAGACATCAAGGACAGTTCATCAATCTTCATACTTCGTAACATGCAGAATTCTCTCCTCCACCATCAGTGAAGACAGAACTGCCTTGCATTTAAAGTAATCGAGAGTGGTGATCAGTAATAAAGAGCAAACAGGTGAAACAGGCTGGATTAAAAAGAAAACAACCTCTTGCACCATTCACCCTCTTCTCTAGTAAAAGCACTATTACGGTGTTATTAAAAGAATAACCAGAACCACTGAAGTAAGTTAAACATAAAACTAAGCACTATGACTGAAACAATTTGTAGGCAACATTGCACACTGCAAATTTTTAGTAGCATATATGTGGGGGTTTATTTTTTTTTTCTACAGGACATAATTGAAGCCTCTATCTCCAGTACAGAACATTTCTACAACAACTTAAACGGATGAGTCCAAAATAAACACCTCACAAAATCTCAGCTTGAAGGGGGATAGTCAGAGAAAATTTATTGAGAGAAAACACCTAAGTCTAGCTAACTCCTCAGCCCCTCTCTTCTTTTTCTGGACAACCAAAACTCCTTTTCCCTCTTTACTCACATATTATGGAAGCTAATCAATGAGGATCAAAGGAAGGGGCAAGGGGTCCAGTGGCTTTTCCTTCTGTGCGTCGTGGAAGATGTCTCTGTCACCACTCTCCCTTCACTAACCTAGGAGTCTTTTGCAGTCTTAGCACTGCCTTGGAGATCACACCTACTGCAATACTGCATAATAACTTGGACAGGCTTTCAGATGGGCAGGCCTGCAACCATTTAGATCTTTACAGGCTGCAATTCCTACAAAACAACCACTTGGGAGCAAACATGCGGTCAGCATATGAATACTAACTTTCCAAAGAATTCTGCACCACTCCAGACAGAGGAAGGATATGGAGAGGAATAGGGATTTTTCTACGGAGATGAAATAAATCAGGTCTCCAGGTGCCACATTGCAGTAAGATTCATTTCACTATCTCACTCTCTTTGAAAAGTCATTTTTCAGTGCTTGGACACCCTTGTGAGTGAGCTCAGTAGTACTGGATCATGCTCAAACTTGAATCTTGTGAATTTTAAACAATGGCCACCGTTTTTGTAATAGGCAGTGGGAATTTTATAAATCTATTATTCAAATCATATGTTACTTTAGCTATTTGTTCTGTACAGTGAGCAGCATGCAAAGTGATCCAAGAAATCTGCATGGTAACCAGAGATTACAAGCCGTAGTTTGTGTTAGGTGAATGTAGAATCCAGTCTGGGTGTTAGTAAACTGAAGTCACAGGGTGATGAAGCTACCGCACTGACAGAACTGCTCAGACAGTTTTGTTCCTTTGCTATGCTTTACAACACCCCTTTAGAGAGTGACATACTATTAATCCCAGTTTACAGGCAAAGAAAAAAAGCACAGAGATACAGAGTAAGAAGGTGAAACCTGGTTGCATTCCAAATCATTGCACAGTTCTTAGTTTTAACTCATGGCTCAAGTTTCTTTATCCCTGCTCTGTTTCTTAAGACAGGATCTATATCCACTAAGAATGAGATTCTCAGCCACTTAGGCACTCTAAGTCCAAGTTAATGAAACAGTAACACTGGGACTTTTAGCTACCTAAGATAATCACACTTGAATAGAAACGGTGTATCTGGTAGATTTATCTTTTCACATTTTTGGCATTTCTTTCACCAAAGCAAAGTATAAGACTTCTAATCAACTAATACTGGATCTCTCTAGTGTCTGCAGTCCCCTGCTGTATCCTGTGAACTGCGCTTGGTGGCTTGAATCCAGGGTCACAGCCGTCTATCCCACTGTAGGTTTGATGGTGATTGTTGTTAATTTTATCATGATTAGATCTGTGAAAGGACAAGAGCCAGCTACTGAAGTGAGTTCACTTTGTTGCAGTGGGAAGATGTGGATGGAAATAAATATTTTCCTCCAGGTGGCTGTCAAATCCAAAAAACCACACCAAAAACCCAAACTGCCACAGTGGGGTTAACATGTGAGCAGAGAGAATGGTGGTCTTTTAAATTTAAGGTTTATTCAGCAGTAATGCTTGAAACCATAAAGCTTTTCATTTCTGTTACTGAGATCTATAACATTTTGACTCCCACAAACAACAAGCTTTACAAATTCATGCCTTCTAACCTGACTTTACTGGGTGAGTCTAATGGTGGATTGATTTCACCCACAGTTTGAGAATTCACAAATGTAATTCTGAGCTTGCGAGACAGTTTTCCTTCAGAAAATCATCACAGCAAGCACCTTTTCAGCACAAGTTTGATCCCCTGCCTGATCGTTCCTAGGGACAGCCTTTAAGCTCATATTCACCATTGCTCAGGTATTGTATTATATAATGCCAATGTAAGAATCTATGGAGAGAGACAGATGAGTAGATTGCATGTCTAGGAATCAGCTCTGAACAAATTTCCCTAGGGATTTTTTCTGGATCAGTCACTTGCAGTTTGCCTGTGGTTAGTGTTGTAAATAGGATTAGAAGAGCGAGCTAGGGATTATGCGGGTAACAGCCTAGCTGGCAGAGAGACAAATTAATCACAGAGAAGCACAGAAACTGCAGCACACATTGGGCTGGATAGGTTCATGTTTGAACAGCTGCTCTGCATAAGGAATTACCAGCATACTCTTTAAATAAAAAAAAAATTACCTTTCCTTTCCTCGGTATTATTCTGATTTTAAAAGTTTCATTTCGCCACTTGAATTTTTTAATCAAAAAAGAATATGTATCTGTCACTAATGAAGTTATCAACATACACATATGGGTCAGGCCGTATTTCCATTCCACAGGGTAATGGCAAACAAATCAGTTGTAAAATATCATAAGGTCTAGAGTATCTAATATACATTTGTGGTGCAAAACTCAGTCTTGAATATGAACATGGTCAGCAACTCAGAGAAGTCTATCTCCAATTATTCTGCTGACAAATTAACAACAAGGAGGTCCGTGCAACTCCTCAGCCTTTATGAATCAACACCACAAAATGCTAAATGCCTCTTGTAAAATGCTACATAAAGGTAACCCTAGCATGAACGGCTGTGCTGTGCCACTTTGGAGTGAGAACTCGCATAGAATAAAAGTAGTTTAGGATTTTTCTGAATTCTAGAATGTGTGCAAATAGGATTCTATACTCCTTATGCTGTTGGTGAATGGGAAGTAATACAGATGACATCTGACAAGAAGGTGGAATAAAGAGTAAAATATGTCGTACGTGGTTTAGTACTATGTACAGTTTTACTTTTCTATAGAAAGGCTATTATTAATCCCTCCGAAAGAATTCTTACTGAAATATGACTTCCTTAGAACAGTGACAACAAAACATGCTGTTAGCCTATGGATGGAGTATAATTTTTTAAAAGCAAATAATTCTCTCCCTCACTTACAAGTAATTCTGTATATATAAATTTTAAAAAAATTAAGCTTTATACACTAGAATTGCTTTCCATTTTGCAATTAGTGAGGAATTAGAGCGCTACCTGTTACGCTATTTTTGTTGTGTCAGATCCATAAGTACTAGAATCTTGGTGGAGATTTCCAAAAGACCAATGATCCCCAGAAACCTGACCAACAGTTAAAGTCTCTGGATTTTACTTTTAAATCCCTTATTTATTGTCCAACGAATTCTCTTTTTTAATTTTACTGTTCTCATAATATTGGACTTAAAGATACTGAACGAGCTTTGAATGGGACAATGTTTTAAATCTGTTTAATAAAATGAGCTGAGAAAAAAACCTCTTACATGGGTAGTTTGACCAAAAGTTGGACATGAACAGGAAAATATGCTTCATATGAGTCTCTGCTAACTATACCAATCTTTCTCTCAGCCTGAATATGGGAGCAGGCAGCAATCTGTATGAATGGATTCTGAAAGGTAAGACACAAGAAAATTTTTGAAAGGGGTCAAAAAAATGAAAAGAAAGGTATCTGACAAAAAAACCCCGCCTCAATGTATCTTACAATCTATTAAAAAATAAAGTCACTCTCATTTACCTTAAATTTTCTGAACTGAATTCTGACTCCAGGAATTTAAGAAACTGTTCTCTTCCCACAGGGTCTTTCAAAGCTTCATCCATGCCAAATCCCCATCGTTTCACCCTCTGCTGCCCTGGCTCTTTGCTACAGAAGTAAAAACAACAGAACTTACAATCAGCAATATTTCAGTATTCCAACACTTTGTGTTCAGAATTTAGACAAAGTCCTGACGTTCAACCACAGATTTCTCACCTTCCAGATTGCTCAGATCTGTGCAATCTTCAGAGATGAGCAACCTACTTGAGCTGTTACCACTTACAGAGGATGAAAGTAATACGCATGCATTTACACGGAAGAATAAGGACTTCCAACTAGGAAGTGTTACCAGATTTTAAAAGCTACCTTTTCAGCCCACACTGGAACCCTGGGAACTGGTTACTGTAACTTCTTACACAGATTTATTAATCCATAGCTCTTCCCATCTTATGAAACTGTAAAGCTGGAAAGACCAAAAGGACACTGCATTGCCCTTCGGCCTCAGTATTTTCCTGCAACACCTCTGTCTGAAATCTTCGTGTTTCAAGAAAAGCCTGTTATAGTCCCTTACCCCAAAGGAAGAAATAAAATTATATACCTTGCCTCCAGTTCCCAGAAAGTGGTGTCATCTGATATCCAAGGATTTGAGGGATCAGGGGGCACAAGAAAAGGATCATATTCCAAATACTGCTCTGTATAAGCTAACAGACTAGGAAAACAAAAGCATCAAACATTGTGATGTGAGGAGTTCAGGAAATCTGGTCAGGTTACCCTAGCCAACAAGTTACCTTGCATCAACTGAACCACAGTAGCCGAGTGTGCACATACGCGGAAGCCAGCTACAAGCTCAGGCTAAATAGGTTTGCTCAAGCCTTTTAAAAGTGGACCCCTGAAGAAGGAGAGCTGGCTGGGGTCTTCTCAAGAGCTGAAATAAAATAAACTACAAACTTCCCTAATACTTCCACATAGCTTCTTTTAGGTCTCCTTTATGCACTAATAAATTTAATCAAGCAACCTCTTCCACGCACATTTGCTTTCATAAAGGAACATATTTTATACCCCTAAGGTTTTAATTATCAGTTCCTTTAAAATCTGTTCTAAAACACTGCATGCTATTCAGGTCATATTTATTGGCCCTGCAGCTGCTGGGACTCCTTTTTTTCCTCTTTTAAATACAGTTAATGTTTTTATTATTTCCTAATCGAATGGCAATACTCCCAAGTTTACTGCTTTCCAAAAAAACCTCAATATTTTTTCCAAATTCTTCAGTATTCATGAATTCGTTTGACTCAGTTGAACACACTGAAAACTTTGCTGTATTCTGGTAATTTACATCTCCCATGTCCTTATTCCCACTTTCCATGTTTTCTTTTGCCTCATAACTGTTGAAAAAGTATTGACAAGTAAGGACAAATATTCTTTTCATTACTATTTATATTTAGTCTGTATTCCATTTTTACTGTTCAGCAAACACAAATTCTTAACCCGTCCTCTTTATAAATATATATTTATATGTGTTTGTATGTGTATGCATATATACACATATATAAGTAGACACACATGCACAAACGTATAAGAGGATGAAGAACCAATTGTATTTGGCTTAATTTCCTTTACTAAGTCTTACGCAGCTTAATTTTCTGCAATTTTCACTATCTCTGTACTTGATGTGTAAGAGAGAGCATTCCTTTTTTCTACCTCTTGTCTACCTACGCTGCAGTTAGTCTTTCTGAGGGGCTTTTTGGTTTATTTGCTTTCTAGCCCCTTCCTGACAAATTGTGCTCTTACTTGGAGAAAGATTCCTACTAGTGTTACATCTTCTGACCCAAAGTAAGCTCAGGCTCATTTTGTTCAACCACGAAGCTCCTCACCAGCCAGCTCTGCCGATCAGTTCCCTTGCTTTGTCAGTGATTGCGCTTTTGAAAAATCAAAACAGTAACCCCAGACCTATTTCCATTTAGCCTCCCCACCAATGCAAGCTGAAACTTGGGACCACTTGGTCAGAGGCTCTTTCAGTGTCTCTTGGGATTATCAGAAATGTATCACGGAATATCTGCGACATCTTTTATCAATAAAAGAACTTCATACCTCCTACTTATAGTAAATTCTCATCAGTTACGTCTACAACACCTGAGCTCCCCTGTGTCTCTTTCTTTGAAGATATTTCATACTGACATTTTCCCAATAGTTATCAGTCTAATTGAAAAATCAGAAGATGTGACAATATACTTACCTCTCTGCAACTTTTGACATTTTTAATCTATGTCTGTCTAATTGCATTTGCCAGTGCTTAATCTACAAGAAAGGAAGGCAAAGAGTGTCATGAGTAATTCATTGCTTGACTCTATTTCCATAACATTTTTATTAGGGCTGTAATTTAACCTTAATTTATCCTAGGGCACAGAAGAGAAACATATCTGAGCTAAAACAACATTTCTCTACTGCAGCTCTAAAATAAACAGAATTTTCCATCAAAGAGAAAAGATCATACAGAGACAAAAAAAGGACCCAACATAACATTTTCCCTAAAGGTTCATCAACAGAAATCCAATTAGACTTTTTTTAAGATCTTTGAAGAGAATTACTAATTCTTCAGACATTTACCTTCCCCCAGTTCTAACACCTCAGGAAAAATTAATGAAGCATGAACAGTAGATAAATATGCGAACCCATATGTGCACACACGGAGAGGTACGTATACCTCCAAACCTCACATCAGTGTTGAAAAGAAGAGCAAACTGTCTACTGCTAAAGGGCCTAATGGGCTTAGCTACGCAAAGACCCCACTAACCGGATTGCTGCTAACTGCCTTTAACTGTTTAATGCAAGACATAAAAAATGTCAGGTTTTGTCTCATTAGTTTTAATAGAAGTTACATACCTAAATCCGTATATCCTGAAACAAGGAAAAGGTTTACTAAATGTTTGCTAGATCTGTTCTGAACATACTTCCCATTACAATAATTTTTGGTTTAATACCTACTTTCCTAAAAAGTTCATTTAGAAGTATATGTTTGTAGTTATTTTTCAAACCTCTTGGTGTAGCTCATCTTCTGTGGGTGGCTTAGTCTCTGGTACTGGTGTGTGGGTAGGGCTGTGACTTCGAATGTCATTTTGTAAGCCGTAGACAGACTATGTGAAAAATACGGAACAATGATAGTTGCTTTCAGACGATGCTTTTTACACATACCCGTAGTAACCGTGACGTTTTAGGACAGTGTGCTCAAGAAGTTAGCCAAGATAATATTTTTCTAAGGAAACTGCAAATAAGCCATGCACTCAGATAAAATTGTGCTTCTATAACATGGTGTAAAATAAACTCTCAAAACCCCGCAATTTCATAATGCCATAGAACACGGAATCTACTTTTACTATGTCTCTACATTAACAGCATAGTAAACATGGGAGATGACACTGAAAGGCAGCTATTACAGTAAGTGAAAATGCCCAGTAGGAAAAGAAGACAGTATCCTGAAAGGTAGACTATCACAATGGATTATTTGGATGGCTCCCAAATTTGCAATTACTGCTTGGTAAATTACGCTAATCTGGACCTTTTACTACCATAAATAAACTAAGATAAAATTTTCACTAAATCCACTTTCCTTTTTAAAACATATTTTTCCATGGGTTGACAGGAAAATATACCTCAAAGGCCGTACTTTAAATTTGGAGTCAATCTACATTATTATGATACAAAGGATTTGAAAGAAAGTGTTGTCCAAGTCCACCTATACATCCCTAGAGAACTTACACTCTTCATGTCTGGGTTCTAATTTAGATGAAGCTAATTTCCTCCACAATTTCTGGTCGTCCATTTGGGGCATAATTGTAAACTAGAGACAGCCTTTTCATTAAGACTAGCACAAGAAGAACTGCTGTTATAGTTTACATTATATTTTTAATTCATTTTTCCTTGATTACTAACAGAAACATTTTAACATGCTTTATGCAATCCACTAAACAACATGAATAAAGCATGCAAAAATGGATTTTATTTTCATATTCTCTATTTCTCCAAAGTCTTTCTTATGTGGTAGCATTTACTTAGTGTTAGCAAATTTGTTAATACTAATTCATTTAAGAGCTTATGAAATAATAACATATGTTCACGTATTTTTTCCTTGCAGCTGTAAGAAAAAATTGTTTTCAGAAACTATGGAACTTCATGCTATAAATCACCTCCACCTCCTGCTTTTCATATAATAACCATACTGACCTTTCTTGTTTTATGCGGATTTCTCATTCTTGAAGATTTTTTAATATCCACTTCAGTAGTGTTTACACATCCAGGCTATTAAAAGAAAAATAAAGGAAAGCACAAGGATAAAATCTGTGAAGGAACATCATACTATTTTCACTGAGATACTCCTCTTCAGTTTGTAAGGCTAAGAAAATAAATAACTAGAGGCATACAATAACCTGATGTCCTTCTGCAATAGTCCCTAAAACCTAAATAACATAAAGCCCAAGGAAGCATCTCAAGTACCATTTCGTTTGGCTTATCGTGAGAGATTCTTTTGCTATTCGGCCTTGCTTGCTGGACCCTATGACAGTCTTTAGGACAAGTTTTACCATGCATCTTTATGCTGAAAGGACTGAAAGCAATGTACGGAGGAGCATAAAATATCCAAATGCATATTATAAGACACACTTGCAGCACAGACAGGTAGTAACTCAAATTAAATTGCTATTGGCAGTATTTGGGAATTTTGAAGAGACGCTGAAGATGACAGGCTTAGAGTTCATGACATCGTGAATTTGAAACAAAATACATTCTCAAGATAACAGAAAACAAATCATGTTTCTGCTGTCATTTTGCAAGGAAGCCACACAACGTGCATTCTAGCTATCCCTCTAAGCAGCATGGTTGATTTAATGAGACAAAATAAATAGAATTGTGCAATACCCACCTCAGCTGTGAGCACCAGGCTCCCTTCAGGAGCATCTGGTTTTGAACCACTTTTTAAATTATGATTTTTTTTAAAGAAAGACTTCAAAAATGTGCCAAAACATGCTTTGTTTCTTCAGAAAAGAAAAGAAAAAAACCCAAAACAAAACACCAGGCTTCAGCAGCCTAACCCAGCCTAACCAGAAGACTGGCAGTCTAAACAGAAAATCCCTAACACGTCTGATTTGGCCTTCAAAGATTCATTCTCACAGCTCTGTAGCATCCCAAAGGACACAAGTCCTCTAGTTTCTCTTAATTCATCTTCCTTTGACACTTCCCTCCGAGTATGAACTCTGTGCACAAATCTGTTCTTTATCCATTGCTGGAAACAACTAATAATAAGTTGTTATGCTCTCAGGTGAGTTTTACCTATTGATTTTAGAGGGATTACATTTGCCGCTGAGAGTGGGAAGTAGAAAATCTGCTCTTTAGCAGGAGCAGTTTTTTAGCGAAAGCAGGTCGGGTTTTTTTAAATGGGAGTAGCTAGATGTAAAATTTACTTGCCAGATAACAAAGCTGGACTTATTATCACGCAAATGCCACAAGCTTTGTCTTCTTATCATAATGCGAATTGCTTGATGTGGCTGTAAATCTTCACAGACAAAAATTTTAAACATTTCTTACACAGACAGAGCCAAGAAACAAATACATTTCATTAAACAGGCCAATGGTAATTTGCCTCTGGAAAATATTTTAACAGACTGATTTATTTATCCAGTATGATTTTTAAATTACTAAATAAGTTTTTATTTTAAAGTAATAAATTAAAGTGTGTTTGATCATATTACATTTGCAGTATAAACAGTGCCTCGCCACTAAGAATAAAAATAGGCACTTAGATAATATTCTCAAGACTACATCTGACATGCCTATTGAGCTAGATTTGGGAAGGTACACTTTGTGCTTGTGAACAAAAACGGTAGGTTTTTAACTCAGAATAACTTGTAACTCTTAAAGTCAATGACAAGTTGAAAAATACAAAATTCTGCATGATGTTCAGTTTAAAGGCAGAAAGCAATTTCACAGGTCAGTATACTGAGATAGAAAGTTAAAAAGAAAACTGCATCTACTTTAGGATTACGGCAGCAGCTGGCACTGAAGACGACATGGGCTTTTAAAAACATCTACAGCCCTTGAATGCAGCCATTTGAATAGCAGGCACACTTACGTAAGGCACAAACTGTTGTTTATTTAGTTTTCAGTTATAGTTTGTTAAAAGCATGTCCTAAAAATGGAGAGAGAAAAAAAAAAACAAACCCAAAACCCGGCATAAACCTCATCTGAAGCCTCTTTTTTTCAAAGATTTCAAGTCCACCAGCAGTAAATTGGTATGAACAGATCTATCGCCTTGCCCAGGTAACTTACGTGCCACAGCTGTGCAGACTGATGCGAGGGACACAACAAGAAATTCTGGGAGATTTTTAGGAACGAAACAAGGGCGAAGCTTTTGCTGGTTGGAAAGCGACCCAACCCAGTACTGACCTTCTACAGCATCTGGCAGATTCTTACTGACACCCGGCTGTTTAAAACCTTGCATGCTGAAGTAAAGCTGCCCCTTCAGCAGGGGCACTCGGGAGAGGCTGTGAGGGCAGAAACTGGAGCAAGGTGTGACTGGAGGGAAGCTGACGGCAGAGCAGCAGCAGGAAGGCACAGGCAGGGAAGTGCCAGGGAGCTTCAGTGCAAAAGGGACGGCAGCTAAAGGGTGTATCACTACTCTGACAACCTGGGGTTTAAGTTTAAGACACATATCACTACCGCTATGCAATACTGTTCTCATAATTTGATTTAAATTACATCACTGGAAGTACTCAATGTAATCGGGGCCACAGTTCATGTTTTCTTCTCAACTGAAGAGTATTTATTAAAATGATACTTTATATGAGATGAGATTTACTGTTTCTATGGTGCTGCCACAATTAATCTGCTGCTTTTTAGGAATAAACAT
>VZSC01011770.1:441313-477778 GCA_013398225.1 Steatornis caripensis
TTAGGAATAAACATAAAACATCTTTTCAATTAAAACAAACACAAAAGCTTGCATTATTTAAACAATTTGCTAACGAAACTCAGAGTCTTTGTGGGAAAACCTTTGCTGGACAACATTTCATTTTATTCTTATGCCCCTATTAACATAATAAGTATGTGTTTGGATACAATTACATCCAGCTGTGTTTTCTTTTTGTGTTGCTTTTTTAACTGGACTACCATAGTTCAAATAGTGAGATGCCTGTCAGAGTGCTCTGCTGCAAGATTCCCATTTAGTGTGTAGTATATAATTTGCATACTAATACTGTAAATAGTTTTCAAACAGATTTCCTGGAAGACTTGAAACCTCTTCTACATGTGTAAACAGAATGCATCTTTCTTTCAGGACTAATATTCTGTATGTAAACAGTTCCCCCTCCACACACACAGAGGAAAGTCTTGTGACCTTGCTGAAATGATCATACAGCAAGATCATAACCACCGTAGAATTTGTCCCTCAACTGTTTTTAAATAGCTGGCTGAAAAGCTGTCATATATTCAAAGGAAACTTGGTTTCTTTTCATCCACCTGTTAGCATGCCCTTGTCTCAAAGTACGAATGCCATTGTATTAATTTACAGCAAAGGACACGTCAGTCCAGCCGTGATAAATTCACTGCTGTGATAAACGAATGCAGATGAATAATACAAAAAAACACACATAGAAGATTTTTTAATCTCTACTTCAATTATTGCATAATCACATTAGTATGAATTCCAAGCAGCACAACTTTCTATTGATGCTGTCTAGGAGGCTGCATAACAGGATTCTGCCAAGAAACACACCGGAAGGAGAAAGCCTGCTCTGCAAGGAGAGGAAGTCCAAGAACTCCAGGTTCAAGAACCTACATGATTGCGCCTGGCTACGGCCAGCATTTGAAATCAACAACCACCTGAGAGTATGTTTAGTCAAAAAAAAGCCCACTTGATATTCGTAATCTTTCCCTGACAACCGTGGCAACAGTGAATTAATTAATTAAGCCCTTGTAACAGTGCTAACAGTGAATTCATTTTTTGACACCTGTAGCACATATTTGGAAGAATTCGTTGTTTACATCAAATAGGATGCTTTAGCCATCGTACATTTCCACCCAAACAGTGCAGAATACCTGCTATTCATAGTCTGTTTGCTGCACAAAGCTGCACACTCCTAAGGCCCTTTTAATTGCCTTGCCACATTGCCAAAATCAATTGCTATCAACACCTTTTAGTGTAAAAGTCACTTTGCTATGATGTACAAAGCACAAAAGTTGCTGCACTTAATAGCAGTGTGAAATCCTCAACATAAAGTAANGAGCAGGAGGTTGGACTAGAGGACCTCCAGGTGTCCCTCTCGGCTTACACTGTTGTGGTAGAGCCTATGACCTTCACAAGCTGCAGGGACTGAAATTCAAATAATCCATCTTTCAGAACACTCCAGTTAAGTATCGATGGCAGTGTGAAATTCATCACCCTGCCTTCCCCTCCCCACAACAGCAGAATGGACAGACAAGACTGGTATTTACTTCCTTACTGCTGCCCCTGGTCTCTGGCAGCCTGTGGTGAGTGCTCAACCCATACAAACAAACCGAGTGATAATTCAAGGAAATGTAATTTCGGAGCCTCTTCAGCTAAAAACGCATAGGTGCTATTTAAAAATAATTACCTCATTTCAATATGCACACCCATAAATTCAGGGTGCAGTAAGGCAGCAAATATTTAGGCAGATTGATTCACATCTCTTACACAATTTCATTGCATTTCAGTGTCAATACACTACGAAACAGATCTTTTAACTTGTTTTGCAAGCATGGGCTAACTTGGGTAGTTTAACTGCAAGATACTAAATTTCAGGATTTCCAAGCTTTCAGAATTTAAACACTATAAATTTAAATCATGGACATGGATACAAGTATGACAGACCTTAACTTCCACTTGGAAAAGATGACGTCAGACACACAAACATGAAAACAAGGCAGAGATTGAAAGCTGTCTTTTGCATTATTTGTAATAGCAGACTATCACAAATACAGTAAGCTTAAAATTTCCTGAGTGTCAAATGTTAGCGTTGCCTTCTGCAACAATCTATCCTGCTATTTCTGTCATTTTTCTAGGAAAGGNAACCGATGTTTATACTTAGGTCAGTTTAATTTTTGATATTTTTTTCTTTCTTAAAGAGTATGGCAATTTAACTGTGAATCTACTTAAGCCAGAATAACACAAAGTTTTCTTGTGTCTGAGACAAATACACCCATGTATGTGGGAGGGAATCAGTTTATGCATTGCAATAGGCTGGGAACTCTCTGTCTGTATTGCTGTTCTGTAGAAAATTATCTGAGGGAGAAGCTGAAGATGAGTCAGCAGCACGTCCCTGCAGCAATGCAGACAAACCACATACTGGGTTGCGTTAGCAATAGCATAGCCAGCAGGCAAAGAAAGTGGTTCTTTCTTTCTACGCGGCATCACTAGGATATATCTGGAATACCCAGACTAGTTTAGGGCCCCACAAACAACACAAGAAATACATTCAAAACGGAAAGGTCCACTGGAGGAACAGACTTATTTCAGCTTGCAAAAGGGGAGAGGTAACTGTTGTCTTCTGCTGCCTAAAGGGGGTTTGCAGAGCTAGACCTGTTCCAGAGGTGCACCATGAAAGGGCAGGAGGCAGTAGCCGAAACTGCAGTAAAGGAAACTCCAGTTAGCTATAAAGAAATATTCTTCGTAATAAAAGGAAGAAGTTGCTTAATAGAGGCTGTGGAATCTCCATCCTTGGTGATTTTCGAAGCTTGTTTAACCAAGGGTCTGGACAGTTTTATTCAACTTAAGGGGCAATGGGCACAAACTGGAACATGGGAAGTTCCACCTGAACATGAGGAGGAACTTCTTTACTGTGAGGGTGACAGAGCCCTGGCACAGGCTGCCCAGGGAGGTTGTGGAGTCTCCTTCTCTGGAGATATTCAAAACCCGCCTGGACGCGTTCCTGTGCAACCTGCTCTGGGGGCACCTGCTTTAGCAGGGGGGTTGGACCTCCAGAGGTCCCTTCCAACCCCTACTGTTCTGCGATTCTGTGTGATTCTGTGAAGCTAGCACTGCTTTGAGCAGGAGGTTGGACTAGAGGACCTCCAGGTGTCCCTCTCAGCTTACACCGTTGTGGTAGAGCCTATGACCTTCACAAGCTGCAGGGACTGAAATTCAAATAATCCATCTTTCAGAACACTCCAGTTAAGTATTGATGGCAGTGTGAAATTCATCACCCTGCCTTCCCCTCCCCACAACAGCAGAATGGACAGACAAGACTGGTATTTACTTCCTTACTGCTGCCCCTGGTCTCTGGCAGCCTGTGGTGAGTGCTCAACCCATACAAACAAACCGAGTGATAATTCAAGGAAATGTAATTTCGGAGCCTCTTCAGCTAAAAACGCATAGGTGCTATTTAAAAATAATTACCTCATTTCAATATGCACACCCATAAATTCAGGGTGCAGTAAGGCAGCAAATATTTAGGCAGATTGATTCACATCTCTTACACAATTTCATTGCATTTCAGTGTCAATACACTACGAAACAGATCTTTTAACTTGTTTTGCAAGCATGGGCTAACTTGGGTAGTTTAACTGCAAGATACTAAATTTCAGGATTTCCAAGCTTTCAGAATTTAAACACTATAAATTTAAATCATGGACATGGATACAAGTATGACAGACCTTAACTTCCACTTGGAAAAGATGACGTCAGACACACAAACATGAAAACAAGGCAGAGATTGAAAGCTGTCTTTTGCATTATTTGTAATAGCAGACTATCACAAATACAGTAAGCTTAAAATTTCCTGAGTGTGAAATGTTAGCGTTGCCTTCTGCAACAATCTATCCTGCTATTTCTGTCATTTTTCTAGGAAAGGAGTCTTCTGACCCTCAGCAGTCACTATTCACATCACTCACTTCTAAAGGAAGGAAAGGAAGCTAATTAGACAATGAATGATGAACAGAATACCAGAGTTCATTTTTATTAGTAGTTCTTATATTCCAGCGTACTTGTGCAGCTAGCTGAACTGTGCATAGTTAAAAACCAAGGGGAGAATAAGGGCATGAAAGATAATAACAAAGACATGAGGCAAAGAAAAAAATTCCAGTGGTACTCAGCTGCAAAAAAACCCAAGGAGTTATTAGCTGGAGGAATAACCAGTTTGACTCTGGTTATGTGGGAAAGTTTCTTTTTTTCTCACACAAAGTCTAGCATCAAAGGAGACACTGAAATCAATACAGATTGAGTAAGTTGTCAGTAATGGCTAAAACTGAGGCTCTCACAGAGAAAAACGCCGGCTATATTCTCCTGCAATGCACCAATTTTTCATTTCCCAGAGACCGAAGTTAGTGGAGTGTGCAGAACCTGCGAAGTCTTATAAGGAAAGGCTGAGGTATAGATTATTTGGATATTTTTGAGTTTTATCTCATTTTACACACTTCAGGGTCAATGAGTAAAAACGCTTTGCAGTAGAAGAGCTGCACTATTAATGACTTTGCTGGTGCAACAGAAAGCCTCAGAGAAACACGTCAAACATGCTGAGTACAAGTGGTCACCCCTTTTAAGAGGATTTGGAAAAACAGCTCTTATCTTAAGGTCCGGTCAGAGGAGGGCTGCAAATTTCCAACCCTTCACAATTTTCAGAAAACTGTTTTCCTTATGGTTGTCTGATAGGACCTGAAAGCTGTTTAAAATGCAGCTCATTTCATAACTATAAGATCAATCAACCTCAACTAAGTGATGAAAAAATAAACCCAGTAGCCATAGCTGTCAGAATCTGCAAGTATGTAGGAACGCGTATTGACGCTGCTTCTAGGGGACATCTCACCGGTCCCTGTTACACCACCCAAGGCAGTAAAGCCAAACCAGTGATTAAATGGAATGGGCTACAGGAACTACTTTCTTTTGGCTTGAAAAAAATATTGTTATTTACAACTGAAGCACTTAATCATGGGTTTAGTTTACAACCAACTAGGTGTACCTAATCTGAAACACTCTTATGAACTTTATCAGCCTCTTCAAAAGTCTATGGCTTAATTAAAATTTCCATTCAGTTCAGCAGTTCTTTGAAGATAACTTGAAGAAATCAAGTGTGTAAGCATTGGGACTTCTCTTGACAACATCTCTATCACAAGATGTTAGTAAATGATCAGATGTCCAAAGAAAGAGGAAAAATATTATGATTAGTTTAATTATTAGGCTACAAGTGATAGACTTTTTTGAAAAAAAAATAATTTTGCAGCTTATGCCCTATCACAAATGTAATATAACTCAATGATTACAAACTCTAAACTAAGTGGAGTGAGTATCCCCACAGCAGGGTCTAGCTACTTAATGAACATAGTCTTTGTTCCACAGTTGAAGCTGATGATACCAGATCGGGTTTTTTCTTCCTTTATATGCAGTGGCACTGCAAGTTTTTCAAAATTATCGAGAGACTATCATGTAATAAAAGGGACCAGCAGCAATTTTTCTTCTCTCTACTTGGATTTCCAGGAGTATGTGTATGTGTCACACACACTTTTTTTTTTTTTTAAATAATCATATTCCCAGCTACTGCACAATTACCTTTAGCACAACTACCTCTCTGGAAGCATGCCTTTTTGATTCAGGTGTGTGACTGACCCACAAACACTGTGACTGGACTTTTGATACCTGCCGTTAAGTTACAGTGCTTTTATGGAGGTCCCACTTGCATTATAGTTCTAATAAGAAGCAAACACAAAGACAAATACTTGGATTGCAGTCCATCATGGCCATGGTAATTTCATATATAAATTGTAATAAGCATGTAAGTTTGATGACGACTCTGTATACACCTTCTATCAAGTTTTCACCTCCCTAGAACTCCAGACCAAGCTTCTCTAAAATTAGCTCACAATCTTTCTAGTTTTTCCTTTGGATTCTCTCTTCAGTTAGAAATTAGCTCATGTGGAAGTACAGCTATATGCTCCAATTAACACCTATACACCACATTTAATGATAAGGAAGCAAATCCCAAGATTGTTCTCAAGTATGAATTCTGTAGCAGCAGCATTTTTCAGACTTCGTTCCCAGATGCCACATAAATCTGGCAGATAATCAGGGAAAAATTATTAAAACCTGGTTGTTCTACTAAAGCATTAGACATTTTCCCCAATTTCTTCAGCCTTTTCATTATGTATGTTAATAGAGATGTGTTGCTACTAAATACTATCTCTACGGAACACAAGATAGTATAAATAATTACAATGTATTCAGTGTGACACTGAAATAAGCGAATACAACTTGGAACTGGACTTACATAAAATAGCCTCACATTTCGTTATGTTCCTTAATATGAATCCTTATATAATATATAATATATAATATAATCCTTAATATGAATTTAAAAACGTGTCATACATCTGAGAACATGCATCTATATCTGAGAGATACATCTGCAATATCCCTGAATAGTGATCTACAGTCAAGCAGTATTACGGAAACACATTAGTCGTAAACAGCTTAACTGCTAAAACCTGTCTGTATCAGCTGATAATGATGTACAACCTGTTGGCTTTTAATTAAGTAAATACAGCTTTTCCTTTTTTATTATCCATTCACTGAACTGGTATTTCAGGCTACAGAATGTTCAACGTCAAATCTTATTAACTGCTTCCTTCAAAGGAAAGGATTGTCTTAATTCGTAAGAATTAATAAAAGTTTTGTTAGGATTAAGTGTTCTCTTCTCTTGAAGGTTTTAGTAGAGAATTATGCAGGCAGCACAAAATGAATTTAAATGCCCAATACAGGCTTGTTAGCTAATTTCAGTTTGACTCATTAAAGAACAGAGATAAATAATATAAAGTTCCAAACTTATCTATTAAATTGAAATGAATAAACCTGATTGTGTCATCCACCAGAACTATATTGATGCAGAAATAATGAATTCTTGATAAACTCCAGAGACAGGCATAAGCATTTAAGCATAAAGTTAAACCCACTATAGACAGCTCCACGTGAAGGACGGAAAATGTGCTGTTTCGACCAATTAGTAAAATCAATACATGCTTTATTCAAGGATTTATTTGAAGATTACTGACTACTATCGATATAGCAGTAGGTCCATTGTTGTTCTGCAGTGGACTTACTCAAAACATGGCAAGGAGTGCAATTAACAGATAAAAGTTTAACTATGAGTTGTTTCTTTGGAGAAGACAAGCAGGTTCAAAGACCATCAGACGAAGGACAGACATTTGATCAGTTAATTGGATCAAGCTTTAATTATGTTTGCAGCATCGTAAAACTGAGATCGTTTTCAAACTAAGAGATAGAAAGTCTCACTTAGCATGGAACTTAGGATCACTTAAAGTTCCAAAGATTTTCAGCATCTTTCCAAACTCTCAAACTAGAGTTCAGATCTTTTCCCTGAGTAGTATCAGACACACAAGGAATTCCAGTGGCTGTGCAAACCAAGAACCTGCTTCCAACAGGAGAAAAAG
Source organism: Steatornis caripensis (assembly GCA_013398225.1). Lineage (NCBI taxonomy): Eukaryota > Metazoa > Chordata > Aves > Caprimulgiformes > Steatornithidae > Steatornis > Steatornis caripensis. Next base: position 448,816 of record VZSC01011770.1, read on the forward strand.
AGATAAAGAGAGATTTTCAAGAAACAGAATAGTAATAAATTAAACTATAAAATTAATCCATACGCAATAGAGCATCTTGAATCTTGGCATGGAATCTCACTTTCTCACATACTTGCTTGTTTAAGGACAGATGTAGTGCAAAGCCGGGCCTTCATCTTAAGAGATCATGATTTTATCATATTTTTTAACAAAAATTTATGTTACAGGTCTGTGTGTCAGAGAAAGACATAATATGCAAAATGCATATGAAAAGGATGCTGAAATTTAATTTTTGATACAAGTCATGTGAAACTAAACTAGAAGTTGTACTAAAGAATATACTACTGCATGGAAGTCATATGCTTAATTATTGTTGAAAGCCAATTAATTTCTAATGACTCTGAATTTAGTATTATTTTAATTAAGGCTGCTGTTAATGTGATTTGTGTGTATGTGAAGATTCCAGTATTTGCAACACTGTTGCATAAGGAAACCTGTTAAATTTATCTGGTTTGTTGCCCCTATGCTAAATACTCAGAGTCATTATTGCTTTCTCACCCCAAAAGGCAGGAAACTACAGATTTATGGATTCCATACAGAAGAATTTTGGTTATTCATTTCAAAAGAAGTGGTAACAGGAAAGTCTGACCACACATCTCTGAAAATGTTGATGGCAAATATAGGTAACATTTAGAAATTGATTATCTGCCTTTTAACATATAAGAAGATCCTTGACAGAATGCTTTGGATTGAAGTAGCAAATTTAATTCACACAGAAACAAAAAACAATGTATAAACACTGCACCTATTAAAAAAAAATCCTTATCCTTACTACTTCAGCTTGTTTTCCTACTGGTAGCACCTCTGGTAGCACCAGAGCCGGGTCTTACTAAAAAGCGTAACATCATCTCACTTTTCTGTGTCCTTCTATCATCTCATCAGTTAGCTATTTCACAATTTCTGACCTCTTCATAACCTCAGTTTTAACTTGGGCACTGTCAGTTTGTTGCACTGTTGCAAGAAAGCTGGCTTCTTTTTCCCCATCTGTCCCACCCTACTCAAGTATCCGACCAAATAACAACGCTAATTAATGTGAGTACAAATTCTTCCATAAAGGTCTTAGTTAGCAGGCTAGCTCTAAGGTTTATAAACATCTGCCTCAAACAGACACAAGTATGGATCGTAAACTCTACAACCATTTCCTGAAAATTAAACATCGTACGAGGCTTTGTTTCACTACCAGAAGTGCAATTATCTGAGACTGCCGATTGCTGCTTTGGCTGCACGCCCTGTGCGCAGGAGAGGTAATTCTCTTACAAGGATATATGGTGAAACAGGTGCAAAAGAAGACATGAAAATTGTGCGTGGATACAACACTAGGTAATTTGGATGGCACAATTCACATTCATTTCCTGGAGATGTTTAAAAACTTTCCGAAAATATTATGATAAAGCAGACACAAGCATTCTCTGGCTAGACAAGCGACTGGCCCAGAAAAGTCTAGGATTTGTAGCACGTGAAGTGCGAAATGAAGGATCGCGCCACCTTAGCCAAGTTAAATTCAGTCTTTTGCTGAGTCTTAGAGGCTGATCTTGAAGGACAGGATGGAAAAGTCATCAGAAACAAAAGCAATGAAAGAAAAGAAAACCCAGAACAAATAACTGCAACTATCCGCCACAGGAACCTAGGCACCTGGTAATATTACCTACTGGCTCAGATGCTGAGGGTCATGTTCAGACAACATAAAATACAATCTAAAAATATAAACAGATAAAATGAGATTAATGGAGATAGAATCTCATAAAAAATAGAGAAGCAAGAGGTGTGGGTTGTGTGACAACATTTTAAAAAAATTAAAGATTATTTTTTTCCTAGTTTGCTACTAGGAAACAATGGCATGAAACCCCCAAATTCAGAAATCATACATTTTTATGAATTTTACACCATCAGTGAATTATGTTAAATCCACACTTGCCCTTAACGTTGCTGCTGTCCTTACCAGACATACACACCCTGGATAATTTGTCTTACTGTATTAAATCACACAAATACTGGTTTTGGTTTTGGAGCAAATGAAAAGCTTTTCTTCAACTTATTATGGTTAAGAGGTATATAGATGACTTTCAGGAGAAAAGGCTACTTCCCCCGTTATTTTCTGAATTAATCTGAATCTCAACAAGAACCCAACAGGTCTTTATGCATTTAAATTACTTTAATGTGTAACTCAGGAAGAAAAGTGAATTGTTTGTAGCAGGAAGACACCAGCTGTGCTTTCTGGCTACCTAAAAGAGTTAATCTTAGAGCAAGCTGCAGCTACTCTGTTCCTACTGCATTTGATGTGGGTTTGAGAATGTTTCAGGGGATTTACTGTTTTAGTGCTGGTTTAGTCCCTTTTTAAGAAGTGTAAGATGATGGGGTTTAAACAGAGATAATAATTCAGGAAAGCTATGAGTTCTTTTATAAAGATTTGAATCAGGAGCATGACATCTCTTTTCAAACAAGAGCAGCTTCTTAATGTCTTTGCCCTAATCCTCCTAACCGATTTTCACTCAGTTCCATAGCCTGTTATTGATAAAAGTTTCAAAATTATGAAAATGATACACGTTCTTGGTAGGTGGAAAGAAAATGAAGGCTTTAAAGACACGTTTGCTATCAAAAAGAGAAACGCCTCACTATACGTTAATAATATTAATCTCAGACCTGTGTTAGGTACTGGCTATACCTTAGAACTACTAGCATGGACTTTATCCTGGATGTGCTGCTCAGGATCTCAAGGAAGTTTATGCAACTCTCCCTGACACAAATTTCCATGGTTTCGCTGCAATTGGTATCTGAACTAGTAAGATTAAAAGTTGTTCAGGAATGTCTCTGCAGGCTGCAGTACCTACAGTTGAAGCTCAGTCATGCTCTTTCTAGCTGCAAGCTAAAATCTTTCTACATAAAGCAGCAACTGGAATTTACAGAAATGACTTAGATTACACTCCACATTACACTAAAATACACAGCAAAATAAAAAATTAAATACATAGTGAAAATGCCATTAAATAAATATTGGAATGGAAACTGAGCGGTGAGATATCAAAGCTGTTCTCTTAACTGTTTCTCAAAAGAAAATTGAAGAACAGGTGACTAATTGAAAACACTCCTCTCCAAATCAACTTTCTCTGGTGTATCTCCAAGCATCGTCTCAGTCTGAAGACATAGGAAAAAGCTGAGGACGCTAGCCAGCCAGCTGATCAAAAGTAACAGCCATGATGACTTTCAAGCATTTGTCTGTGTCTCAGACTACAGCGTAAGTCTTCTAGGGCCTCTGTAACCACCTGCAGGATTGACTTTGACACGGGACCTATGAAATAAAGGTGCTTTTTGAGGCAAATGCTCTTTACGCATCAAGCCTTTGTTCATTTCCTTTATTTTAAACTTAGAAGTCACCGTGACATTTCTGATACCCAAATCACGCTGTTTTCCTGCAGCTACACTCTCCTGGTTTCACTGTCATATAGGTGCTCTTTTTTCATGTTTCCCGTTCCTGCAGTGTGCTGTTGCACTGTCCTTTCGGACAGATGGCTTGCTTCCCTCTCCTATCCCTTTCATCACCTTAAAGTATCTCTTTTCTGAAACAAAATGCAGATTTAATATTCACAGTTTATATTATCATCATCATAGATGATTATATAATATCATCAATAATATCATCAGTATTATTTCTATATATAAAGGTTCTGTACCAGCACTGTAGTCAGGTACGTAAGAAACGAAGCAACTAGGGACCACAACACCTGCAAAAAAACCCCTGGAAAATACTTATTGACTCACCTAAACAAAACAAGCAAATAATGAAATATTTAGTGCTTAAAATTAATTTTGGAATGGATTTTTATCAAATGATCAAAAACTGTAAATAAAAATAATAATTAACCCCAGATTCTTATGCAAACATTAACTAATGTTCCAAAATCAGCTCTCCGGAGCTGCAGCAACATTTCTGTGAGTTTTTGATAGGTTTTGGGGGGGCTTGAAAAGCCATTAGAAATTGTAATTAGCTCTCTCTTTTCAGTTTGTTCCTCTTTCATTTTTTATTCTTTTTAATAGAAGCTTCTGGCTTTTACTGTGACAGTAAATTCATAACAACATTTCATAATGAGTATTTCGCTAACTAGTGAGAGGAGCTGGTTAGCCGAAGTATCAACCTCTCTGTTCTATTTATATCTTCTAAAGTCAGGAGCTTACATTGCTGACTGTAAGCCAGTACTTTGCCTCTGATATTTCCTAGGTATGTCTACAGCCAGATTAAAAACATCTGCTGGACCAGGCAGATTTATCCACAGTTCAGCCAAAGCTCTTCATCAGATTCAATCTCCTCTTGTCCTGGTCCCTTTAATTCTCTCCTTATTATCTGCCTATATCTTAACTTGAAACTTCAACAAGTCATCTTCTCTTCCAAACCTGGAAATAGCATCTCATTCCCAGATTCAAAACCCTTAGATCCATTTCTGCAGCTAATATAAAAGCTGTCTGCACCTTCAAAGTTCTCAGGTCTGTAGAAACTTTCTGTGTCTACTATATTTGTAGCTCCCATAAACATTAGATGGCAGATTGTTTTCTGTCCTCCTTCCTTATTTTATGTCAGTAAGTAGACAATAATGCCACAGTCTTCTTGTATCTAATGCCTGTGGTTTGAATGTTTCACTTCAAATTATTTTCTCTACCTGACGTTCTAAATCCTACCTAAAAATGCATTTCTTCTACTGCTTTTTCGATTCCATGGTCACAAATGCAAGCTGACTCTGTCCAAGTTTATTGTTTTGTATTTGAAACTTTCTCACTGTATTCACCTCTTCTACAGGTATGATAAATTTAACTTTACTTCCCCAAAACAATTAGTTTTAATTAAGTTTCTTTACCCAGTCTCACAGTGGGAGATACAGTCCGCATTCAGTTTCGTTAGCAATGATACCGAAATCTGTACACAGAAAATCAAAGCTTAACTGTAGGTAAGGGAAACAGATAAACTCTGTAGTAAGGCAAAAAAGTGTGATTATTGAGTTCTTACAGTTTAATTGGAACTCTAGTGATATTTGACATTCTTTTTCAAAGTTTCAGCTCTCAAAGGTAGTTGATTATGTAAGACCCTTTTTAAAAAAAATTGTTTCAGAATGGCTTGGACAAGCAGCTCAGACAAATCTTGTTTAGATAGTGTATGACTCCCACAGCTCAAAGCCAACAATATTTAACCTTTATGCACACTAAAAATAGCTTGGAAATATGACCAGAGTGAAGCTGAAAGGCTTAGCGGGCAAAAAAAGTAGATTAAAAAAAAAAGAGTTTTTTTAAAAACTATTTTTAGCTACGCCGATAATTTTGGTCGTGTGACTCATACCTTGGGAAACCTTTGAGATGGTAATAGTCAAAGACAGGTATCTTCTGATTCACGAGATCAGACACAACAGATCTATTCACTGAAAGCCCCAAACTGAGTGTACACACACCTGCAGTCTTCAATAGTAGAATGACATAAACCACAGGTCCTGCAAAAAAGGGAGATGGGCCCCAACCCCCAGCCCTACAGCCCTTCCACTTGTTCCCAGGCTACCCCAATGCTCCACAGAAGCTGACATTTATCAGTGGCCCCGCTCGCAGGCAGAGAGGCCCCATCGGCACTCACCACTGGCCTATGCACGTCCCAGAACGCTCGCTCCTGGCTGTCAAGAATCTTCCTCTCTATCTTGTCTCTCTTCTTGTCCACTCTGTCAATGTTACGGGATATTTAAAAGAAACAGTGTTAATGATGGTGATTTTAAACATAACGAGTGTCCAATCCCTTTTCCCTTCAAACAGCAAGCAAATCCAAAACTCGTCGTCTTCAAAGGGACTTACTTGGCTTGTGCTTCAGCTTGCATAAAAATAAACTCCCATTTCCGAGCAAATGCTCGCTGTAGCCTGGCCAAACTCTCCTGAAAATACATCACAATTTTAGATGGGTTAAGTTGTAGGTTATTTACTATTTAACAGCTTTTAGCTTATCTTTTCCTCCTCCTTTTGCCCCTCCCAAGATGTAATACAAGTCATGATACCTGTGCCAGTGTAAACGTACCTTATTTACCTGAAAAAACGTCTTTGCTTGACAGCAGACAGGATGGAATACTAGATCTATCTACTTTTAAATGTCCTGACTATTTTAGTTTTGAAACTCTGAAGACATGGGTGGATGCAACCTTCAGCAGAACATGGGATTTCTGAAGCATTTTTACATACTGGGTGTGGGCTGAGTAGTTCTGTAATAATACAAAGAAACATTCTTTGTTTTGAAAGTACCTAATACTGAAAGGTAACAGCAGTACTTTCCATGCTGGATGATCCATATGACAATTCTCATCAGTCATCTATACAAACGGTTTGCATTGAGCAATGTTGGCGGCCTATCAATTTATTTAAAATACAGTAATCAGAAGCTAGCAATATTTTGGTAGTATAGGAATCTTCCAAGACCTCCACAGTTACCCTCATTTTAAACATACGCAGACTACAGTTCTTCACTACCATACAGGAAATGTGTATATCCTACAGCCTACTAATAACAACAGGAATAAGATTTGTAAAATCTTAGCAAAATTCTTTCCTCCAGTGATGCTGGAACAGCTTCACTGTCTGTACTAGAGCTTTTCCAATCTCCCTCCAGCTTAAATGGCAGCAGTATGCAGTCTGTTAACATGGAGAAGACTGAGGTTCGTATCTTCCTCCAAAAAGACCCCAGTTACCTTCGTGCTCTGCTTTTACTGAGACTAAGTGAAAAATTCCTAACAAAACTTCCTAACAAAAAGTGTTGCTTTAACTGTATTTCCGTGCATTGCAAATGTATCTCTATGACATACTTACCGAAAATAGACTGTACAGAGCGAAGAGGAGACTTTCTAGACATCTTGTCAATACCAGTAAAGGCTCTCGTGGATTGTATACTGGAGGTGAATTTTCTAAGGCACGTAAGTATAAAATTACGCATACCCCACAGTGCAGTACACTGAAGAGCAAGCTTGTGCCAGAAGAAGCAATAAAGTGTGTCAGCATGGTGCTGTGGCTAGAGTATTTGGCACATTGAGAGGCCTGGCTGACTTTTCTGCTATCATGTCACAGTAGCACAGCTGGACAGCTTTCAGCACAGAGCCAGGGCTGTTCATGAATTTTATGTTGACTTTTTCATGAAAAATTCAGGAACTTTTGGAGGGATATGGATGGAATTCAAGACATATCTCTCCCTAGTGAGTGCCATCCTCAACAGCTAATCGAACGTCCTTTTTTTTCCAGCTCTTTCTGGCCTCAATTATCTTGCCTTGCCTGGGGCACAGCACAACTTTCAGGGAACGCGAATTGCCTCTAGCCTGACCCTCTTTACCTCTCGTCTAACTGATGGGACGAGGGCTCAAGTGCCAGCATCACTTTTAAGAATGAGATTTATATTTCTACCAAGTGCTTTTGAAAATGTTGCCAGAGATCCTTGATTTATATTTCTACCAAGTGCTTTTGAAAATGTCACCAGAGATCCTTCATTCAAACCTTACAAGATATAGAGTCCAGTTGCTTTAAAACACTCGTGGCGTATCTGGGATTTGTGGTTATTTCTGATCCTGGCACGATGATTTGAGCAGACTAAGATTAGAGATGGACCAAAATCTCAGCTTTTGCCGAGCTAGCCTTCACTACCATCTCTCAAACACCATTTATGACTACTGAGCACTGTCAGACCCACATGATGACAAAAGTGGATAGCTAATAAATTTTCACACATAATGCCTATAGTTCTCAAGCTTAGCATTATTTCACATGCTCATTAGGCCCAACAGAGAAATTTACTTTTCCCCAGGTACTTACAGCTTCATAGTCTGCTAGCTCTAGCCTTGCTTTGTTTTGCATAGTCCGCTTGCAGAGGTAAACGGCTGGAACAGAATAAAATAACACAGAATTTGCTACTATCTCACAAACACAGTAGACCAGAAATCTAGAGGCTTCATCTCTACTTTACTGCTAGCTGGTTTTGCTTTGATTTCTCCCTCTATTCTAAAAAGCTTTAAATATGGGATCAGTGCTACCAGTATTGTAACTAAAATGATGGGTCAGATACAAAGATTCATTAAATAAATACAAAATCTGCTTTATGCAACAGACATCATATACAAAATGCATTACATACTTGGGGTGAGGTCGTTTAATGGCCAGGAAACTAGCACATTAAAGAAAAAACGGCAAAAACATTTCTTAAACTGTGTGTGTATAACTTGTAACGCATAAGAGTTTTATCAGGAGCTGCTGCTATATTAGTCAAACAGGTTTTTAAGAACGTGTATACATGGTTTTGTTTATTTTTACTTTATATTTAGAAATCACAAAATTTCAACCTAAGAAGATTTTAGTTAGAAATTAATTCCAGATAAAATTAAAGTCTCACACACTATAGACTGCTATAACCAATACTTAAAACAGGAAATAATGAGACCAAAAAATGAAAAAAGTGTATTATACATAATGAGAAAAAATACGCTTTCATTGATTTTCTAGATCCAAACTCCTTCAGCAGAGCTGTTCTGCCTCCAACTCATTCAGACAGAGCAGAATCTTAACTAATAAAATGAAATACTGACAGCTAAATACTGAAAAGAGATCGGGATGAAAATGAAACTTAAGGCTACATAAGCAGCACAGTAGTTTGCAGCATGTTGCTTGATCCTGAATTCTTTATGCACTCCAATACCCTTGAATGAAGTACATTTCAAACAGACTTTATTTAGCAACAAATACTTCACATCAACTCTGCATATTGTACAGCTTGTCCCACCAGTAAGACCATGCGTGCAGCACAATTCCTTTTTCTGCAATATTCAGAGTACCTTCTCATGTGTGAGACGGAGCAATCTTTTCATCAGCATAGGTAAGAAAACTTTATCTGTGGTCTCTACAATAAGCTAAAAAAACCCATATTTACTGATTGTGGTTAGGAATGCTTCCTGACCATCAGGTTGTCCACTACAGGAGCAACGGGGAATAATTTCACACAAGAACCTAACTCTTGCAACGACTAGGAAGAAGGAAGTACTCATCTTATGTTTACTTTTGATTTCTAAGGCAGTCAGATCAATTATATATTTTACAACTCCATGGAAACACTTGTTTCTGACAAGTTACCTGCAAATGCATGCAAACCTACTCCAGCGGATGCTAGTTCAGGGGAACTGACGGTAAGCACTTTTAATAACTCCAGGTGCGGTTACAGTTGTTACTTGATGTAAAATGAAGTTAATGCAGTTTTTATTTTTTTCTAATTGTGTGTGCGTTATCCGGTCTGTTTTCTTTCATACTTTTTAACTTTCCACTCCCATAAGAAGTCATGGCCTCTTTCTCTATTCCCTGCACTCCCATATCGGCTCTGGTTTCAAAGCAATTTCTGTGTCTACAAAATCTACAAATACAGACTCAAATCCACATCACAGTATAGCAAACAAACAGTTTCTATAGCCTCCATTTCCATGCATTTCAATATTGGTATACACTTACACTAGTGTATTGGCATGCACGCTGACATGTCACAAGAAGACGAGGGGATGAATTCTGGGTCCTTTGTACCCAGGTTGCATCCACAATTAGTACAGAGGTAAGAGAATACCGAGGCGAGAGATAGTCTTTGTCATGTAGCTCCTTTTACAGTGAAGCATTTTCTTCTCTTTTCCTTCAAAATGGGTTATTTCACTGAACAAGAAAAAAAATGCTAAACCCCTTGAAAATATTAGCAATAAAATATATATTTAATAGAAATATGTAGAGAGTTCTGAGAATTCAAGGGGTCAAATTTGTCTAGTCCAAGTCTAATACAATCCGAACAGAAACAGAACAAACTCCCTGTTCCCTGCACTTGATTAAGCCCTTGTAAAACACATCCTCATGGTCCCTGTATAGGCACCTTTAGTTAGCTTAGCACTTCCTCGAGTTGCATCGTGAGTATATTTTGGGATTAGCATGTCCTTCTACCTCCAACAAAAATTATTGCTGCAGAGGTGGCTGACGGTCCATCTTTCTGTCAGGACAGGTTTTAACAAAAAAGCATCTTCAGATCACAGAGTTCTCAGCACTGGCAAAACAACTACCAGGTCGCCAGGAGTAGGAGAGAGGAATTAGTTTGCCACACTATTAATCAACTACTGTATCTAAGAAACCCCTTTTCTTCACTGTGTGACTGTACCACAGTATCTTCCCTGAAGGGTTCTTTTAAAGACACTTTTTGCTCCAGCCCCATAGCAAATGTAAGAATGAGGGGTTTTTTCCTTATGAGCATATCTATCTCAGCCAAGGCTCAGAAAATCATGTTCATCTCTCAGAATCTGGACTCTTTTTCTCTGGACTATCCAGATCCCCTCCCCTTCAGGAGCTTAAAGGTTACAATACCTGTGGCTTGGATTCTTTATGTCAGAAATGTTTCTATGAGCCAGTGTGGTTAAGGCAGAATACGCCCAAGTAAAATTTAGTTATCTGGGAAATACGACATATCCGCTACTGTAGAAGAAAACAGTCCTGAAGGACACTCCCACTCTTTGAGTCAATTTGCTGCCATTGCTGTGTGCTAACAATTACACCCTTATCATAGAAGTGCACGTTTGAGGATCTGTTGAACAGCTATGTGTAGTCACATGAGAAGCTGCTAGCAGTTCAGCAACTTGAGTTCACCACTTCACACTCTCGTTACCACATTCTTTGGCTTGCCTGCAACAAAATTCACTAGCACGGTGGAAAGCAAGAAGAATGTGAAAATCACTCTGATTTTCAGTCAGAACATTGGAAGACACAGAGAAATGAGGTTTTGTTCTTCTGACTTTTTGAGTAATGAGATCTGAAATACAGATGCTTCCATCATTCACAGGTACCACTCCTTTTCTGCACCAAAAGGACGTGAAGTAACTGCACGTGTCCAGTAGCCTAACCTTGAGCACCTAGCGAGGATGTCAGTCAGTCGCCTGCTTCCCTCTTAAAGCAGCGTGATGAGCCCTCAGCATTTCAGAGAATGACAGCGTCTGCTTTCCTAATCCCGTTGTTTGTATGAGTTGTCAGTGTTTTTACAGCTTTGCACACAAGTGCAATCTGCAGAAAGGCTCTCCAACTAAAAGCTACTCTATTTCTCTACCCCTCCAGGGTCCTGGTCAGGGCTCTCAGTACACCAAGGAGCTATAATTGCCCCGAGCAGCCTATCCAGTGTCTCCACTGAGGCCCCCTGTGCCCAGGAGCTGTGCTTAAGCCCCGGCTACTTCCCCAGGCCTCTGCTTCAGCTACGTTGTAGATACGGCTCTAACCCCTGCTGCAACTTACCAACACTGCCCTGGCTTCCTGCCATGACCTTGGACTTTCCTGGTCACTTGAGACTTTATCAGTAAGGACATTGCTCCTGCCTGCACTGTTGCCACCCTCAATTCTTGCTTACCTTCCCTTGCGGAGCTGCCTGCTCTTGCTGCTCCCTGACAAGGGTGCTAAAAAATGCTTTATGTATGGATGAATGATATGCAAGGAACAGGGTCTGATTAATAACCCCAATTTGCTAAATATGGACTGCCACATAAACTCTTATTTTTAGAGCCAGTGTATTCTGATGGATTTTGCAATCAACATAATTGCCTCCACTAAAGTGAATTATATATTAAATGCTATAGCTTGTGCTTTAGAAGTGACTGATTATCATGAGAAAATAGATTTGCCGATAATTCTAAAGGCAATATTAATAGGCAACATTTCGTAATGAAAGATGGCCAGTGACGTTTATAAACGGGCATTTGAACCACAAAACAGTACTAAAACACACTTCGGTAGCTGTATTTGGTAAATACAGACTCTTCACTATTGAAAATTCTGTTCAGGCATTCACAAAACGTGGGCAACGTGAGAGCTTAAAGTGAGATTGCAAAGTGTTCTAGCAGGCCTTGCATGAAGAGGGTGTCTGGGTTTTCCCTCTTGCAAAGTTTTTAAACTGTTACACCCAAAATAACCCATTTTCCCATTTTCATGGCTGGCTACCTTTGTTTCTTATTCTTGACTGTTCACTTGTCCTTGAAAGCTCCTAAGAAACCTCTCTATTTTTGTTTACGTAAGATCACAGTGATAACAACAGGTTTCATTCTAGGATCAAGAAACTGGACTGAGTACACATCATATTGCACACATTTACTGAACGTATATTACACACACCAGAGCTTTCATCCAAAAGTTAGAGTGGGGAATTTAAGCTTGCTGCTAACCAGGGGCTAAATCTACCCTCTCACTGCAGCAGAGAAAAAGCCTCAGCTAAATTCAATGGAAGTACAACCGGGCCTCTGAAGACCACGGATAATGCCACCTACATATCCACCACCATGTACACAAACTCCTTACGTAATTGTCCCAGCGCCGGTGGTGTTACAGCTTGATTCAGCCCCAGATAGTGGGCGTAATGTTCAGTGAACACTCGTTATCTCCAGTGAGGCCAGATTAAACTCATACTCTCTGTGAGTCAAAATTCTGGTTTCAGAGTCAGTGCGTATATACCTAGTCAGTATTTAAAGGACAAAGAAAACAGAAAGTTCTGCAGGGTCTAAGGGTTTCAAAGTGACCAGTGGGCAGACAGAAATTCTCCCTCTGTATGTGAGTGCCTGCGTCAGATGGAGAATTACAGGACAATCGACACAGAACATGACTGCAGGATGGAGAAAATTAAATCGACCATCTTATTTAAACATCAGGACTTCCAGGGCTATTTATACCATCTTTAGGTCACCTCTGCTTTTACCCAATAAAAATTTTTTTTTTATTCTTTGGAACGGCTACTGAGTTTCACTTAGTCTTAAAAAGATGACAACTTTAGAGTGGACAAATAGGTCACCAAGCAGCCTCATGTATCTATAAAAGAACTATGGTCTTTAGCAAATGTTAATAACATTCAGTTAGAAGGAAGACCGTGGTAGCTTATGTGCACTAAATTGCCAAATGGTCAAAAACACCAATACTGAAACACTTCTCCCTTTCTCTGCTTTTTACTCTCTGATCAGACTATTTATATAACATTTAAGGAATGCAATTTTATCATAATTTAGAAGGGTACAGGTCTTTCTTACATAAACCAAGGGCAAGAAAGAAACCAAATTTCAAACTACCAGAGAGCTCAAGATCTGCAAAAAACCAAAGTCATCTTCAATACACAAAAGTCCCCAGATGACGTTGGCCTGGGGAAGACCTGCAGGGTGACAAAAAGGGGTACAGAAGAGATGTCACCCAAGCTACATAAACTATAGGATGAGATAAAGAATATCCTATTGTCAAATATAATTTAAAATTGCATCCATTGTATTATTTCCTACTTCTTGATGTTATCATAATGCTTTCAGTTTTAATTTAAGAGTTTAACACTCTGCTTTGGCACCAAAAAAAGCTTTCTACCTCCTCTTAAGGTTCTCAGATTTAAGGGGAACTCAAATACACTTGCTAAAAAGATTCTAAAAAGAGGAGATGCAACAAATCCAAGTACTCTGATTTTGCATAGAAACCACTTCGGGCACATACAATCCAAGGCAAGGCTAAGGATGTCAGAAGATGAAGAGTATTTTCTTCTAAACTGTAAAAATCACCTACAGGGATGCCACCAGAAGATGGCCATTACTTGACAAAGGGCAATTACTCAGTGCCCACGTAGCAAAGGGCTATCAGCAGCAAGACAGTGCATGACTACAGAAAAAAGCATTTGTTGTCCCTGCTCCCTTCATGGCTTGAAAGCTTGAATTTCCATATTGACAGTGAAACAGACAAACGTATTCAGTTTACTCAACACAGAAATTTGAAAGCAATTCTGAAAATTATGAATTATGTTTATAAATCTCAGAACTTATTCTGATCAGAAAAATTATCTCTATTTATAGGGGTCCTACATGCAGATTATCAATGCTTTTAAAGTAATGCTTTTAAAATACTGCTGCAGAAAACATGTACTTGGCTGTTACCTTTTCATACACATGCATACAAATGCATGGTCCAAACACATTTTCCATGTGCTGCATATTATTGAAATAAGTTACACATTCATGGAAAGAAAAATTCAGTACAAAACTCTGAAGTGGTGAGCTGATTGGAAAGCATTTTCAGGAAATGCCTCCTGCTTACTGAGCCCTCACTGCCGTGGTTTGTCAATGTCAGAATAAGCAAGGATCAGAACAAAATTCAGGACGCGCTTGTTGAAGTGAGACTTTTTCTTCATCATTTCTATGACAGAGATAGCTCCTAATGAGTGAATTATGTGTTCTGCAGAGAAATATAATGTGATAGGAATTAAGAGTAGAAAAAATTCTTGTAGGTCATGTCTTCCATCTGTCTGCTAACTCAAAGTCTTTCCTAAAGCTCATTTGATTTGGTTCTGCCCATATTAAATTTAATGCATAGCAAGCCCCAGCTCCAGCCACATTTTCTGGAGGCACTCTTCTTTCTCCCTGACAGACTGTACTCCTCACTTAGTCCTGCCATCAAGATCTTAGCCAATACATTCTGTGTACTTAGTTTCTCAAAGCAAAGCCACTCACTTAAGGAGCCACAGCCCAGTCTTAGCAGTGAATTAGTGCATTACTTGAGTTTGGTGGAAAGAGTCTCTTTCTTACTTCACCTAGAAATCCAGCAAATTGTGAGAAACTTTGACACAGGTCATTAAAGGAGGGGTCTCTATTAAGGACCTAAGAGGACTGCTTGTAGGAGTCGCTGCTGACATACTGTGGCTGACACTAGCTGTTGAAAATATGGGAATTGGATATCAAGATTCAAGATTACAGAACTGCAGAGCTCTCCAGAAACTATTTACACTATATGGGTAAATTTCTCCTCATTCTCATGGCATAAATTTTAACAAATAATTTTTTATTCATATCTGACAATTTATATCAAAGAAAATGCTACTTTGCTACCAGTTCTGCCTCAAGCTACTGACTCATATTTATGGATTGATTCACAGGGATGCTGAGCACATGCAATTTTCCAGCTTAATATTTCTCAAACACAAATCGCTTACTAATAAGCTGTTGCCAAGGGAATCCTGCCCGAGCATTTGGGCAAAGAAAGTATGTAACATCCTCTGTACTGTTTTCCTTCTAGCCAGTTACTCCATGGAAAAGCGTGTAGCAAGACGAATGAGAGAGAAAATTCCTGAACTAATAAAATTTTCATAGGGGGATCTGAAACTAGGCACGCAAAATGAGTAGGCAACAAGCTCTAGAGAGAAAATTATATGAAAATTTTCGATATGTGAAAAACATGATACATGATTGCAATTACTTTTTGTGCACTACATACTCCTTAGCACGACTGCAAGTTTGGCAGAGGAGAGGCAGATGAGCCAGGTGCAATGGCTCTTGTTCAGACGGAGCAGCAGAAGCTGAACGCAGAGAGGTCTCTGTCAGTTTACTCTTCAGCGATAAGAATGTATCATTAGGAAGGAAGCTTTGTACGGACGGACTTGTTAGCTGATTATCAAGAAAATTTAAAAAGGACAGACTTTTGCATTCATAAAAATGCTGGAGAACAACAGCTACGAGACAACAACTTTTCCATAGCAAAAGTAGATGGTTCTCTAATTTTACTGTAACTCAGACCAGATAACAGAGTCATGGATATTTATAGAAATGCCACAGGAGTTTACAGGTAGCACTTATCCAGACAGGGAACTTACGCTTTCAAAGGGAGTAATTAATTAAGGCGCTTTTTTTTCCTGTAAGTGCTCTAATTTCCTAGAAAATTGCCTTTACAGGACATTACTTCACTTGGAAGGCTAACGAAAATAAGTATATTTTCAAAACTTGTCCTTCTTCACAGCAGCAGAATTTAAGAATATGTTTTGAATATGTAGATGTCGTGGGACTGCTGAAGGTTGAAGAACAGCAGGTGCCAATTGACGCTACGATGGTGCATCGACGACAGTATCGCACTAACCGAGATTCTGTGATCGCCATTCATAAGCTGATCCGGCAACTAGAGAGCCAAGGAGTGATCAGCAAGACTCGCTCACCCTTTAACAGTCCTATATGGCCAGTGCGAAAGGCTAATGGAGAATGGAGATTAACAGTAGACTATCGTGGTCTGAATGAAGTCACGCCACCGCTGAGTGCTGCCGTGCCAGACATGCTGGAACTGCAATATGAACTGGAGTCAAAGGCAGCCAGGTGGTATGCTACAATTGACATTGCTAATGCGTTTTTCTCTATTCCCTTAGCAGCAAAGTGCAGGCCACAGTTTGCTTTCACCTGGAGGGGTGTCCAGTATACCTGGAATCGACTGCCCCAGGGGTGGAAACACAGCCCTACTATCTGCCATGGACTGATCCAGACTGCACTGGAGAAGGGTGGAGCTCCTGAACACCTGCAATACATTGATGACATCATTGTATGGGGTAACACTGCAGAAGAAGTTTTTGAGAAAGGTAAGAAAATAATCCAAATTCTTTTGGGAGCCGGTTTTGCCATAAAGAGAGGCAAGGTCAAGGGACCTGCACGAGAGATCCAGTTCCTGGGCATTAAATGGCAGGATGGGCGTCGCCAGATCCCCATGGAGGTGATCAACAAAATAACAGCTATGTCCCCACCAACTAACAAAAAGGAAACACAAGCCTTCCTAGGCGTTGTGGGTTTCTGGAGAATGCATATTCCAAATTACAGCCAGATTGTGCGCCCACTCTATCAAGTGACCCGAAAGAAGAATGACTTTCAATGGGGCCCTGAACAGCAACAGGCCTTTGAACAAATTAAACAAGAGATTGTGCATGCAGTAGCCCTTGGACCAGTCCGAGCAGGACCGAACATTAAAAATGTGCTCTACACTGCAGCCGGTGACAACGGTCCTACCTGGAGCCTCTGGCAGAAAGCCCCAGGGGAGACTCGAGGTCGACCCCTAGGGTTTTGGAGCCGAGGATACAAAGGCTCTGAAGCCAATTATACTCCAACTGAAAAAGAAATACTGGCAGCCTATGAAGGAGTTCGAGCTGCTTCAGAAGTGATTGGTACTGAAGCACAGCTCCTCCTGGCACCCCGATTGCCAGTACTAGGCTGGATGTTCAAGGGTAAGGTTCCTTCTACTCATCATGCTACTGATGCTACATGGAGTAAATGGGTCGCATTAATCACACAGCGAGCTCGAATAGGAAACCCCAATCGTCCAGGAATCTTAGAAGTGATTACAGACTGGCCGGAAGGCAAAGACTTTGGAATGCCACCAGAGGAGGTGGTGACACGGGCTGAAGAAGCCCCACCGTATAATGAGCTACCAGAGCATGAAAAGCAGTATGCTCTGTTCACTGATGGATCCTGTCGTCTTGTAGGAAAACACAGGAGATGGAAAGCTGCTGTGTGGAGTCCTACACGACGAGTCGCAGAAGCGGCTGAGGGACAAGGTGAATCCAGTCAGTTTGCAGAGGTGAGAGCCATTCAGCTGGCTTTAGACATTGCCGAACGAGAAAAGTGGCCAATGCTCTATCTCTATACCGACTCATGGATGGTGGCAAATGCCTTATGGGGGTGGTTAAAGCAGTGGAAGCAAAGCAACTGGCAGCGCAGAGGTAAACCTATTTGGGCTGCCACACTGTGGCAAGACATTGCTGCCCGGCTAGAGAAACTTGTCGTAAAGGTACGTCACGTAGATGCCCATGTACCTAAAAGTCGTGCCACTGAGGAACATCGAAACAACCAACGAGCAGACCAGGCTGCTAAAGTGTTCCAGATAGATTTGGACTGGGAACATAAAGGTGAACTGTTTTTAGCTCGGTGGGCCCATGACACTTCAGGTCATCAAGGAAGGGATGCAACATATAAATGGGCTCGTGACCGAGGGGTGGACTTAACCATGGACGCTATTGCGCAGGTTATTCACGACTGTGAAACATGCGCCGCAATCAAGCAAGCAAAACGGTTAAAACCTTTGTGGTATGGGGGGAGGTGGTTGAAATATAAATATGGGGAAGCCTGGCAAATTGACTATATCACACTTCCTCAAACCCGCCAGGGTAAGCGCTACGTGCTAACAATGGTGGAAGCAAGCACCGGATGGCTGGAAACATATCCTGTACCCCATGCCACTGCCCGGAACACCATCCTGGGCCTTGAAAAGCAAGTTTTGTGGCGACATGGTACTCCAGAAAGAATTGAGTCGGACAATGGGACTCATTTCAAAAACAATCTTATAGCCAACTGGGCTAAAGAACATGGTATCGAGTGGGTATACCATATCTCCTATCATGCACCAGCCTCTGGGAAAATTGAGCAATACAATGGGCTGTTAAAAACTACCCTGAAAGCAATGGGTGGTGGTATGTTCAAAAATTGGGACAAGCATTTGGCACAAGCCACCTGGTTAGTTAACACCAGGGGATCCATCAATCAAGCTGGCCCTGCTCAGTCAGACCTTCAGCATACAGTAGAAGGGGATAAAGTCCCTGTGGTGCATGAAAGGAATTTGTTAGGGAAAACTGTTTGGTTTAGTCCTCCTTCGGGCAAAGGCAAACCCATTCGTGGGATTGCTTTCGCTCAAGGACCAGGATGTACCTGGTGGGTGATGCTGAAAGATGGTGAAGTTCAACGTGTACCTCAAGGGAATCTAACACTGGGTGAGAACACTCAATATTGAGCTGTATGATATTCATTGTTATGCAATACTAAGTGTTCAATAAGTGTTTTCCAGATAACGTCATGGATGAAATCAGAGCTAGCTTCATCAAGTGGCGTCCCATAATCTCCTTGTGGGTAACATCTCTAACCTGTAACCCGTAGGCACGAACGACGACAACTTTCATACCATCTTCCACTGCCCTGAGAGACTCTTGCAACAGATGGAACCTGCAATCATGAACTAAACTCATGTATATATATGTATATATTTAAGGACATAATGCAGTAGGGACACGAGCATGATGCAAACGATATGGAATAAGGGGTGGAAAAAAAAACCCAGGACAGTAGAAAAATAGTCTCATTTAGCATAATTTACAGATCATATGGTCAAGTGCTCTTAAACTCATGTTGCACTATCAGCTGTTTACTGTGTTCTCCATAACCTACCAAGATTCTGCAATCCTGCTCAATTTTTAACTGATTTGGGAGAAATGCACACACATAAAATTACAAGCCTGAAACAGCATCCTCTTGCAACTATATAGATGAAGTTGGCAGTTGTCTTCTAGTATCAGTCCACACCTCCTTAACACTATAAGTGACTGTGGCACTTCCAAAATTTTATTCCGTCTCTCCTTTGAACATACTTCTTTTTCAGTACACAGTTAACTGTAAGAAAAGGCCTGTATGTTGCAGACACTTTTGAGTCTAACCATCAACAAAAGTGCACCAGAGAAAACAAGTGAAAGTTACTAATTCTTCTTCATATCTTACACGCCTGAAATTCTTGAATGAACTATGTTCATTTGTTTCTTCAGGCTTAGGCTTGAGCTTTTCAAAGACAAAAATAATTGCTATTTTGTTGTGAATGGAATTTTCCTCAAACTTTTCATATTTCTTATTTATCTCATTCAAACAAGAGAACAGTAATGAACTGAATTCCTCAAATTTGCAACAACTGTGAGTCACTAAACCTTCAAGGGAACCTGACAAGTCCCATGAGAACTGAGGCCAAATGCATATGGAATAACAATTTCATAGGTGGCATTATATTTCCGCTTTCTGAGATACAATGGTCTTAACAAGGCTCCATATTTAATTAATTCTTAATTACATGAACTGTTTTTAAGCTGCCAGAAAAAAAATCTGTCAGTTACAAAATTACATCTGTAAGAAAAGAGAAGATGATTACATGTAGGTCGTATGCTCGGCCATTAGCTGTGTTCATTTCCAGAACCAGCTTTCTGAACTGAGATCCAATTCTTTTTCTCACAAAACCAAATCATAATTCAGGAACATGACTTAAATCACGGGAAACACAAAGTGATTTGAACTACACTAGTCTTTTTAAATTATTATTATTATTATTATTATTGTTGCTGTTGTTGTTATGAATGCACATACTTATTTTCATTAATAAAATTCCACTGAAACCAACGGGAACATGTCGCACATGGGTGGAGTCCAAGACATACGGCATTAAAATGGGTATCTTCCACAGGTGCAACATATCTGCCTTTTTCAAAATTATTTGCAATTTGAAGCATCTCTCTTGAGATCTCTTATAGCATGACTTTCAAGAAAAAGGGAGGGAGATTTTCAGCACTTTGTGAAAATTAACAGTTTCTTAGTAACCTCAGAATGATCAGATGGTCAATATTTTGATAGTTACAATCAAAACCAAAGGCTACACAATTTCACTTTGACATACAATAAATTAATGAAAGCTCTGTTTTTGCCACCCAGACATAGCACTCCACTACAGCTTTATTACGAGAACAAGCCTGCAGTTTCCTGACATTTTGGAAGATTCTGTTTTCATGTCTTTTCTCTCCATTTTCTTCAGATAATTCTTTTTAAATGAAAACATTTGATATTGCAAGCTCATGTGGAAGAATAAATTATATTTTAGAGAAGGTATTAACATATTTACAAAAATGTAAACATTATTTCTTTCTGAATTAGCTCTGTTAATAAACTAACACATGCAGTATCTCAATGTCATTTCATTTCTAACTGAAGATTAATTATTTTCCTGCCAGTATGCTACATTCTGGGTAGCAGCGCAGCTATAGGTGAGTAATGGTGAACGGCTAGGAGTAATTTTTAAATTAAAATAAAATTGTAGTGTGTTTTCAAAGACTTGTAAAATTAGGTCAATGCCAAAGAAAGTGGTTAGCTTTGTTAATAACTTTGATAAAGGAAGATTATAGAGGAAGCCTACTTCTTGCTGGCCTTGAGAGACTCCTGATGCCTGTCATCATCAGTTTTAGGAGGTGCAGTTTCAGGTTTGTTCAGGACAAGTCCATGAAAATGGAAACACTGCACAGCACCTTAATACATGACAAGTACAGAATGCATTTGCTTATCTGTAATAACATGAATTCTATTTATTATATTTTCTAGGAAGCAACAGAATTACTGTGAAAATCTGCAGAACTCCTTTGGAGTGTATTTGAGGTGCAATTTATCCTTTAATATCCTCAAATGGTTTTAATCCTACTTTAGACTTATTTTGGATTCTTGAATGTTATCTGTTTGATTTTTCTCTATTCCTCTGATGACCACTGTTTACAACAGGTATGCGATCCTTTTTGCAAGCAGCTGTATTCAGTTCTCCCCTTCTCCGCTCTCTCTTTATGTTCATAGAAAGGTATCGGAAAAAATCCACAGGCAACAAGGCAAATGCTGATTTCTGGGACTGGGAAGATGCTAACCTAATAAGGACACTATTGAAAAGTTGTCTTAAAAATTTGTTTCCCTGTAAATGCTCTAGCATTAGCCAACTCTGGCGACACATGGCTGCCTTAGGTAGGTCTAGCACAATGCTCTGACCCTGTTGCATGGGGGAGCTGTGTGCAAGTTTCTTACAGGCTTGTACCTTTGGCTCACCAAAGGAGCAATGAGATGGCAGGGTTGGGGCTTTCCCTTCCTTAACGCCTCTGCAGCAGAAGAGCTTAAATTCACCAACTGGAACATGTTTTACAGGTCTTATACTTAAATTCCAAAAGCTCTCAAACACGTACGTTTACTGTTCAACAAAGACACCTCCTTGCATGATGAAGAAACTGATCCCAAGTTTAATTCTGTATTTCTGACACACAAAAACTGGACAGATTATATAAGATTTTTATTTACTCACTAAAGTATGTAATTCATTGCCCAATCCAGTGATCGGCTCTGACTAGAAAGTTAGCGCCTCCTAATTTAGATTGAAGGATATTAATAGAAACCTTCTCAGCCTGATCTCAAGTTCAGACCTGTTAAGCATATATTTATTTATTAAAATCCCACTGGTAAGGTAATACACATTACAGCTGAACAACTCACATGTCTCTTCAAACCACAGTAAATTACTTTCTGATCTTTAACATCTTAGGAGACTATACTGAGTGTCCCTCTGAGAAAAGCAAATAACACTTTCAAGGAAAAGAAAATCATTGTAACAATTGGTAAATCAAGAATTTCTCCTTTGGTGACTAATTTCCTCATATGGAGTGGCTAATTACTCACATGTGGTATGAATTACTATCCCTTTATTGCTTTCAATAACTATTTGCTGGACATCTTCAAATCTCAGTATTTTAAAGGAAGATTAGCATTTTCCTCCTGCTATAGGATGAGGAAACTGTCACCATTTCCAAACTCTACTTTGAAGGCACTCAGCTCTGCTGAGTCTCAGCTTGAAATTGTTTTATATAGCAACGTGTTTGAAATTAAATTGTGTCCGCTGCAGAAAGGAAGAAGGTGTCTATTGGAAGCATCCCTGCGATCTTCAGCTCCCAAGGGCTGAGATTGAATCCATATTACAAGTGAAAAGGCATCTAAATTTCCAAAAAGCTGTAAATAGAGACTTTCAAAGTTTGAGTTTTTGAAAAGGTAAGCTATTATGAACAGGTTTAGTTACCTAAATATGTGACCCGGTCTTCAGACGAGCTGAGTACTTACAGTCTGGATTAGAATGAACAGGGGACTGCTCACAGATAATCCATTTTCTTTAAAAATCAGGTCACTATTTGGAGAGGTACCTAATTTTGGTTATAATTTTTAATGAGTTTTTTTGTAATATTTTACTACCTATTATCTTCAGATTTTCCTGTCTAAGCACACATCAGTAATTACAATGTGTAATTTATGAATAAAATCCCAAGAAACAGGCAAATAAACAATCTATTTTCTAATATAGTTCATACTAGAACCATGTTAGTTTCCATGAGAAATAATTTTCCACGCAGTATATACCAGAAATAAGAGATCTAAACTTGGAACATCTTTGGGTCTGAATCTGAGAATAACTATCGCACAACCATCTATAAAGTGTCCTCTGCTTCACTGAGACTTTGCCATGGTAAATAATTACACTTCCTGGAGCAAACAGAAGATGTAAATGGCAAGGTAGGTTTTGATGAGTGTTGAGGCATTTCTTTTTCCTCAGATCAATTCCAAATCTAACTTTAACAAACTTTTAACAAACTTTGAAAAAGGTAACAACACATTCATTTCCATATCAGCAATTCTTGCACATGAATTACATGACATATAATTATGCTTTTAACAGTGGGGTGATTAAACAAGACAGACTGCAACAATGTGCTCATTCATATAATACATAATTCCCGAAAGAAATAGGAAAGATTTCTACACTGACCATAGTCTGTGTTTTCCGGCTCCCAACAATTTGATGGCCAAAAATAGGGTGTCTACAGACAAAACAAAAAAGTAGGGAACTCAAGTTAGACAATGCAATCATTATACAGTACTTGGATTGATATTCGTTTTCAGAGTCAATTTACATTTTTGGTAGATCTGTTATATTGTTAACCTGACAATTTCAAAATAGTCATCAAAACAGAAAATTACTTTTGTACGCTTGTTTATTGCACTAGTGTCAGAATGGCATTGAAAAAGAGGAACAAAGTGTTCTTTTTATTCTTAAGGGAACAAAACCCACAAGGTTAGGGAGTGAGGTTGTCTCTTTCATCTTCCCTAGCAACATACCTCTCACATGTCCCGAAGAATCAGTTTTAGAAGGCAAAAAGACAGAAGATACTTTGGGGTATGTTCAGTTCTTGATTTTGGAGAGTTTTCATTATATATACTGGTATTCAGTACTCTTTCCTAAGAGTTATTTGTTTAAAAATGCCACTAAACACAACCTATTTTCATAAAGTTATCAAAGTTCTTTTCATTTGTTGAAGTTTATTTTTTTCTAATTGTTTACCAATTGTGATTTAAAATGTGATTTTTTCAAAGGAAAGCAAATAGAAGTATCAATAACTAGTTCAATACTATGCTTGTTAAAACTGTGCTAAATGCACTGTTAAAATAATTAACTTCTACCAAATGAAGACTATAAGACCATATAGGCATTTTTCATACAAATAACTTAACTTTTTAAATGGCAGCTTTTTGTTAAAATGTAAAGGATTATAGTATTTTATACATAACACATTCATATGTATATACATACATACACATACAGAGAATTATATATTATTTGAGCAGTCGAATTAATCTCATTAAATACGTGGACTAGTTTGAGTGGTATTCCAAAAAACGCGTGCTTGTTTGGGAAAAACTTCTGCTTTACTCTCTGTTTCTTACTGGTTTTTTTCCAGGATCTTCCAGCTGCAAAAATGGAAACCTCTCTTGCTGCACACTTCCTTCAAAATTGTTTTAATGTTAATCTGGAAACCAACAGGGCTGAAGGGTGACACATTCACACCTACTCTCAGGTTAAATATATAATGTGAAAAATCTCTGTGTTGTAACAATGACCCATCAACTTTAATAGAGTTGGTTTTTTTTTAAACTCGCTATTGATCAAGCAACAGCAATTAGTTAAAAGGTAAAAAAGAAACTATCACAAGCTAACTGCAAAGGCTGAGACTGTTTCTTGTAAGGTGTTTTGTGCTCTGTAATGGAGCAGCAAGAAGTCATTCTCCTATCAACTACTCCTTCCCAGTGCTACTGAAATAAAAGTGACCAGTAAAAGCACAAATGGAAAGAAGAGGAATCTCTAAACAATTAATGGCCGCATTCAGTGAATCCTGGAGAAACAAGAAGCTATAAAAGTAATTTAGCAGTGTCAATAATATAAAGCATAAAGTCACCATCATTTAAATATACAGTCTTCAAATCCAGGGAGGGAGAACAGTCCTTCCTTAGAGGCATGAAGTGTATCTTGGGAGAGGCCCAAGAAGAAAAGCACAACTACATCATTTTACTGCTAACAGTAAATTTAACCTCTTGGGTTCAAGCTGAGCTTCTGGAAAAAGGATGCAGTGAGGGTTACTAAATACATAGAAACCGTATCTGCTTATGTAGCTCCTGAGCTCAAACTGGCTGAGGCTCAGATTTTACCTAGGGGGGCAGCAGTTAAGTCTTCTGATTTTGAGCCAATACCATGAGGTTCTGAGCAAAACCCAAAATTCATTTTGGCCTTCATTTCACGTCAGGTTATGAGGAAATACTATATATTTACGACTATAAGTTTATGATGTAAGAGGAGGACTCTGTTCTTTCATACATAAATAAAAAGCTACTCCTAGCCAGCAAGAAAATGGCAGGAAATACTTCTGAGAGGCTCTCAGAGAGACTATATCAATCAAGGATAAATCTGACACTGCTGTTTTCAGTATTTAGTTAAAATAATACATTAAGCTTTTATTGGGACTTGCACATGCGTGGTGGAGGGAGTGTGGGTGCTAAACAGACTATGGGAAAGGGGAAAGGATCTTCAGTGTTGTGAAATGTCCCTTTAGCTCACTAGGAGGCAGAAGTGGCCAAAGCTTTTCGGAAGGATGGAAAGGTGCATCCGAACGGCATGACCTGCTTCTACCAGAGGGACTTAGTTCAGACCAATGCTAAGAAGTGTGAAAGTGCACAGAGAGCGCTTTTCCCTTTCTGGACCTGAATGCAACTTCTGAGGGAGCAGATAAAATCGATTTTGTTCCATTAGAGAATACCTGACCTAGACTTCGCAGGTGTGTAGTACTTGGAGTGAAAGCGACTGCAGGATGAGACTGATAGTCTGTAAGTACGAGCACAGGAGCACGAGGGCCAGCAGGCTCAGAGAACAAGCAGAGGAGGTCTCTTGGGAAAGTAAACCAAGGGACAAAGAGGTGGAAGGGAGATGGCAGTTATTGAAAGAGACCATACTAGACATCCAAGTACCTTTAGAGAAAAAGTATAGTGACAGGCCAGCGTAATCACACTGGCCATCTCCAGTCAACTAAACATGAGAAAGAACTCATGGAAAAAGCACAAATTAATGTATATGCTATTAAGTCTAAGCCTCCCTGTGTCACCATCCCTCTGGAGATAAAAACAGAAAAGTTAAAACAGAACATGACAGCAAAGTACATGATAAGTCTTAATAAAAGGTATCAATAATGTGTTATAATGTAAGCTAACAAGAAACTCCAGCAAAAGGCAAACGTTATGATACAAGGAAGAGGTTCAAATAAGAGTACAGATAAGTACAGATCATTGTTAAATGCCTTCCTTGTTTGAGTCTCCAGAAGGAGGGAGGCTGAGGTCAGATAAAGGTCCGTCTGCCTAGGGAGTAACAGGCAGGCGTGAGCACTCCTTGCTGATGCTCTGAACTGGGCAAGCACAAGCCGCCTCTGAATTGCAAGCTGTGACCCTGCCTGCGTGGTGCTCGGATGCATTTAATGGGACCCGCTGAGAAGTACAGCTCATCAGCTCAAGCACGGCAACGTGGCCACAGCTGGCCTCCAGCCAGCTGGCTCTCAGTGAGAACAAAGTTCAAGTCTGCCTGCAATCAGCTCTGCGAACATGCCCAAAATTAATTTTGACACGAAGAAAAGACTACAGAGCAAAGTACAGGGGAAAAAAATCAGGAAGAAAAATATTTATATGAGGTCAGACAGTTCAGGTTAGAGGCCTGATGAAATTCAGCACAGAACGCTTAAGGAATTACTGTGTTTTCAAGTGGGTAAAATGTGTTTGTTTGTAGAAAACAAAAAAGACTCACCAAACTAAAAAGCGACTCCTGGTTCCTCAGCGCTGAGTTATATGCGCGTATAAATATTATGACAAAATTTTTGCTCTGGTACTTCTCTTTCTCCTCTATCGCTAACTCTCTGTAGTGTCTAGTATCTAACTGGCAAGAGTTATCAAAAGTATTGGATTATCTGCATGATGTTTAAAGGGGTGCAAATTACTTGAAGGGCAAGTTACACACAAAATATTCATTCAAGCAACCTTTGAAACATAGACAGTTATTTAAATTCAAAAAAAAATCACATAAGGCAGAGGAGCCTGAGAAGACTACAGCAAGGGGAAGATCTACCTTTTTCAGAAAAGAGGAAAAGCTGAAATTTTCTGTATTCTAATCTTTCCAGATGTAGTGTCTAGACTGAACAATTGTAATACACAACCCATTTCTGAATCCCTAAAAGCTAAAGGTTACTGAAATTTGAATTTTTCAAAAACATATTAGGTGACTGACAGTGTAAGGTCCTGACCAGATGAGAAATAAACAGTAGATGTTATGTATTTTGACCAAGGTGAAGTCCTAAATTCCTTTCTTACTAGCAAGTAAAGAATTATGGTATCACCATAAGATACGTGCTCAGAAGCAGCTACAGCCACTCATAAAGTTGTATTCAAAAAGCAGATAACTATTATTCACTTTCAAAGCAGGAAATGGCGCAGAGACAAGGAAAATTCTCCTAAAATCAGACACAAAAGACAGGGTTAAGGGTCAGGATTAAGATTTAAACAGAAAGTAAACTCAAAAAATCAAGAAAAATATTTAAAAAAACCTAGACACTGAAGATAAAACACAATGAAAAAATCAGTTTCTGATTAAAAGGTTTTTGCAATGCTGTGATTGTATGGGAAAAAAGTACATCAACAATAAACTTGTGTGTAGTTAACATGACTGATGTTCTCACGAAGGTGTATTCCATATTTTCTTGCCTAATTGTTTGGTATAGTCATAAAGTTCTGGTCTTAATCTACCTTGCCGTGTGTCATGCACACTGGATAAACTGGAATACTCCTTGATAAATTGTAAAAGTAAATATCAACGTCACTCCTGGCTGAGAAAAGACCCAGGGAGGAATGTCATCACAAGACTCTCGCGACAGTACAATTCAGTTATTAGAATGATACATTAAGCTTTCAAGGAAATGTGTATGAAGATCCCCCATTCAGGTTGAGTGCACCACACAGCCACCTGCCCATCCCTGTTTTTCAGGGACATGTTCTGAGTGCATCCCCAGGGCCCCTGCCTTCAGTCCTGCTCAGCCCCTGTGCTGCATGGGCTCCTACCTGCACAGAGATTCGTTGTCCCAACCTCTCCAATCAGGCAAGTTAACATCGAGCTTGGACAAGGTTCCAGACAAACACCCCTGGAACCTTTGACTCCAAAACCATGATTTTTATACAAATGGAGACTGAAGTTTACTTTGCCCCTTAAATGTTACAGACCTCAAATAGTTTAATCACATAACATGTGATTATAATGTATGTGCTGAGTTTACATCTTTCCACTTCTGTTCCAAAAGCCTCCCCACAATTTCACAGTCCAGATATTTAATAATCCCTTAGAAGAATTTGCTGGAGAGGTTACCGATGAAGACTGTGGGAAGAAGATTTTCCTTGTTCAACAAGTAAGAAGAGTTCGATAAGAAAATCTCTGGTCTAAAGGAATGAGGTCATGAATGAGAATAGGAGGTGTGTGCAAAGGAAAAATCTGCCCGCTCTCATCTGATCTATTAAAAAACTCTGACAGCCAGGCAAGGAGGCTCTGCCCATGTAAATGACCTTCTCTGTACCATGACTATGCAAACAAAGTTTGGTTTAGCTATTTCTTACAACTCACATATCCCTTTTAGAACATCCCTTAAAACACCACGTATTCCTGTAGCGCAAACATTATACAACCTATGTGTCTTGTTTCATGACCTAGAAACTCTACATCAGCGAAGATTCTCCCTAGGAGAGTTATGGACATGGTATAACACATTGTACCTCAACACTACCACTTTCGAAGAGAAGATTAGGAAATATCAAGGGGTTTTTGTGAAATCGCACAAATCGTTTTGTGAAAACGCACAAATCGATGGGTCCCGATGGGATGCATCCACGTGTGCTGAGGGAGCTGGCGGAGGTAATTGCTAGGCCACTCTCCATCATCTTTGAAAAGTCGTGGAGAACAGGAGAGGTGCCTGAAGATTGGAGGAAAGCCAATGTCACTCCAATCTTCAAAAAGGGCAAGAAGGAAGACCCGGGAAACTACAGGCCAGTCAGTCTCACCTCCATCCCTGGAAAGGTGATGGAACGGCTCATTCTGGAACTCATCTCCAAGCACATGGAAGAGG